>JAFJYI010000117.1:1200000-1800000 GCA_019022655.1 Acacia acuminata
TCCCGTGAACTCGAGGGTACAAGTTTTAGGCTCAAGTTTGCAACTTCATCAACTTCCGAAGGCCATATCTCCCTGGTCTGGACTCCGTTTTAGTCTGTTTAAAGCTTGATGAAAATCTCTGTGCGTCTAGTTTCATATGCCACCGGTTTTAGCTCAATTGGATGTGTATTTTGTGAGATACACGCAAAATACCGATGCTTGCTCTGCTGTGTGGCGTGAATTGAACTGTCAACTTCCACAATTCATAGCTCCTTCATCTGACCTCCTTTGGACTTCAATTTTATGTCACAATGACGCATTAGGAGTCTAATTTTATCCAAAATTGGTTTTACCTCAATCCGACGTCTGGTTTGTGAGATATCATCGAAATACCAGACCTCGCCCGAGCTGAACGTGAAACAGTGGAGCTGAAGTGCTGATGACTGCTTGTGAACTTGAGTTTGTTCACTTATAGGCTCGAGTTTGGCTTTCTTCAGACTTTCATCTCCTCTCTGGTTGTCTCGAGCTCGAGTTTAACTTGGGTAGGCTCGAGTTTGCTCCTCTTGACAGCAAACTTTATCACAATTTCAGAGATTTTTAATCATGATAAACATCCTGCATAAAACCACACATCTAGATTCTCCAATGCTTAAGTTAGTAATTAGTTAATCATCAAACACATAACTAACATTAAGTGGAGGCAATTTACAACCCATTGGGATTGGACATTCCCAAATTACTTCTTATAAAACTGAATTGCTCCTAGATGAGTATGTTACATCCAAACAAGGAGTGTATCACGAGATAATGGTCTCCAATTAATTTTAAATTCTGAACATACAGGTAAGTGAATAGGTAATACCAAGAAAATCATTTCTCAATGACAATTTGTAAATACATTCATGTAGGAAAGTATGTCATTGATATGAGTTTTTCATAAACTATGCAAATTGTTTTCAAATCTCAAATATTCTTTCGAATCATGATAATGCTCTATGGAATTGAGATGTTGATGATATGAAAACTCATCTTTGAAGATATGCTTAGAAAATCAATGCACCAATCAAAGTATGCATATTTTCAAAATCATTTGAATGCATGTTTCACGAGACCAGAATTAACACCAGAATTTTGAATTGTGCAATTCAAAACATAAACTTAGAAAGTTATGCACAAATTCATTTGAGGTCCATTTAGCAATCTGAAAAACATTTTGAATATCATAGATGATTGATTGCTTAATGGAATGTATTATTGGACAAGTATTCAATACCCAAATATGAATTCTACATAAGCACAATATAGGGTAAAATTAGATATCACCATAATTCCTCTTGTCCTTGTTGAAGCTTGCTGGGATGAATTGATGCATATATCTTCTGCTTTGACATTCATCATCAAGCATTGCTTCTTCAGCTTCCTCAAGAGTCGAAATATTTTGCTATATAGTTGTTCTCTTGATAAGCTGTCCTTGATCCTACAATGCCGTATATAGACTTTTTCTCTCTTGGTATCCAATCTTACTTGGATCCAATAATTGTTAGCTTGTAGGAACAAAATTCATATGCTCCAAGAATATGATCAGATTATGATAATTGAGCATAATGAATTAACCATAGCTTTATGCATAAAAGATATATTTTTCTTTTCAAAATGTCATGTATGCATAATGAATTAAACTTTTGAACAATGCAAAAACTTTTGAATGAGTTTTAAAGAAAAAATAATTTCAAAATGGTTAGCAAGTGTTCATTCCTAATATCCAATGTATAAAACCTCAATAAATATTCGATAGTAGCACAAGAGATTTTACCATTGAATACCTCTTTCCTTAGGTACTTGGAGAATTGGCTTTGCAAACCCATTGTCTCTTAGGTGTCGCAAAGTTTTCACAAAGGTACAGGCTTCAAGTATCTTCTATTTGATACTTGAGAGGATCTCCTTTTCGGTGCATAAGGGATTCTTTGATTCTTAACCCCTTTATGTCCATTTCTCTTAGAATCAACCCGTACAAACAAACCAACAAGATGGACATTTTGGTACCCATTTATGCTTGGGTCCTTACGGGTTAGATTGAACCTTAGGGAAAACATATGTTCCCTTTGGTACCCATTGATAATTACCAAAGAGGTTTATCTCTCCGTCTTTCCTATGAAAGCATGATGAAGTATTGTGACCTTTATGGTTACAATAGTTACAATGTGCAAAGGGATTTGAAGTATGAACAGATTTTTGAAAATAATTCAAATAAGATTTTTGTCCATGTTTCTTTTTCCCTTTCTTCTTATCAAAATCAGGTTTATAACCAACCCCGATTTATCATTTGTGAACCTTTGCTGTTTTAAAATGACTTTGAGCATTTCACTACCTCTAGTGAATTTCTCAAGAGTTTTTGTAAGATATAAATTTCTTTTCTCTAGAACACAGCAATTGTCACAAATCTTTTTCAAATCTTTTTGCAATCATTTTCAAGAATGTTTTTAAATATTTTCGAAAATGTTTTCGAAACAAACGAGAAGAAGAAACATTCTGAACTTGTTCTTCCAACAATTTAATTTTCTTCTTGGATGCAATGAACTCTTTTACAAGTTTTTCATATTCAGAATATAGTTCATTGTATTAAGAAAATAATTCATCATAGGAAGGTTCAGAGACATTTACCTCATTGTTATGTTCAGGTTGTTCTTCAGCAACTAGGCAAACATTTGCTATTCCTTCCTCATCACTTTCTTCATCTGAAGAATCTTCTCCCCATAAGGCAGATACATAAGCTTTCTTCTTGAGGTGGTTGAATCTTGCCTTTCTCTCCTTTTCTTCAGCTTTCAGCTGAGGGCATTCAGGCTTGATATGACCATGCTTTCCACACTCGTAGCAAATGATTTGATCTTGTTCGTTGCTTGAAGTTCTTCTCTGAAATCTGTCTCTAGAGCCTTGATCTCTCTTATAGAATTTCTTGAATTTTCGTACAAGCACAGACCATCTCTTCATCATCTTCATCTTCCTTATTGGGTTTCTCTTTCACATTCAACACAATACCAAACTTTCTATCATCTTTGATTTTATCTAAGCCCTTCTTGAATTTGAGCTTGCCTTCATATTCGATAAGCTTCCAAATAGAGCAGCTTCTCGATTGCATTGATTCTCCACGGGCTTCCTCGATTTTGTGACTTTGGCTTCCCATTCTTTAGTAAGAATATTCAGGATTTTCCTTACTTGAACTGATTGATCATACTCCTTTCCCGGGGCAGCAAGTTGATTAATCGATGGGTAAACCTCAACTCGAAATTCGTCAATAGATTCATTAGGCTTCATGCGCATAAGATCGTATTCGGTCATAAGAGTATTGACCCGATTTTGCTTGACTCAAACTGTTCCCTCATGAGCTATCTCCGAGCATCCCACATATGTTTTGCGAGAAGGTAGAGTGCAAATACGAAAGTATTCTTGTTGACTTAGAGCACTTTGAAGCAAAGAGGACAGCCTTTATTGAGTGTGACATTTCTTTTGTCATTCTCATCATATTCTTCTTCTAGCTTAGGAACTCTAACTCCATCTTCAACGGTTGATGGCTCATAATCTCCTCTTTCAAATACTCTCCACACCCATACTCGTAGCATTCACAAAGACTTTGAATTTTGCTTTCCGAAGGAGTAATGCTCTCCATTGAAACCGGGTGGTCTGTTGATAGAAGCTCCATCGGTAAGATACCTTCCATACCGATCCTTCTCGAGATGTTAAGCTCTTTTGAGAAGACCTTGCTCTGATACCAAATGTAAGTGGAGCTATATACCCAAGAGGGGGTGAATTGGGTATTTTAAAACTTTTCAGAAAATGCTCTGTTTTGAAGCTATAAAAATAGAGGTAAACAGAGTGAGGGAAGAAGAAGCTGGACACAAGGATTTATACTGGTTCGGTCCAACTCTTTGACCTACGTCCAGTCCCCAGAAACACTCTGGGATTTTCCACTATCACTCAATTACAATTACACACTCGTACTTAGGATGATCCTCTCCCTAGGACTCACTCCCCTTACAAGCTGTAATTGTAAACAATCGATACACACTTTGTACTCAAGAGTTATCCTCTCCCTAGGACTAACTCCCCTTACAAGTTGTACTCGATTACAATCGATACCCACTCGTAAACAAAGGATGCTCCTCAACCTAGGACACACTCCCCTTTACAAGTTGTACTTTGATTTTCCCAATCCCAAGTCACCCGACTTGAGATTGTTACAATGAATGATATACAAGGAAATAAACTCTCTCTAAGAGTAGATAATGATAATCACCGAAGCTCAATGTATCTCAAGATACTACACAGATAAAACTCAAGAAATAAATATGAGACTTGAATGATTTTCGTCTTCAAAGCAGTGTGTCTATTGGAAAGGCTTGAATGCAACTCTATTTATACTCGAGATCATTAAATGACCGTTGCCTTTCAAATAGATCCGTTGGAGAAGTTCTCCTAGTGTTAGGAGGTGGCTTAGGCACTTTCTCTCTCCAAAATTCTCTTAAACCGGTGGCCAAGTAACTGTGTTGACCTTCGCAAATTAATCCGTTGGAGATGCAGTTGCTTGTTGTAGAAAACATTCTTAAATGCTTTGCAGACGTGTTCAGTGGATTAGCCAAAGTTGTGCAACTTTCTCGGGTTTTGCTTTTAAAGTCTTGACGTCACTTTTGTTTTTGCTTTAAACCTTCAATAAACATTCTCTAATTTATCCGAAACTCACCAATAAAGTGGTTAAACATATCTAGTAACATTAGAGATTAATCATAGAAAGTATTAAGATCAAACAAGAAGGTTTCAGTTGATTCGTAGAATTTGAATTTTGAATCGCGATACAAACCCGAGGTTTGTTTTTCCAAACTCGAGTTTGCTCAAGTATTGAATATGAATCTTTGCCTCTCGTATGGACCAAACCCGAGGTTTGTATATTTAGGCTCGAGTTTGCTAAACATTAAAAATGAAGTTTTTGCCTGGACCAAACCCGAGGTTTGCGTAGAGAACCCGAGGTTTGTAAAATTTGTTCGGACCAAACCCGAGGTTTGTATATTTAGGCTCGAGTTTTGAACATTAAAATGAAGTTTTGTGTCCGGACCAAACCCGAGGTTTGCGTAGAACCCGAGGTTTGTAAAATTTGTTCAGGGCCAAACCTGAGGTTTGCATATTTAGGCTCGAGTTTAGACTTCTATCGAGCAAACCATCGGGTTTTCAAATCAAAACACATTTTGAATAAAACATGAACTCGAGTCTATAAGTGATGAACTCGAGTTTGACACTATTCATGTCAAAAATCAGTTTTAGTTCTCAAAACACAAACCGGAGGTTTCGGTGCAAAACCCGAGGTTTTCTCAAGTTAAAAATCATTTTGCTCTCGTAAGGCACGAACTCGAGTTCATAAACTTAAGCTCGAGTTTGCTCAACTTAGAAAACTTTTGGAAAACTTTTGGCCCGACGCAAACCGAGGTTCATGGAAGCAAACCCGAGGTTCATGGAAGCAAACCCGAGGTTCATGGAAGCGATCTCAAGTTTATGAAAATCTCATTTGAAAAATTCTTCCCACTGAGGCAAACTCGAGTTTGTCTCCACAAACTCGAGTTTACATATTTGTAAACTCTTTGAAACTTTTCTCCGGAGGTGCGAACCCGAGGTTTAAGAACCAAACCGAGGTTTATGAAACAAACCCGAGGTTTAAGAAACCGTAGTCTCAAGTTTAAAATGCAAACTTGTGAGTTTTGCCTCGTCGAGTAGCAAACTCGAGTTTGCCAAATCTAGGCTCGAGTTTGGCGCCGATGAATGTTTTTGGGTTGAAATCAACAAGTTTAAATCTCCATTTAGTTTATCCAAAAACATCCATACATGTTTACAATTGTCAGTTATCATCAAAACACATATAGAACTAACAGAATTCACACCTAATAAAGAGTAATCTTCAGAAGGATGCTTCATGGCTTCATACATGTTAAAACTCAGCTTATTGTTACCTACTTCCATAGTAATTGACCCATCTCTCATATCTATAAAGGTACTAGCTGTTCTCATAAAGGGTCTACCTAAGATAAGGGTACATTCACTAGACTCTTGAGACATGTCCAACACATAGAAGTCAACAGGGAAAACCAAGTCTTTGACTTTAACAAGCAAATCCTCAATGATGCCTAGTGGGTGCCTAATGCTCCTATCGGCTAGTTGGAGAACTACACTAGTCCTCTTAAGCTCTTTGACACCAAGGGATTTGAAAATGGCACTAGGCATGACATTAATGGCTACCCCTAAATCTAACAAGGCTTGAGCTACATTCACATTACCTACGGTACAAGGTATAGTGAATGAGCTGGGATCCTTGCACTTAACAGGGAGTTGGGATTTGAAAAGGGCAGACACATTAGAGCTAATTTGCACTCTCTCATTAGGCCTAAACTTCCTCTTGTTAGTACAAAGCTCTTTCAAGAATTTGCAATAACTAGGCATAGACTTAACCAATTGGAAGAAAGGAACATTGATATGTAGCTTGCTAAACAAATCATACATTTCTTTCTCATTTTGTTCCTCATGTATTTTCTTGCCTTGAAAGTAAGCTTTAGGAAAAGGGAGTTGAGAAATTTTTACCTCCTTACCATTGGTATTGGATAAGCTGCCTTGTTCGCTTGACTCATCTTCCTCAAAAGTGCTTCTTTCCTTTGAGCCAACCTCTCTCAGAAGTGGTTGTTGTTCCACTTGAGGTTGCTCAATTGCTTTGCTATTCTTCTTCCCAAGGATAGCCTTCTCTTTGAAGCTTTCAGATTCAGGTAGCTTTATTGGGCTCAAAGGTGGACTTTCAACCTCTATTTCTTCATCCACATCATTGTCAACCTCATCGGGAAACGCGTACCTTTTTACCACTCCTTAACTCAATAGCATTGAGTGACTTAGGATTGATGACAAAGATTTGAAGGAATAGAACCACTTGTCTTAGCATGCACATCACTCACAGAATTAGAGAGTTGAGTCAAGTGGATTTGCACATTGTTATGCTTCAACTCTAATTCTTCCAACTTCTTGCACACATAAGCCATTTGATTGCTATCACTTGCCACATCACTTTGTAGCTTTTGTAAGGTATTGGAAATAGAAGAGAATTGACCCTCATTCACAATTTGACTTTATCTTCCATCATCAGGTTGTTCATACTAGTAAGTTGAGAAACCACACTCTTCAACAATTGAGTGTTCTCATCACCCTTAGACCCTTGAATAGGCACCATTTGCCCACGGTTGGACCCATATGGTTGGACTTGATATGATGAACCTTCTTGGTTCCTCCAACCAAAATTAGAATTAGGTCTTCTACCTTCATTGTAGGTGGTTGTGTTAGAATCCCACCTTTGCTATTGTTGATTGGGCCTTCCCTGGTACATTGCATTCACTTCCTCATGGTGATTAGGGCATAAACTTGTAATGTGCATCATTGAACCACAACTATCACAACTAGGTGCAACAAGAGCTTGTGAAGTAGGGGAATGAGGTCCTCGTTGAATACTCAGATTATGAAGTTCAGATGTGATTAGAGAAAGTTGTGAAGTGATTGTATCCATCTTAGACTCAAGTGAGACCATTCTCTCATTGGATCTGATATCAGAAACTCCTCTTATATCTCTCACATTATATTGTTGAATATTTTTGCTCGTATTCGATTTGAGCCCATCCTCTTCTACCATGCAATCTTCCAAAGAACCTCCATTGCAAAGATCTATAATGCCTTTCTCATTAGGCAGAAGACCTTCACGAAAGTATGTAATCAACTGTTCATCAACAATTTGATGGTGTGGACACTTAGCTAAAAGCTCCGAAAGCGACACCAATATTCATAGAAGGACTCAAAGGGTCTTGTTTGATAGAGTAAATCTCCTTTTTAAGCTCTCTAATCCTTGCATCAGGTAAGTATTTTTCCAAGAAGGCTTTCTTCAAATTAGCCCATGAGTGAAGAGCATAATTAACATGCCTAGGTAACATCATGTACCATTCCTGAGCCTTCCATTCTAAAGTAAAATAGAACACCTTTAATTTCACATCATCTAGGCGAGCACCAACAGGCTTCATATTTGAGCAAGCCACATGTAAAGCATTGAGATGGCTACAAGGGTCTTCCTTTTCAAGTCCATGGAAACGAGGTAATGAATTAAGCAAAGGACCCTTAAGCTCAAAATTAACCTCAAGGTTAGGGCATGCAATGTTGAATGGATCATTAGTGACATTTGATCTTGTCACATCCCTTATAGTTCTCCTCCTTTCTTGACCATTGTTTTCACCTTCCATAGCTGTACCTTGTGAAGCACAATAACTTAAGTCAATGAAAAAATCAAGATTAAAAGAGTGATCAGATTCCCCCTCAATAGGTCGGACATATAAAGCTGTCAAGCAAGCAATGAAACAATGGACTAGCAAAACTGTCTTGCACACAAATTCAAAAAAAAGTAAATGTGCAAAGTGGAAGGAGTAGAAGTGTTTGTGAGTATGTATGATGTGTATGGGCAAGCAAAGATGCTAGGATGCAAATGCAAAAACAAAGAAAATCAAGATATTTGGTTGGTTTTTTCTCAAAAATTTTGATGCAAGAAAACAAATTTTGAATTTTTTTTTTTTGAAAATTATATTATAAAAAAATGAAAGAAAACCTAATATGCTCACAAGGGCAAACCCGGTCAATTCGAACCAATTGACACTTAGTAAACCAAAGGAGTCAAAATTGACTCCCGTAACGGCGCCATTGATTTTTAGAAAACCTTAGTCGCCTCAAGGTCAAATCACAATTTACCACGAATTAAAATGCAATACAGTGCAAACAACTCGGGATCATTCTCTTATCAAGGAGCCTTTTATTTTGAATTCCCTAGGTAAAACTAAGTGCTAAAAACATGGTTAGAAAAGGGGTTTTGAAATTGATTTTCTCTAAACTAAAATTCATAAAAAAATAAAGAAACTAATTCTATTCTTTTTGGTATTTTTGGAAAATAGTGAAAAATGCTTTGGATTAAAAGGGATTAATTATGGATGCTCTTGGCAATGAAGAAGATGGCTATCATTGCTTAAAATATATATGGGAGTTAAATTTTCATTAAGTCTAAAGAACAACCTCAAGATAACACTTGAGTCCAATAATCTCAATTAATAGTAGCTCCTACAAACATAGCAAACTACTACCTTTTGAGATATTGTTAAAATCCACTTAATGTGTAATTAAAATTGGGATGATGTAAATTGTTCTTCTCAATTTGAATGTTCTAACAATCATTCACAAGCTAAAATCAACTATGATTACTAATCACCAACATGACAGCAAGCACAATTTCATCAAGCATATTAAGTAATTTGGAAATTTTAACATCAAAATAATCATCCAATTAAAACTACAATATCCAATCCACATGGACACATAACAGTCATCCAAGTCTCACAACTAAATAATGATAATCCTAAACAAGGAAATCAAATAAATAGTCTAAGCAAAAGATTAAATTAAATAACTCCCCTTTGAAGCACACTTGCTCAAGCCACAAGTCTCCATCACCAAGAAGCAAAGATTTTAGCCACACATAGCCATGGGATGAACTCTAATAAAATCAAACAGCAACCCAGTCATGAAAACAAGCTTCGCTGAAATAATGGAGTTGAAAGCTTTGGTTGGTGAAGGAGGTGGTGTCGGTGATGATGAAGGAAGGGAGAAATAGAGGAAGCTTGAGTCACAGTTGGAATTGGTGAAAGATGAGGATGAATGATTTTGTGGAGTGGAGAATATATAAAAAAAACGCAGGTGTGTAGGTTGAATGAGGAGGAATGGAGGTGATGGTGGTGTTGAGAGTGAGGGAAGGAAAAATGGTGAAGGAGAGGAGTGATCGGTGGTCTCTGATGAAAATCCCCGACCTAGAGGAGTGTGTGAGTGACAATAGATCAATGGCCAATGCTGGTCGATGATGAGGGGGCGTTCAAGTCGATGGTCTCTCATCATCGACCAGCATTCTCCATTGATCGATTGTCACTCACACGCTCCTCTAGACTGGGGATTTTCATCAGAGACCACCTATCACTCCTCTCCTTCACCATTTTTTTCGCGGCGTTGAAGCTCAAAATTGATTAAATCTCTCGGGTCCTAGGTCAGGTAGGTGTCGGGTTTCAAGTCCAAAATTGCTTTCAGCTGAATTGACTTAATTGATTTAACCAAAAACGCAGAGTTTAGATATAGGGACTTAAGTGCAAAAAATGATAAAGTTTTGCAAAGGGACTAAACTGAAATAGTTTAAAATGCTTCTGGGTCAAAATGTAATTCATAATAAATCTGAGGCTTTTTTTGTAATTTGTCTCGGCCCTTTTTTTCATTGATTTCACATTTTTCAGAAATTGTTGGGGCCTTTCTTGTGATTTTTCCCATTCCTCACAACGTTAAATTTTGACCCAAATGACATTTTTTTCCAAATTTTTTTCTTCTAGAACACCTACAATTTAGGCCAATTAATCTAACATCAAATATTCTCATAAAAATCAATAATTAAGAGTAATTACATTTTTTTTTGACAAATTTTCCCTTTTTAGCCCCAATTTAATGTTTTTACTCTTAATCTCAATTTACCATAAGAAAAGCATTTTAAGCTCAATATCTACGACAAAATACATTAAAAATCCCATTTAATTATTAAAAATCATGTAAAAAATATGGTTCAATCAATTTGCCACGAAAAAATAATCCCAAAGCCTCCACCTCCGTCCCCTCTAATTGCCCAAAATAAGTCTCTCTCATGGCTTTTCTATCAAGAATCTTCTTTGTTAGCATCCACAATTTGGGCATCGCGCGTTGTCACGGCAAGTCCATACTTTATGTGCGAGAGAACCATATCCACCTCCCGTAATGTGACCACCAACTCCTACGCTTGGGCAAATGCTTGCGGGGAAGGCATGGGTCGGGCTTTTCTCGATATTACGTAATAAACTTCTCCAAGTGTGGCACCGGCTTCAATCAAGCTGTGTTATGTGCTATATCAACTTGGATGGCGTGAAGCTTGGCGAGATCTATGACCATGAATGGTGTTCGTAGAAACAAAAGAAAGCCCTTCATGGTCATGACCTCCACTACACACCCCGAAGTGAATTTTGAGTTTGTTTGCACATATGACGGTAGCTTGAACATGAGAATCCTCTAAAGGAGTGAATATGAATGCGGGTTTTGGCATTGAAGGCAGCAACAAGTACCTTAGATTTTGAGCTGTGGATTCAAGGGCTGAAGTGAAGGAAGCATTATGGTTGAGAGTGAAAAATGTGGTGGAAAATGGGATTGGATTTTGACAATTCGCCTTGATAAGTGTATATTTTATGATTAAATAGGTGTATATTTTATGAGAATTAATTGGAATTATTGATATTGTATACCGTTTAATTATCTTTTATGAACTTTTCCATCATTGAATCAAACTTAGGATCAAAGAATAAATCGACATAAAATCTACTCATATCCTATTTTTATTGTGCAGGAAATATTTGCTGATTTGGAATGATAGAAAGATCAATTAAGAGGATATGCAATCACCAAACTCGGTGGTCCCACGCAAGAAAAATAGAAACAAAATCAATTGCATGATCTGGTGGAATTGATTACAAGATATGAGATATCTTTTTAATAAGAAAAAGAGAATCAATGACCTAAGACCTAAATTATAAATAGGGAGGCAGAGACAAGAAAAGGAGGAGCAGATCTGGGAGACACAGAACAAGAAGGAACGAAGAAGCAGAGGAGTAGAGGCTGAGCGTTTCAGTTCTCTTCATCATCTCCATGGAAGGACGGAAGGACTGTGGAGGCGACGAAGAAATTTTCTTTCCTCTCTCTCTTTATTCTTTGAACCTGAATTGTTATCTTTTCGTTATGGATTTTGTTAGAGCCATGTGTGGCTAGTTGGTTTCTGCAACCTAGAGGATCTATGAACTTGTGAGTGAATTGGATTTTGTTTTTGTAATACCCTAAAAATCCTATTTAGCATAGCCACTATATTTTGATAGAAAATACCTATTAAAAATAGGTGAATATGTGGTCTCAAATTTAGTAGCTTAATTTAGGGAATTTTCTCCTAGAAGTAAATAAACCAAAGACCCAAATTTTCTAATTTGGTTTAGAAATCATAAAATACCCTAAGATTATTATATTACAATATAGTTTCATTTAATTATAGAAAGTCATAAAATGTTATGAAAACACCTAAATCAATTAATGGAAATTACCAAGTTAGCTTGCACTAATTGGGATTAGTTGCAAAATAATCAAGAGGCAAAATAAAAGTATAAAATGAGGGTGAAATAATACTTTCCTAATTAAGCACTAATTTTCATGATTAGTTAAATCAATTAATCAAGGGAGAAGATTTAATCTAAACAAACACAAGGAAATCCAATGGTTGTGATTAAACCAATAATTAATATTAATCCTTGTGAAATTGAATTGGCCAATGATAAATCAAGAAAATATTCTTAATCCTCATAAAATTAATTGGACCAATAAGAGATTAGCATAAATTGAAGTTCAAGATTAAATCTAATAAAGCTAATCTAAAGGCTTGAAAATGGATTTCATAAAGCATAATCCATGTGAAAATTTAACAACCAATGAAAGACTTTTTCTCTTGATAATGTGAGACAATTAAAAACACAAAAAAGAGTAAATAGAGGAGTGAAATTTCGGTGCATATCAAGTTGAGAAGGAGAATGGAGTTGTTTAATATAAACAAAGGTCACATGCTTTAGCTTTGAAAAGTCAAGAGTTGCAACTAGCCAATGAGAGCAAGGGATGTTTTGCAAATGAAAAAGCATATGTAATGGCTATTAGGGAGATGAGGCCACGGTTTCACAAGAAGAAGAATGAGTTAATATATTTTAATTAAGATAGAACACATAGGAAAATTAATACAAAAGAGAGAGAAAAAAAAATTAAAGCAAATTTGATAAAGTTTGAAATCCTAGAGTAAATTGGATAATGGTTTGAAATCAAAGTAAATATCGATGTACACGGTAAAAACTCAAAACAGAAAATAAAGTGAGAATTTATACAAATTTAAATAGTTGTGAAGAAGTAGGAACCACGGAGAAAATATAAGGACTTATCTTGAACCCACATAATTTAACCTCGAAAGTAAGCCTAGTAAAGGCTATTTTTGCCAACGTTGAAGAATAAGCTTAGTACAACCAGGGGAATCTAATTAGACCATAAATCTGGATATCCAACTACTAATCAAAAAGCATACTCAGAATTTAAAAGTATTAGTGATTGATCAAGCAACCAAAAATAGATTTCATTAAAGTAAATTGAATTTCAAAAAGCAAAACTTAGAGATTAAGTTAATCACATGGATGGATGAGATTAAAACTTCTTTACTAAGTTTAGATCCAAGGGTTCATACACAAGAAGAGTTAAGTTTGAAATATTTACCAAGGTGCCATAGTCTTTTGCTATAAATAGGGACCTTTGCTCTTCATATTTTCTCACCAATTCACAAAGAAATCTGATTCTAAGAGTAAGAGAGTGAGTGAGAGCCTTGAAGAAAGGAGGAGCAAGTTCTTGGTAAGTTCTCTAGCTTTAGCTTTAAGTTCTTTAAGTTTTAGTTCTTAAATTCTTAGATAGAAGTAGTGTAGATCTTAAATATGCTAGAATAAATTTAATTACATGTTTTTATGGTCAAAATTGGTTTTATTTCGAAAAAATGATGAGGGAGGTTATATAGCAAAATTTCGGAAGAGAATCATCAAAGTAACGAAGTTCGGTGAAATTTCATCGGTTTTGGAATTTCTTGAGGCAGTGATGAAAACGCCAGAATTTCATATTGAAAATATGGTCACAAAATTATGAGAAAATACATGGCTAAAATAGACATATAGGGACTTTTAAATATGTCAAGAACATGTCAAAATGATTTCTGTACAGAGAGAAAAAAATCTTCAAAGTTACGCTACGAATTTCTGGAAAAATTCTGGGCAGAGGTTTAAAACTTAAAACCTGGGAGTGATTCGTGTAATCTAGACAAAGTTGATTATTTTTACTTGAAAATATACATCCTAAGGATTCCAAGGAATTTTACGGATCCTCGTTTCGATTTTCTCGAATTAATTATGATTTTTCAGAGTTAGACGAAATGCTGCCCAGATTTGTACCAGCGTTGTTCTACGAATTTTGAAGGAATAAAGTGAAAAATAAATGTTGCAAGGGCAAAATAGTCATTTGTGACTAAGATATCTATTAGGATATTGTTTGGGAATTAATAAATGCGATATTACCCTCATAGGATATTTGTGAACGCATTTTCGACCGACAAACGTCACCGTATTCATCAACGAAGGTACGTTCGCGTCTTCGTAACACTAGCTCGATGCTTATTGTATGATTATATATGATTGTTGTGTTCATCAACTAAGACTTACATACATGGTTATGTCACATACGAGGTTATGTTCTAACTATTGCTGTAGCATACGTGGTTATGTTACATACGCTGTTATTATCTTACATACGTGGTTATGTTACAGACGCTGTTATTATCTTACATACGTGGTTATGTATTTCTAATCATACATCTGTTGTGGGCTTTTGTATTGATTATTGTTGTAATGTCATGAATATCGTCATACATAATTGTTACATAAGCATGAGGTTAACCGTTACCCGAGGTTCAATGGGCATTGAACCTCGCTCTTAACATAGCGTCGTGGTCGGGAGGACCGAGGATCGAGGAGAAAGGCAAGCGGCACGCATAGGGACTCAGTGAAGACTTTCTTCTTTTGTTATTTACTTTTGAAAACACTCGGTATAACGTACCGCTACCATAATCCGCCGACTTACGGCATTTTGAATATAAATATCGTTACTCAATCGCTCCGACGCTCTACTCGATGAAAAAAAAAATTATATATCGCTTTTGAAAATGGGATGTTACATTTTTCATTGTTTAGTTAAATTTGATATTAATTTTGGTTACTTGATCTTGGTTAGTTTTATCTATTTAGTGATTGACCATCATTGAATATGATTTTGAGCATTAGAATTTACCTTGACGAAAGGGATTTTAATTAGGCTCTGGGATTAAGTAATATGGGATTAGATTACGATTTAATTTGCAATTAGGATAGACATATACCTAATGGCCCCATATAATTGTTGAAGAGCGTGTCCAAGTTTTGTTGCCCTCTTGAGTAACTATGTTAGACATAACAAGTTATACTCAAGAGAGGGTTGTAAGTGGACCGACAGCACTTATAGCTATTTATACTCGAAATTAACAAAATTGATATTGAAGCTAATTAAATTAGTAAAAACAAGCTTTATGAAGCTAACAAGGGATTAGTGACTCGGGTTGCTCATTTGATATTTGTGGTAGTTTTCTTATTTTTATTTTAGTTTTGATTTTCTTTTCCTTTATCTTAATTAAATTTAATTTGTTTTGCTCAACTTAAACGAAATTGTGAAATTAATGCTTAACTAAAGTTGTGATACTAAGTCCTCATGAGAACGATACTTTTCTTATCACTTTATTACGGCCCATGCACTTGCGGAGTTTATAAGCTATAAAGTTTTGTCCTATCACGCCTCAAGACATTGAGTGAAGAGTTCTCGATTCAGGATTGAGGAAGTTGATGAAACTGAAGATAACTCAAAAGCAAAAGTCAGAAATAAGTTATGTATTGTCACAAGCAGAATAATTCCAGGTCAACGAACTTGTCTATTTAATATAAACAAAGCGTGGTTTATAGAAGATTTCATTTTTTTATACCGTTAATGAAGTCTTAAAATTCTATTTAATACAAAACATGCACATATGCCAAACTCACAAAACAGTATGGCAATTTTATAATTAAGGATGACATGTCAAGAGTGTGATTAATTAAGAATTATCATATTCTTTGGTGAGTTTGATAAGTATATTTTTATAATTAAATGTGTACATTTTGGGGTGTATTATATTGAATTTATAAATATTTTAGATCTGTTTAATTTCTTTTATATATTTTTATCATTAAATTTAATTTTTAGGTAAAATAGAAAATTTAAATAGCAAACTTTTTCATATTCTCTCTTCTTATCTAAGAAAAATGATAAATGGAGACAAAAATCTTTTGCGCTCTAAGTTTCAAAAACGATTAGTCTCCCTTGTTCTGATGAAAAAGAGTGACATATCAAGGGTGTGATGAATTAAGAATGGGAAAATCCTAATTAAATCCAGCTGAAATATTAAAATTTAAATTCAGGTTTCTTAGAGAACAATAACAAACTTCAGTTGGTTATACTGACTCAGTCAAGCTAACCACAGTGTAATCATAGTTGTAACTACCGTAGTTAGCTAACCTAGCCTTATGGTCATTATCTCTATCTGCTATATATATGTGTACAGTGTATAGTTCATTAAGAATCCAAATATACGATACACTTTAGCTTCTCTGTTCTTCTCATTTCACTCTCTCTTTATCTCCAACGACTTTCTGTTTTTTTGTACACTTATAACAAATTCTTAATCAGAATAAGATGTCTAACTAGGAATTTGTAAATGTTGTTAAAAAGAAAAAGAAAGAAAATTGAAGGTAAATGTAGGTTTAATTTCAGTTTTGATTACTCAATTGGATTTAATTGAAATTTATTCTTCTTTTTTTTTTTTTAATTTTTTTTATGTGAAGGATCATAAAATCAATAATTTGTTTATTATAAAAGAAACCATCTTCTTTTTCGTTTTTATCTTGTCTTTCTTTTTCAATTATATTTTTGTCTCCCGCCTGAGGAATTTATTAGCAATGAAGTTTTGTTTGAATAGATCCAAATTCAAGTTTTCCCACTCCAAAAGAAAATATTAACATAGGTTGATTCGACTTATCTATACAAAATAAAGCCATCTTCCTACAATTGGATAATCAATTTCAGGTATTTATCAATCACAAGAATCATCCCGACGTTCTGTGCGGAGAAAAAACAAAAGTCTCTAAAAACAAATTTATGACGTTAATTGGTCAAAAATAGAAACAAATTTATGATAAAAAATAATCTTAAAAATTCCTATTCTTTAATTAAAAATCCTTATTTTGGAAGGAATAAAATTGAGTAGTACTATCGGATGAGAAAATCTTGATGATGTGAAAAATCTTATGTTATAGGTACCTGATATATATATTTTCCATCATGCTTTTTCGGCCCCAAAGAAGGCTGTATGACTAAAAACAGTAAAGTTCGAGAAATGAAAAATAAACCATTACTTGCTTTATAAAATTTTTCTGTTCTTCATATTTTCTAAACTCTTTACTTTTTTTTTTTTTTTTTTATCTTTTACATAGTACATAATATATAGTATTCTAGTACATAACAAGCAGTAAATTAAGTATTAGGTTTATCTTTATATAAAGGGTTAAGGGTAAAAATTGGCATGTGCTTTACCTTGAGGAGCGCCTAACACCAAGTGCTTTTTTTATATGCAAAATTGCACATGTGGTTATAAATTAGGTGCAAAAATACCGTTTGATAGTTAAGTCTGACTTTTCTTATTGACTAGATGATGACATAGCATTCAAAAGTATAAAAATACACGTGGTTTGGCCAAAAAGCGCCCTAACACCAAGTTTTTTTTTTCAGTTTAATAATTTTATTTCAATTAATAAAAAATTACTATTTCTCTAGGTATAATTCCTGGAATGCTAAATTTTTCTTCGATTTATCATTTTGAGAAAGTGGATTTATTTAATGGGCAAAAAAAGTAAACATTTTATTTCTATAATTTATTTATTTATTTGTTAAAAAAATCCTTATTTAATTTTCAAATTAATAATTGATAAATGAGTATTTATGCATTTGAAATTTGATATTATAAATATTATATTTACTTAAAATTAATTTTAATTTTTTGAAAAATAAATATTTAAATAAATAATTCATTTATTCTATAAAAAAATGATAATTCATTTACTTTCAAAAATTAAATAATATTGTTCGGTTTTGATTGAAAAATTATTTAAATACTTTCTTGTTCAATTTGTTATATCAAAAAATTAAAATTATTTTTAATTAAATATAATATTTATAATATCAAATTTCAAATGCATAAATAATCATTTATTAATTAGTAATTATAAAATTTAATAAGGATTTTTTTTTAAAAAAAGAAAATAAATTATGGAAAGAAAAAATTTGGCCTTCCAGGAGTTATACCTAGAGAAATAATAATTTTTCTTTAATTGAAATAAAATTATTAAATTAAAAAATTGATGTGTGGTGCTCTTTTTTGTCAAACCACATGTGTAATTTTGTACCATTGAAAGCTACGTTATTGTCCAAACAAAAAAAAGTCAAACTTAAAGGTCAAACCTGTATTCTTACACTTAATTTGCAACCATGAGTGCACTTTTGCACCTAAAAAAATACTTGGTGTTGGGCGCTCCTCGAGGTAAAATACATTTGCATTTTTACACCTTAACCCTTGTATAAATTATAAAATAAAAATAAAAATCTCATATATGAATTTAAAATAATTATATATAATTAAATGAAATAATTAAAAATGAAATCAAGCCTGTATCTACTTTCAATATTTTTTTCTTTTTAAATCTCTAACTTGTCTTGTTGTCCTAATTAGGAGTTTCTTAAAAATATACCCTTGAAGTTGAATTTTGGTACTTCCGGGAGATGTACTTAGGATTTTTTCATTTAGAATTGTCACATTATTTTTTGAGTTTGACAAGTGTATATTTTGTAATTAAATATTTTTATTTTTTATTTTTTACAAAAAAATAGGTGCATCTCTTGGAAAACATTAGATAAAATTTAAAAATATTTTCTATCTATTTATTTATTTTACATATTTTTCTCCCTAATTTTATGGTTAGGAAAAATAGAATCTGGAAAGAAAATTTATTCATATTCTCGCTTTCTGTACCTGGAATTTAAAAAGTCCTAGATTGATGAATTTAAAGAAAGCAAATGATTATATTGAGCATGACTTCGATCACTTCATTAACGCTATTAAAAATTAAATTATCTACAAATCGTACTTGTTTATATTAAATAGATAAATTCTTCGTGACCAAGACTTATTAGATAACTTAGAAGACCAGCTAAGGAAAAAGGAAATTGTCAAAGTTTTGTTTCTAGAACTAAGTGACGTACAAGTTGAAACAATCAAAACAAAGGTTATTTAAGAAAATTATCGTCAACGTGAACCATCTCTGATATATAAGAAACAAATAGTAGTTTATACAATATTGTGGAAAACAGATATGGCAACAAGCCAACAATCATAAGTATGAACAAGATTAGTCAAATTAAACCATAGATGAGCATTATTATTAGTATTATTTACCCTAGAACTATTAAAATTTGAGCCACAAAAATATATTTTTCCACCCAAATATTGAACAATAGAAACAATTGTTTGAATGACTTTATGTCAAACAATTGTTTTGGCCAATGGCTTTATACCTCGCGTTCAGCTATCAAAAAAGATTAAATAAAGATTTTTGTCAAACCAAACAGAAAAATAACATAAGTCAAAATTATTGATTTTTTAAAATCAAATATCCATAACATCTTTGGTCAATGGGCTTTATATCCCAAATGGAAAAATGCCTTGATCAAGTTCGTTAGGTGAGTTTATGAGATCCAATCCCATTAAATTTTTTTATAGAAATGTTAAAACATAGCAATGTTATATATCTCTTACTATTAAAACTGTTAATGATCAAGGTCTATTTTTAACGTTCAATTTTAATTTTTTAAAGGGGGCGGGCAACATGGATATATTTTGAAATTTCCAGCTGATATTTGATA
Organism: Acacia acuminata; assembly: GCA_019022655.1. Classification (NCBI taxonomy): domain Eukaryota; kingdom Viridiplantae; phylum Streptophyta; class Magnoliopsida; order Fabales; family Fabaceae; genus Acacia; species Acacia acuminata. The sequence goes on from JAFJYI010000117.1 coordinate 1,219,786, forward strand.
AAAAAAAAAAAAAAAAAAAATTCTTAATTAGTATAAATATGACTATGTATTAAGTAAAATACCTTCATTGAATCGTGTTTTATATAATTAATCTATAATGTAGTTAAGGAAAATGAAAAGAAAATAATAGAACCGTCTTGTATATCCTCATCAGTGTCCCTTGGAGATTATGTTTCTTGGTGTATACCATCAAAGTATTTGATAAGTAGATATTTTATAATTAAATAGGTATATATTTTATGATATAATTAGTTGGATTTATTAATTTTTACACCTCTTTAATTATCTTTTATATACTTATCCATCTTTTAATTAAATATAGGATAAAGAATATTAAAACATAAAATCTATTGATATCCTATTTTATTTTGTAGGAGATATTATCGATCTAAGAGAGGAAAAAATATAGGAAGGACGCAACAATATTTGGCAAGAAATTTAATTAAAAAGGATATAGCATATTATATTATTATATTAAATAATATAATATGTTAAAAGAATGGAAGACGTGATATCACAAGGAATATTGGAGATATGCAATCACCAACAATGTGGACCCCGCACGAGATGATTAATGGTTGAAGGGATATCATAATTAATGATATGATATGGATCTAAAAAAAGAAAGAGATTACAGACACACAACGGCCCAATAACTTAGTATCTATTAAAAGGGGAGAGGACGCACGTAGAGAGGGGAATTTTGGAGATAGAGTAGAGCGAGGAGACTTTTGGGTTTCTTCTTCATCTCCACGGAAGAACGAGAGGACTGTGGAGGTGATGGAGAAGCTTTTCTTTCCTAGCTCTTTCTATTCTTTAACGTGAAGTCTTTGTTATGAATTTGATCTTAGCCATGTGTCGCTAATTTTTATTTTCAACCTAGGGGATCTATGAACTTGTTTGAGACTTAGAGATTATTCCCGCGAATTATTTTTGATTAATTTTAATTCAGTTTATTTATTCTTGTTTTATTTGTTATTGCTTATTGATTGATCACCATTGAGCATGTTTTGGGAATTTAGGGTTGAACTTGGAAGACGGAATCCTAAATTGACATTGGGATTAAATAATGTGGAATTAGGTTTAAATTTAATGGGAAATTAGGTTTTAATCTAATTTGCGTCTAGGATAGGAATATACCTAGAAGCTCCGCATAATCAAATTAGGGTGAGCCGATTTAAAACGCATCTTATTTAGTTGTGTGAGGCATTACATAATTAATTAAGGTAGGTATATAAATGGATGGGAAGGCATTTATAGGCATTAATACTCTAGATTAGCCGATTAGGTTAAGTCAAAATTAATTTAGTGGGGATAAAATCTAGGAAACAAATAAGGGATTAGTAACTCTAGGTTGTTCGTTCGATTAGTATAGTAGTTTTTATTATTTAAATTTTAGTTTTGATTTATTTTATTAATTAAATTCAATCTCGATTTGCTCAACTTAAATGAAATTGTGAGATTAATTCTTTTCGAAGTTGTGGGTACTAAGTCCTCGTGGGAACATACTTTACTTACTCTTTATTACTTGATACGGCCCGTATACTTGCGGAGTTTTTTAGGCTATAACATTTTGCCCTATCAGTATTTATCATATTTCATGGTGGATGCCATCCTATACTTCCTACTGCTATAGGAAATTTCTTTTTTGACCTCTTAATTAACAAAATTTATGCAAAATAGATGGATTGGAAACCCACCTCTCGGAGCCAGTTACATCAGGTTTTCTTTTCTCCTTTGTTTATTTGCTCTTTTTATGTGGCTCAACAAGTTTTGATCCTCGCTTCTTCTTCTTTCTTTTTTTTTCCTTTTTTTTTGGAAAATGACAGAAAAATATTACTTAAACTTCAAAATCCAGTTGTCTACAAGAGTAATGGGATTAACAACAATAGTAATGCAATTAACAACTCATTTTAATAGGAAATCACCTCTTTGGGATGTTGAAATTCAAGTGGTATTTTTATGAGATTTTTCCTTCTTCTTCTTCTTCTTCTTTTTTTTTTTTTTTGAATAAACTCTGATTTTTATAGTAACAGATATAACTGCTACCCCCTTTCAAGTGTCACTGACATTACTCAAGTGGCTATCGTTAATACGTTTTAATCCAATGCATGCAATCTGATGGTGTATTCTCTAATATTTCTTCAAAATGACAATAATATTCATTTGTGCTATGCACTATAGTTTTTTTCCCCTCCGTATCTTAATTTAACATACATCTCTTGTCCATTTACTAGCTCAAGATAGTGTGTTATATATCAATGGGATGAACCAATATTATTGGAAGAGAAAAAGAAAAGAATTAATGGATAGTACTATTAACCTGGTGGATGTAGTGGCAAGCAAAATAAATATCTCACAAGGTGTGAAACTAATCTTTGTCTTTTGGCTTTACCTTTTCAGGAGGAGCTATATATTGTTTGTCTCTGGAATAACGGTTGATGCTAAAATAAAGATAATGTCCTTACGAAGGAATGCAGCAAAAGAATGACGTCATTATGTGATAAACTTAACTGTCAAAGTCCACTCAACTTATTTATTTGATGTTTTATATCAACAACTTTAATTATTTTTAAATAAAGCTACACTTTTTGAAGGTGTAAGGCCCTGTGATAAGGGCCGGAATGTTTTATCTATATATTTATATATATTACTATTTGTTTGTTTTAAAAAATATGTAGTTGAATTATTGGGACTTACTTATATACAGATAAGGATGTGAAACTTCTTTTCAATGATGTGGAAATTTCCAGGCCTTGCTGTTATCGCAGACATAGCTCTCTCTCTCTCTCTCTCTCTCTGCGCACGGGCGTGTGAGTTTTACATAGCGTTCTTTAATTATACGCAGCACATAATGGCTTCCAAAAATATTAGACATAGCATTAATAGGTTGTCTTGATCGTTTTGACCATTAAAAAAAGATCGCGCCGACCAGGAAAAAAAAAGACTAAGAATTTAACCAACAATTAGTACTCCTGATTCAATGTAGTTTTTGAGGATTAATATACGACATGCACATAGTAAATACAGTATTATGATCTCACGAGTCTGTGTTCAATTAGATCTAAGTGAAAGTAGAAAACGGCAAGATATAGAGATTCAAGTAACACTTTGAAGAAGAAACTACAAGGATTTCTCCAGAATGTTTCTGTAAAACAGGACTCTTTTTTTTTTTTTTTCAGAATTCAAATCCTTCTGATCTACAAAGAGCTCAACAGATGGCTCTACAAATTTTAAAAATGTCTTGTTTATCTTGTATTTTTTTCGAAGTAAGCGTCTTCGCCTTTGTTTATGGAAAATAATATTTTAGTGACCCAAAATTAATAAATTAATCAGCTAAGATGTTGAGTGCGTCGTTACTTACTAACATGATACAGTAAAATATTATAGAGGAAATTTGGGGTCAAAAATGTTTATTAGTAAGTGCAATATAACCTGCTTTTAATTATAAAGAAAACGTGTGAGAGGATAGATTCGCAGGATTCAAAATTCAATGTCGAGTTAGGCAGCATAGAATTAACGGTTATTGAAGTCTCAGGCAAGATCATTTTAATTTTTGAAAATATTAATTCATGAACCCTCATATAGTTTCACTTTATTTTCAATAATGTATTTATAGTTTTTTTTTTCTATCTTATTATGTCCTTACAGTTTCCTTAACGATAATTTTCGTCCTTATAACAAAAAATAAACAGTAAATTAGTTGTGGAAATTTTTGGGTTAATGTAAAAATTCCTTTGTAATATCATTATGAAAGTAAATAACTAGACATGGACTGACGATCGTGATCAGATACAACATTTTTGGATCACCAATAATTTATTTTGTATGCTTATTTGGATCTGAAACATGCTTACACAAACCATATAGAATAAATTAGCATAAAAATTTTCACTTGTTTAATCCTTGTTGCTTTTCAATGGCAAAGGAGGGATGCTCTGCTCATGCCTAAACAAATTACTTGGATCAACCTCATACTTCACCTTCACCAGCCTTATAAAATTGCCCTTAAAGTACTTGAATCCCCAGGTGCTTGACCTCAAGAAGCTTGTCTGATTGAATTGGTTCATCCCCAGATCAAGGTCTCTATAATTCACGTATGCCTCTCTTGGAAAGCGTGAAGCATAAGGAGTCATGAAGTTGTAGAATCTCCTAACCCAATTCATACGCTTTTCCATGCTCTTTTCTCCATCATTCCACCTCGCAATATACTGCGACTTGAAGAGTACTCCTTTTCTATGAGGATATGGGAGAGCGGATTCTGAGATTCTACTCATCATTCCTCCGTATGGGACCCAAACCATGAGGGGTTCATCATCTTGCATAAAAATTTTCCATATAGAATTCAAAGCAATTTCAGGAATCACTTCCCTCATGTAATCTACCTTGTTCTTCATGTACACCTTATCAGATATGGTACGTTGGCTAAGAATTTCTGGGGATGTGGTGCTTGGAAAACCATAAATGTAAGGCACAGATTTGATCCAACTTGTTTCGAGACAATCTTTTTTGGTGAGGTCCAACTCTGGAAACTTTTCCGCCATCAACTGGAGAAGCCTATCGGCTGTACCAAGGTAACGACCAATATAAGTGGTTTGCACAGTTCTTTTTCCAGGAGTACTAGAATTTACTCCCTGAATTTCAACCATAAAGAACAGATCCTCATCAATGTTTGGTGCCACTTCCTGCCATTTATGGAGAATCTTGTTTGCATTTTGTTCTAAGGTTTTATTGATAGTGAAAACTGTCACTACAGGTGGAACTTGAATGAGCTTGATTTTCCATGACAAAATAATCCCAAAGCTTCCACCTCCACCCCCTCTAATTGCCCAAAATAAGTCCTCTCCCATAGCTTTTCTGTCAAGAATCTTGCCGTGAGCATCCACAATTCGGGCATCGATGACGTTGTCAGCAGCAAGTCCATACTTTCTATGTAGAGAGCCATATCCACCTCCTGTAATGTGACCACCAACTCCTACGCTTGGGCAAACGCCTGCAGGGAAGGCATGGACTGGACTTTTCTCAGATATTCTGTAATAAACTTCTCCTAGTGTGGCTCCGACTTCAATCCAAGCTGTGTTATGTGCTATATCGACTTGGATGGTGCGAAGCTTGGCAAGATCTATGATCATGAATGGCTGATCAATGAGAGAAACAAAAGAAAGCCCTTCATAGTCATGACCTCCACTACGCACCCTAAAGTGAATTTTGAGTTTTTTTGCACATATGACGGCAGCTTGAACATGAGAATCCTCTAAAGGAGTGAATATGAATGCAGGTTTCGGCATTGAAGGCAGCAAGTACCTTAGATTTTGAGCTGTGGATTCAAGGACTGAAGTGAAGGAAGCATTATGGTTGGGAGTGAAAAATGTGGTGGAAAATGGGATTGGATTTTGAGAATTCGCCTCAAGACATTGAGTGAAGAGTTCTGGATTTGGGATTGAGGAAGTTGATGAAACTGAAGATAACACAAAAGCAAAAGTCAGAAATAATAGCGAACTTGGAGAACCCATGGTTGTTGTATTTCACGTAATCGTGCTTTTTCTGTGCATAAAACAGCACGTTATGTCCGCTTATATACACAAATTCTGAACCAGATGATAGAGATGATACACGTCCACATTCATCAGCCACGACTACGTCATCTTTAATATTGGAGGAGTTATTACGCCATTATAGGCTATAAGATTCCATTCTCATTGATTTGGTCTGCAGAACTGGTATTACTCAGCCTAGAAAATTGTTTTTCAGTGCTTTTTCCTTGGTATTTCCAAATTCTTTCTTTTCGATATTACAGTTCCATTCTCATTGGTTTCAACAAGAACGTAAATGGACATACCAAAGTTTCTATGGATTATGTATATTTAATTTACAAAGTCATTTAATTTGACATGTGTTATATTTCTATTTTCTTTTACTAAAATATTTGTTCCTGATCACGGAACGAGGGGTATAAAACCATTGACCCAAACAATTGTTTGACGTAAAGGCATTCAAACATTTGTTTATATTATGCAATTTTCTGTGTGAACAAAATATATCTTGTGCGGCTCAAATTCTAATCATTTTAGGTTAAATAGAATTAAGGATTAAGGTGCAGAATGGCTAATGAAGTATTACGCTAGGAGCATCTAGCACAAAAAAGTATTGAGGGTATCAAAACTACCAATGAACAATTGAAAATGAGCAAAAATGCCAGCGAAGAATTTTTTTTTTTTGATACATAGGCAATAGGGGAGGGGGGATCGAACCCAAGACCGGGAAGGGGGAAATTAATCCCAATACCACTGCACTACTAGTAGTGTTGGTTACCAGCGAAGAATTTTAAACTTCAGTGAATAGACAAAAATGGGGATTGTGATACTTTCACCAGAATTAGTCTCTTTATTAGTATTTTTTGCACATTTTCAATTGTTCATTGGTATTTTTGATACCTTCAAAACATTTTTGTGCCAGATGCTCCTAGCGTAATCCTTCGGTGGCCAATCTGCACCTTGACCATAGAATGTATAATCATGCTTATACCGTTTACACTTATCTTTTTCATACTTATCACTATTACCGTATGTTTTTGCACAATATTATATAATTGAAAGAAAGTGACGAATGGGAAAGGAAAAAAATAATTCAAAGAAAAGAAACGAAAAACAGAGATAATAAGCAATAAGCGTGGACCCCATGTGAGCGAACGCAATAAAAGACGACACTCCAGACGTAGACGAGACGCAGCATGCAGAAGAGAAGAAAAAATTAAAAAATAAAAAAATAAAAAAATCGATAAGATAATTTTGTATTTATGTAGTAAACATATAATAGGCTATGGTTTTCGGTTATATCTGTTGGAATATTTGAGTGGATCGTTGTAAAAAATTATTTGGCAAGGACCTCACCAATGAGGGCACAAATGCACATTCTAGCCTTTTCAGGGCAAGCTAGGAGAAGGATTTAATAACAAAATGTAAATTTTACTCTAACCAAAACATTGCAGGATAGGTCATCCGAGATCATCAATAAGGATTTATCACTCTTAAGATGGATGCTTTGAAGTTAGGGAGAAGCGGTTGTGGAGGCGCTATTAGTGGAGACAATAGACGATGGATATGTGGATTTATGTGTAAACTTACGACAGTTCCCCAGCAATAGTGGAAATCTTTGTGGTCACCCAAGGTCTTTAGATATGTTCGAATAAAGGATACATAAATATTGTTGTACGATCAGATTATATTGAAGCTATTAATGTTTTGACTAGGGATTGTGATCATTCACATCTTTTTAGGGACATTATAGTTAATATCAAGTTGTGGTTATCAAGGAATTCTTCCTCTGTTTGGAAAGCGGTCGTTGAAGTCTGGGATAAATTTTTTGCTGGTACTGGAAGGAAGATTAATAGCGGGAACGATACTAAATTTTGGCAGGACCTCTGGCTTCCGCTGGACCAGCCGCTTATAGCTTTTGTTCAGGATCTTTCCTCTATTAATATTGATGAGACGGTTAGGGATCATGTCTTGGATAATGGAAGGTGGAACTCTAATGGATGGCGGGGCATATTACCTCTTACAATTATAAATGCTATTGCCAGAATGCACCCTCCTTCCAACCACTCTCAGGATTGCTTCACTTGGCGACCGGCTAAAGATGGGTGCTTCACTGTTAAATTTGCTTACACCTATCTTTCTGGTTGCAATCAGACGGGTACAAATAGCTTCTGGTCCCTTCTATGGAAATGGCAGGTTCCTGAGAAAATTAAAATGTTCATGTGGCAGGTCGGTCATGAAAGACTTGCTACCAACTCTCTAAGAGCCAGAAGAGGCCTCTCGGGTGGAAACCTTTGTCCCTTCAACTGTAATAGTGAGGAAAATGTGATCCATCTTATCAGGGATTGTGAGAGAGCGAAACACTTGTGGAAACAACTTTTGATGTCTAACTATTTCCCTCAGTTTTTTACAGGAAATTTGCAGGCTTGGCTTAACTGGAATACCAGTCACAATCCTAGAAAAGGGAGATTCCAAAATTTCCCTTGGCAACGTACTTTTAGCTTGGTGTGCTGATCCTTTGGACGTCCAGATGCAAGTTCATCTTTCAAGGCGAGTGGACGGATACCAGGGAGATGCTCCACACTTGCAATTATCTTCTCATGGAGGGTACTTCTAATCAAACACTGACGCACCAAATTTTTAATTTTGGCAGGGAAGTTGAGAGAGCTTGGACTCCTCCTCCTGAGAACGTGATCCGTATTGACGTTGATGGCTCTGTGCGTTCCCAGTACCAGGCAGCTTGTGGAGGTGTAATGAGAGATTCTCATGGTCGTTGGCTGATGGGATTTTACAAATCTCTTGGGCTTCACACTGTCGTTGAAGCTGAGATATTTGCCATAATGTTAGGCTTGAGGTTGGGTCAACAAATGGGTCTTCAGAAAGTTCTCCTTTACTCGGATTCAATGGATGCCATCAATATCCTCATGAGGGACTACCATGCCGATCATCCCCTTAGTGAAATTATTGGGGAGACTAGAGATCTGCTTTACAGAGATTGGAATGTTGAACTTCATTATACACCGAGAAGTAACATTTCTTGCGCTGACTATATGGCCAAGCAAGGCCATGATGCTCCTGATGCTGCCGATGTCACCCTTGTTTCATCTGTTCCTAGGGGATGTCAAGATACCTTTCATAGAGACCAGCTATCCCGCTTTTGTTAGATTTTTGTTTTTTTTTTTTTTTTTTTGCTTTTTGATGTACTAAGGACTAGATCTCATCCTCTAGTCCTTCCTTCATCATTTCAAGCTTTTGCTTGCCTGTACTTTCAAAAAAAAAAAAAAAAAACTGGCAAGTTTTAATTAGTCATATTCCTAATAAACAAAATAGTTTAGAGATCATTTGGCTAAGCTAGCTTATAATATCGTAAGAAACTTTTGTCTCTTTGATCAGCCACCACCTTCATACTAGGAGACAGTAATTGGTGAAGGATAATAGGTTGTAGTATTACATGTTGTAAATACTCTTTTAAGTTATTAATGGATTTCAGTTTTCATTCGAAAAAAAAACCTTGCAAAGTCGTGTAACATAGTACATACATCATTTAGTAAATACGAGAGTTTCCAGATGAATTTAAAGAAAGCAAATGACGATATTAGCATGACTTCACTTCATTAACGGTATTAAAAAAATAAATTATCTACAAACCATACTTTTTTATATTAAATAGATAAATTCTTCGTGACCAAGACTTATAACATAACTTCTAAGACCAGCTAAGGCAAAAGGAAATTGTCAAAGTTTTGTTTCTAGAACTTAGTGACGTACAAGTTGAAATAATCAAAACAAAGGTTATTTAAGAAAATTATTGTCAACGTGTACTATCTCTGATATATAAGAAACAAATAGTAGTTTATACAATATTGGGGAAAACAGATATGGCAACAATCATAAGTATGAACAAGATTAGTCAAATTAAACCGTAGATGAGCATTATTATTAGTATTATTTACCCTAGAATGATTAAAAAGTTAATGATCATGGTATATTTTTAGTGTTCAATTTTTTTTTTTTAATGGGAGCGGGCAACATAGAAATGTTTTGAAATTTCCGGCTGATATTTAATAAAAAATTATTATTTAATATAAATACAACTATGTATTGAGTAAAATATATTCATTGAATCCATTTATATATAATTAATCTATAATGTAGTTCAGGAAAATGAGAAATTAGTTAATAGAACTGTCTTGTATATTCTCATCAGTGTTCCTTGATGAGGGGGAACAAATCCAAGTTTCAAGGATCAATTTTATAATTAAGTCTTTAATTTGAAGCGGATAAGGGGGAACAAAAAAGTAACAGTAACTAGAGTACTTTTTTTTTTTTTTTTTTTTTTTTGACAAGAAACTTGTTTTATTTTTAGTTATTTTACGTTTTTCAAACATACTATATGCATTTTCAAGTTTCTTTTGTTTAATATTTTTCTGAGGTGCCCCCTTTATTAATTATCATTGCCCTGCTTAATGCACCCAAAAATTAAGAAAGCACAGGTGTAGATATGGGCAGCTCAATTTAAATTGAGGCCGGTTAAGAGGACCAAAGACCCACTTCACGTGCAACTTTGTTAGAACCCAAAGTCATGGTTGGGGCTAAACTATACAATAGACGTTTTTAGGCCCAAATGATTATAGTTGGGCCAAAAATCTAACTACTTGGTAGTATATCCATAATCATGCGCTATGACCCCTTGTCCTGGGATTCAACTAGCGTGGGGTCGGTCTTCCTCACCTTAAGGGAGGAGTTCGATTCCTCGCATTGGTCAAGTATTTGGGAAGGCATCCAGGGGTCTACAGGAAGCGTAACGCTTTGGTAGAGGTGGAGGCATGTGTACTCTCGACCGGTATTTCATGGATTTGGGTTCCAAGTCTTGCCCCGCCCTTGAAGCGTAGGAAATTTCAGCCCCTTTTCTAAAATTTTGTTATAAAAATAAATAAATAATAATCATCATCATGCGCGATGTCACCCACATGACTTAAGTTTCACTTTTCTATTTTGTTTATTTGCTACTCTTATGTGGCTCTACAAGTTTTGATCCTGCACAATTTTTTTTTTTTTTTTTTTTTTGTTTTGGTGTTTTTGAATAAACTCTGATGTTTCATATTAACAGAAATAACTGCTGCCTTAAAACCAACAAAAAAAAAAAAAAGAAAAGAAATAACTGCTGCCCCCTGTTTTTCAACTGTCACTGACATTACTCAAATATCTGTCGTTAATACGTTTTAATCCAGTGCACGCAATCTGATGGTGTATTCTCTAATATTTCTTCAAAATGACGATACTATTCATTTGTGCTATGCACTATAGTTTTTTTCTCCTATCTTGATTTAACATACTTCTCTTGTCCTATTTATAGCAGCTAGTTAGAATATAGGTGTTGGTCCCAAATTAAGACCTTCATCCATTTTATCTATAATATTTATCATTTTTCCCATAAACTAACTTAGTTAACTTGTAAGCTAACATATTATCTAGTTATAGATAGGCCTGTTAATTGTGATGTTAGATCATTTTAGCTAGGGTGCAGGTGGAGGAAATCGCAGGATTTCAATTGAATTTCTCTTTGGCGGCTTCTTGTCATGCACACGAGCCCATCACCCTTCTTGGTCCACTTACTAGCTCAAGATAATGTGTTATATATCAATGGGATGAAGCAATATAATTGGAAGAGAAAAAGAAAAGAATTAATGGATAGTACTCTATTAACCTGGTGGATGTGGTGGCAAGCAAAATAAATATCTCACAAGGTGTGAAACTAATCTCTGTCTTTGGCTTTACCTTTTTAGGAGGAGCTATTGTTTGTCTCTTGATTAACGGTTGATGCTAAAATGAAGATATGTCTTTATGAAGGAATACTGCGAAAAAAAGACTTCATTATTTGGTCAACTTAATTGTCAAGTCCACTCAACTTTACTCATTTATTTGATGTTTCATTTCGATTTTTTTCTTTTGAAAAAAAAAAAAACTACACGTTTTGAAGGTGTATTGCCCAGTGTTAATAGCTGTAATTTTTTCTTTGATTTTTCAAAAGAAATTATTAGTCTAAAAAAATTGACACAAACACATTTACTCCATTCGGTCTTTAATATAAGACCTATTTACCCAATTTAAGTAAATTAATGAAGTGAGTTAAGTTTGTTAATATTTGTTTTTTTTCCCTAAAACACCCTAATCACATTCTTTAATCCCCTCCATTTCTAATACCTTGCTTGATTATTGTTGAAAGAACACATCTATAGGGGAAAATTATGAAAATAATGACGAGTATGGAAAATAGATGTTACATTTAGAACCAAGGTTGAATCTCCAATTAGGTCCTAGGTTAAGGACTAGAGAGAGTATTAATTTTTGTTTGCTTTATAAAAATATAGCATTATTAGGTTGTCTTGAGTTTTGACCATTGAGAAAAGATACAGAAACAAAAATGACTACAGAATTTTTTTTTGTTTACAAAAATGACTATGACGAAGACTTTAACGAACAAGTAGTACTCCTGAATCAATATTTTTTTTTGAGGATTACTATACAACATACACATAGTAAATATAATATTCAGATCTCACGTGTCTATGTTTAATAAGATCTAAGTGATAGTAGAAAACGGCACGATAGATAGAGATACAAGTAACACTTGAAGAAGAAACTAGAAGGATTTTTCCAGAATTGTTCTGTAAAACAGGAGATGGATGGGGTCAAGCAATGGGTGGATGATTGTATTAACCTGGATCTGGAGGAAGAAGAAGAAATAGCTCACAAAGATAGTGAAAATGACGCCTCTGGGATATTCAGACTTCAATTCCTCCTGATCTTCAAAGAGATCAACAGATGGCTCTACAATTTTAAGAATCTCTTGTTTCTCTTGTCTCTATAATTCACGTATGCCTCCCTTAGAAAGCATGAAGCATAAGGAGTCATGAAGTTATAGAATCTACTAACCCAATTCATATGCTTTTCCATGCTCTTTTCTCCATCATACCACCTCCCTACATACTGCGACTTGAAGAGTACTCCTTTTCTATGAGGATATGGAAGAGTGGATTCTGAGATTCTACTCATCATTCTTCCATATGGAACCCAAATCATGAGGGGCTCATCATCTTGCATAAACCTTTTCCATATGGAATTCAAAGCAATTTCAGGAATCACTTGCCTAATGTAATCTACCATGTTTTTCATGTACACCTTACAGATATGGTGCGCTGGATAAGAATTTTTGGGGATGTGGTGTTTGGAAAACCATAAATGTAAGGTTTTGATTTGAACAACTTGCCTTACCAAAAAAAGATTATCTGGAAACAAGTTGGATCAAATCTGTGCCTTACATTTATGGTTTTCTAAACACCACATCCCAAGAAATTCTTATCCAGCGTACCATATCTGATAAGGTGTACATGAAGAACAAGGTAGATTACATGAGGCAAGTGATTCCTGAAATTGCTTTGAATTCCATATGAAAAAGGTTTATGCAAGATGATGAGCTCCTCTTGATTTGGGTTCCATACGGAGGAATGATTAGTAGAATCTCAGAATCCACTCTTCCACATCCTCATAGAAAAGGAGTACTCTTCAAGTTGCAATATGTAGCGAGGTGGTATGATGGAGAAAAGCGCATGTAAAAGCATATGAATTGGGTCAAGAGACTCTATGACTTCAAGACTCCGTATGCTTCACGATTTCCAAGAGAAAGTCTATGTCAATTATAGAGACCTTGACTTGGGGATCAACTTGTTCGACGGGATAAGCTTCTTGAGGTCAAACAATTAGGAGTTCAAGTACTTTAAGGATAATTTTATAAGACTGGTGAAGGTAATTAAAGTCTAAGGTTGATCCAAGTAATGTATTTAGGCATGAGAAGAGCATATTATTTATTTAGTCAAAGGTACTCCATTGCCGTTGGAGAGTTTCAAGGATTAAACAAGTGAAAAGATTTTGGGCAATTTGTTCTATAGTACTTTTATGTATGCATATGCTTCAGGTCCAAATATGCATGCAAAATAAATTATAGACGTTGTAACAATGTTGTATCTCATTGTGATCATGCAAAATAAATATGCATATGATGGACAATAAATAAGCAAAATAAAAGGATTTTTACATATTTCATAGTGTTTCATAAGTTTGTGTGTGTTTATATATATGAGATCATGCATAGTAATACAGTTTCTAATTATTCTTGGGTTGCACCTGCAAGGAGACGCTCTCTTCTTCCTAAATCAATTGATTACTAAGAGAGAATGAGTTAATTATCTGCTGAAGGATAAAGTAGAAAACAGAATTACAGTAAATGAGAATTCATTTGAAAAGAACACGATCACAAGAACTATTGTAATTCAAAATTCACGCTGCGCTGTATATTTGAAGTTCCTATCCTTCAAATTAAATCTTGAAACAAGGATTAAACAAGTGAACATTTTTAGTGTGATTCAAATTATATGGTTTATTTATGCATGTGCTTCATCTCGAAATAAGCAAGCAAAATAAATTATTGCTGTTCAAGAAATGTTGTATCACTGTATTCATGATTGTCAATCCATGTTCATTTAATTATTTTGATTATATGTTGTTATAAAAGGATTTTTACATATTATTGATAGTCTCCTCTCTCTCTCTCTCTCTCTCTCTCTCTCTCTATATATATATATATAGTTAGTAATACAACTTCTTTTTCCCCTTAATTACGAAGTGGCAAGTGAAAGCTTGAAAAGGTAAAATTCAGATGTCTGAGCTATGGAGGTTGATTAATTCCTCCAATACATATTGTTGTTCTCGCAAAACATTAGTCAGTGCAACTTGTTGGCATGTCAGGGAGAAATAGTAATTCAATTTCTAAAGTTTTTTTTTTGGATCACTACAAAAAAAACAGTTTTTTGCGGCGGGATTTTTCCCTCGCAAAAGAGCAAATTTCCGTCGCAAAACTGATTTGCGACGGAAAATATTCCATCGCAAATATCGCCCACGCAAACCAAATTTCCGTCGCAAAAATGCATATTTCCGTCGCAAAATTGGATTTAGCGGCGGAACAATTTTCCTCGCAAAGCTTGAAATTTGCGAGGAAAACGGAAACCATCGCAAAATTTGCGAGGGAAAGAGATCCTCGCAAAATTTGAAATTTTGCGAGGAAGATATACCCTCGCAAAATCCAACATTTTGCGAGGATCAAATCCCTCGCAAAATTTCAAATTTTGCGAGGGAAGATATACCATCGCAAAATCCAACATTTTGCGAGGGATCTGATTCCCTCGCAAAATCAAACATTTTGCGAGGGATTTGATTCCGTCGCAAAATCCAACATTTTGTGAGGGATTTGGTTCCCTCGAAAAAATTCAACATTTTGCGAGGATCCGATTCCCTCGCAAAATGTTGGATTTGGCGAGGGATCCTGGTTCCCTCGCAAAATCCAACATTTTGCGAGGGATCTGGTTCCTCGCAAAATCCAACATTTTGTGAGGATCCGATTCCCTCGCAAAACCCCACATTTTGCGAGGGAATCTGTTCCCTCGCAAAATCGAACGTTTTGCGAGGGAATATTTTTCCCTTGCAAATCCCCAATTAATTTTTTTAAAAAATCGAATGATTTTAAAAATTTAATTAATTTCATAAAAAATATTAAAAATTAGCAAATAAAAAGATTTATATATGATAAAAATATATTGTAACAATCATAAGAGTTTGCATAGAAATAACAAAATATTACAAAGTATAATATTTCAACCAAAATAAACTAAAAAAAAGTCTACACCGTAGATAGCCTGGTTAGGGTCACCACCGGTATCGCCATCACCATCCGGAGGCGCCCCGCACCCTTGTCCTTCAAAAGGGTGGAGAAGTTCTCGCAACTCAATAATCATCTTTCCTTGCTCCTTCACTCGTGCTTCTTGCTCTTTCACCTTTGCTTCCAACGTCTTCACCCTCTTATCTTCTACAAAACCAACATTACAAAGTCAGTTTATTTTTTGTACTTCATTTAAATGGACGAGGGAATAATGGTTTGCGATTGGTAGCAAAAGTATTACGTCTACCTATAGAAACACCTCCAATACTTCCCGATGAGCGCTTCATAGAAGACTTCAGTTCGGCGAGGCACCAATCCCGAAGACTCTCCCCTTCTTGTCAAATCCTCCCGTAGCTGAATGAAGAGACTCTCGTTATCGAATAAGAGGACGCGGGTCGTTCTCAATCTCGCAGTCTCTCTCTTGCGTCGCCTTTCGATAGGTCTCCTATAATCACACAATAATACATCACAAATAAGACATGTAAAATGAAATAAATGTTACTGTTTTAAACAACTAATAAATCTAGTTAATATCTCACCGCGCATTGCTGGTACTTGGTGTTAATCCAACGTCTCCCACCTTCAATCTCCTTGGAGTGGGTCCGCTCAAAGGCAACCCAAGAAATCGAATCCGCAGAACCTCCCGTTGTCGCCGCAAACACAAATTGATAAGCATTAATTAAAAGAGAAATAATAAAAATTGATAACCGTCAATTAATTACTTCAAAGTATAAAATATTGAAAGCTAAAATAGAAAATAACGTATACTTACAATTTTTCGCTTATGCTCACTTAATGGAATGCAGCCGCCAAAGATATGACGATCCATCCATTTGGGCCCTATTTAACTTATTTTGTTCACTTTGTTTTATAAATTTATCGTCGGTGGCCCATCTTTCAAATAACTGTTCTACGACCTCGGCTTGAATCCAATTTTTCTTTCCCTTCCCTCTCTCAATTTATAAAATCTATCGACATCCACTTGCCGGCCTTGAAGTTATAAGCTCTTTTTAAATCTACCAAATCAACCGGTAACCGCCTAAACTCTCCCGAAAAACAATATGCTACAATTAGTTCTCCAAAGTATAAAAGTAGTTAATCAATTTGTATTTTGATGAGAAGAAATTAATAACCATAAATCATCTGATTACTTACTAAGAATTCCCTGAACCAAGTGTCCCGGTCAAGCTGAGGAATCTCTGTCCACTTGGCCCAAGGCTGAGTGAAATTACGGAACATTTGATCCTTTATGAATTTCTTCACCGGCTTATCAGCCGAAACCCGAAAACAAAGAAAATGTTACAAATATTAGCATACAAGCTAAAGGTAAAAAATCATAACATTGCTAGTAACTTTACATTACTTACCCGGCGCCACCGACAGGACGAATCCACATCTTCCCTGTACTCGGATCAAATGTTCCCTAAGCTGGTGTGCCGGAGGAACTAGCATCCCCGACCTGGCTCTCGAGGCGACTCAATGTGCTAAAGGAAGAAGTATTGAAAATGTTATAACATAGATGCTTATAAAAAACAAAATATATGTAAATTAGTCGAAATCGTAAACTCAAACCTCGCCCCTTCTTTGTGGATCAATCGGAGAGACAGGCACACCTCTACCTCTACCTCTACCGCCCAAAACAGAGTCGGTAGTAGACGGTGAAGATGAAAAAGTAAATGACGGCATCTCTGGGGAAGAGTCAAGCCCTCTGCCTATGGAAGAGGTAGATGGTATCGCCCTACCCCCTAATAGGACAGGACCGAGAGCTACCACTACTACGTCCGCATTCCGAACGCCTTCCTCGATGCTCCATCTCTCGAACACTTATAAACATTATATCAGTATATATAAAAATATAAGAAATTTACTCAATATGATACTGGCGAAGTAATAAAGTATCTAGTATAAACAAAAAAAAACTAACTTAAATCAATCGGACGAATCCTGTTCTTCGACCTCTGCCTGCACACCTTCCTCCGGTGTCTCATAGTCGTCGAATTCAGATTCACTAGTTGAGTATATCTCTTGTGCCTCATCATCTGATTCCTCATCGTCAATATGGATAGGAATCAACTCTAACTCCGCAATCGAATCAAAGAGATTGCTTGGTAGATCGTCCTCGGCAATACTTACGGCAAGTACACGTTCCACATCAGCTTGGAACGATTCAGTCATATCGTCATTTGTTTCTGACTTTTTCGACTTAGGTATAATGTTTCGTGCTTTGGTTTTGATAACTCTCATCCACCCTTGGCGGGATGTAGGGTATGATGTATAATAAACCCGTTGCGCTGTTGAGCAAGAATGAATGGGTCATAACTAATCGTATATCTCCTTGACCAGTGGATCTCAACATTTCCATATTTGTCCACTTTTGTACCACGCGGAGTGTTATCAAACCACTCACATTTAAATAGAGTCACCGAATTGTCCCGCTCGTAATCCAGCTGAATTATGTCAATTAATATCCCGTAGTAGTCGCCCTCGACTCCCATCGCCTTGGCCACCTCGACAACATACACCGTAATTGCAACATTCTCGTATCCTTGTTCGTTAACAGCTTGCAAACCGATACCCATTGATTACATATTTTTTGATCCGGCTAACAATACCTGTTGCGCACCGTAAGATAAACTCCACACAACATCTTGGGGAGCCTCGGGGTGGTGCACGAAGAAGGATCGTAACCATTTAAAAAACGTAACGTTCATGAATTGATAAACATCTGAATCCGACATCTCGGATTTGTCTATCGGATCGAATTAGAGAAGTGGTCAGTAACAAAAAAAGAAAAGAAATTAATACTTTAATTTTTACCGTCACAAGAATAACAAAAGATGAAATCTTACTTTAAGTATTCGACGGCCTCGTCACAAGCTTGTTTAAAATGTACCACTCCGCTATTTTTTTATCTATTCCTTCCGAGTTGACCTACAATGTTTTCGCACGACTCGCCAGATAATTAAATATTGATATATGACCACTCGGTTCACCGCCATCATCATTACGAGGTACCACTCTCCATCTTGATATAACTTCGGGGGATAATAGTATGAGGCAAATTTAGTGGCCTCTTCGACTAGAAAAGCTTCAAAGCGATACATCCTTCAACGTACCTTGGATTTTTTATCTTCTTCTTAATTGTGTGTAAAAACCTACAATGGACAATCGTAGGGTATTTATTATCTTCTTCGTAATGTGTGTGTTTCAATTAACCACATACAAATTTTTCTATATATATATATTACCTTTCAAACGAATACATCCACCTATATTGTTGTGGACCTCCTACCCTTGCTTCGTACGCCAAGTGAACAGGCAAATGTTCCATTGAGTCAAAGAAGCTAGGAGGAAACACCATCTCTAACTTACATAGCATTATTGGCACGCTATCCTCCAGTTTCCGTAACTTATCAACATTAAGCTCGAAGCACAAATTGTTCTAAAGAACAAGGAAAATTCTGTCGAATACTCAATATATGCTTCGGTAGTGCTTTGAAGGCCCACGGCAACAATCTCGAAAGAAAACATGACAATCATGACTCTTCATCCCGACTAACTTCACCTCGTTCATGTCGACACATCTCTTAAAGTTTGATGCATAACCGTCCGGTAGTCTCACACCTTTAACCCATTGCAACAATTGTAAATTCTGCTCTTTGTTCAATGTGTAAGACGCTTTAGGTTTGGAAATTCGGTTGGCGGCATTCTTGATCAAATGCAAACCAGGCCTTTTGCAAATATGTTCTATGTCAAGTCTTGCGTTGACCGTATCCTTCGTCTTGCCCTTGGTGTCCATTACGGTGTGCAGAATATTACAAAACACATTCCTCTCAATATGCATGACATCGAGGTTGTGTCTTAACAATTGATCTTTCCAATATGGTAGCTCCCAAAAGATGCTTTGCGTTTGTTCCAATGATGCTGAATGCCATATCCCTCTGGTGAGCTGGAAGCGGCTCCCTCTTCAACACTTTGAATGTACTTGACCCTGTCCCATATTTCTGGGCCACTTAAACGACGAGGTCGATCTGCGTGTTCGACCACATTCCGATTGAAGTCTTTTCTATTATTCCTAAACGGATGATCAATAGGCAAGAATCGCCGGTGCCTGTCAAACCAACACACTTTGTGACTATATTTCAAGCTATAACCCATGTTCTGTTCGAGACATACCGGACATGCAAGCTTCCCCGAAGTTTGCCATCCACTCAACATCCCATATGCAGGGAAATCATTTATCGTCCACATTAAGGCAGCCCGCATGGTGAAATTCTGGCTCAATGATACATCATACGTAAGAACCCCTTCACTCCACAACATCTTCAACTCGTCTATCAAAGGCCTCGATATACATCTATTTTCTTTTTGGGTTGGATGGCCCGGGGATTAACGCGTTGAGGAACAAAAATTCTCTTCTCATGCACATGGAAGGTGGGAGGTTGTACGGAGTCACAATCACAGGCCAACAGGAATAATTCCTTCCCGTCTGGTTGAAAGGAGCGAACCCATCCGAACATAAACCAAGACGTACATTACGAGGATCACCTGCAAACAAAGGATTCGCCTCGTCAAATTTCAGCCAAGCTTCGACATCGGATGGATGCGTCAAAAAATTTTCATCCCTGTAATGCTCCCAGTGCCATCTCATGTGAGCAGCTGTTTTTTGTGATGAATACAATCTCTGAAGTCTTGGCACGAGAGGAAAGTACCACATCTTGCTTAATGCTTTAAAGGTTGTTTTTCTTCCATTCCTCACAACTTTGTACCTCTCATGTGCAAGAATTTACATGTAGTTCGCTCAAAGATCATCCTTGTAATAGAGCATACATCCTCTCAAAGCAATGGATTTTTTCACATCCGAGCCCAAGCTCTTTCACCTTTTTCTTTGCTTGGTAAAAATCTTTCGGCAAATTATTGTCATTGGGAACAATCTTACTCATGATCTGCATCATTTCATTGTAATTCCTCTCACTCATATGGTGATCAGTCTTCAAGCTTAGTGTTGCTAGGGTAGCCGATAGTGATGAATATTCACTATTTTCAATGTGTTCACAACCTTCCCATAAAGGACGTTGCGCATCTTGAAGCATCTTATAGAACCTCTCGCTTCCGGATTAGGATCCTCTCCCATGTTTGCTGGTTCGCATGTGCACCGGTCTCCTCTCCCATATATGACGGTTCAAAGCATGAGTAACGGGATCAAAGTATTGGCCGATCGACGGTCCCGCGGCATCCATAACCAACTGCTCATATTGATTAAGGTTGTATCGATGAGTACTATCTCCATAATAACCACTCGTTGTTTGTCGACTTCCCATGAAATTGCCAACATTCATAATTTGGCATGAATCCTTTTTGACACAAATGGATTTTGACCGTGCTCGGATCATGAAATTGCATACACCTACATTTCACACACGGACAACTGATCGAGGTACTTGAATTAGCTACTTGCGCCAGAGCAAATTTGATGAACTCTTCTAAACCCTCCAAGAATACTTGAGTAAGTTGTTTTTTTGGAGTTAGACGATTATACATCCAACTCCTATCACAATCACCTTCCATACTTCCTCAACCCACCCTACACAAAGACTTTTGGGGTAAACACAATAATACTAACTAATTCAGCTACTAACCTAAGTGGGTAATACAACTAGCCGCTTCTTTACCACCCAATTGTCACTTAATCAAGAAAGTGGGAAACAAACACATGCAGTGAACCAAAAAAAATCCCAGCAGGCAACCAGAGAATGAGGATAGTACACTAGAAGATGGGGACATGCATGTGGACGGGGCATGAAGTCTCAAAGATGAAGAATACCAAATAATGATAGCCGGCAAGCTACTAACCGATATTTGATCAAGTCGCGCAAATCACTTTCGTTATTCAATGGACGCACAAGGGTGAAGCATTCTTTGGCCTTCTATTAAAGACAGACAAAAATGATAGTCATTGTAAATTGTTTACAACTTAAGTAATTAGAAAAGGGACAATTTTATATTATCATATATACATTTAAAACTAATAAGTAGGGTCAAACTAGGTTACAGCAATTTATTGTGTTGCATATGAAGACATGAACAAATGCTTATCATATCAGTATATATAAACTGAAAACAAGATCCAAGAAAGCAACAAAATCAAGCTCATAGAAAATCACTACATCAAAACAATATATGAAATAAATGCTTAAATTAGCTAAATTATGAAATAATTTTAAGTGCAACTCACTCCAGCAAAATAAATGGAAATCAGTCCAGAAAAACAAATGCAAATCACTCTAGCAAAAGACAATTTGAGAAACAATATATGATCCGGCCTACATTATAAACATGGACACTTGATTGAACGCAAGGCACGCAAAGTGAACCAGCAAATATTTCTGCAATGCTTTATCAGATTAAGAGTTTTTGCAACATTTGCAACATTATTCAAAAGTTATAGATGACCAAAATAATGCTTTATCGATTTAGTTTACTACCACTATCCAAATAGATATGTCGGCTCCAATTAACCAAACCAATGCATATATTGAGGAATCATGAAATAACTACAAATTCTCACGGAACAATATCTATGCAAACAAAACAACATTATCTACTTAACTATAAAACTCTAATGAAGCACATTTTGAAAGGCCTTCTTCCTTTCCTCATCAGGTCTATGTGGATATTATGATACTATCAGAAAGAGAATATAACTGTATTGTATTGTGAATGTAACAAAATAACCAAGAAAAATAAAACAATTAATATAATTAAATGGTAAGATAATGGGGAAAAAATAGGGATAACACAATATCCGAAAGAGATTCGTGCAAGAAACAAAAAAATGAAAAGAGAATATAACTCCATTATATTGTAAATGTTGTTAACTTGAGCCTACCAGAGCATAATTTCTTCATTGAACATGTCAATATAAATATCAATCTACTCATACATAAGATGTCCGAATCTTGAGAGGGCCAAAGTGGAATGAAAGAAGGCAGAGATAATTATCTACAATACAAAGATGTAATACGTAAAGCACCGAAGAACTTGTAAAATGACATACTCTGTACCAAAATCTTCTACCAAAGCAAAATGCCAAGCAAACAGAGGAAGAACTTGAGGCCAAAAATCAGTAAAACAGAAAACACACCTTTTAAATGCTAGGCAAAATGCAACTAACAGAGGAAGAACTTCTAAATGCGAACATAAAGAATCGAGACTAAGTGACAGAACATGAAGCAAAATGCTAAGCTATAGGCCGGCTTACCCGGTAATGTGTGACGCAAAAGTGAATCTCGGAGACGAAGACGATCGAGCTTCGTGAGTTTACACTCGATCTTCACCGACGCCCAACGATCTTAAGAGTTGAGACACGAGCACCGCAGATCTTATCGTCGATGAAGCTAGTCGCACCGATTAAATCTTGGAGACGGAGACAGATCGATGGCTAGAGTTAGGGTTTCATCTTCATCCTTTCGAAAGGGAGGAAATGGAGAATTAGAGATTGATCTGCCGAATACCGATGGGAAGTGTAGGGTTAGGGCATAAGGTGAGACTAAATGGAGACGTGCATCGGGGAGCAAGTGAATGGCTTTTTTTTTTTTTAACCACTGGGCTTATTTTGACTTTTAAGGCAGACATATTAAAAAAAAATTGAGTGGAAATGGAAACAGACGCATGGAGATGGAGGTATGTATTATTATATTAAAACATATTATATTATTATATTATATTTTAATATTATTATAATATATTATTATTATAATAGTGGAAGACAATTTGAGTGAGCATGCGTGTGTTTGGCTAGTGTGTTTTAAAAATTTGTGGGAATTATTATATTATTATGTTAGAATACTTTACTTTATTATAATATGATATTCGAAAGTGAAATAGTGGGACTAAGTACGGTGGAGGTATGGAAAAATAATATTATATTGTTAAACTACTATTATATTATATATTTTAATAGTATATTATTTTGGTTTATTAATATATTGTTATCATATTAGAAGTGGGAGGCAGTGATCTGTTTAGTATTGTGGAAAAGTTATGGGGAAAATTACATAATTAAACCCCAAAGTTAATTAAATCACACAAAGACTCATTCTCCACATTTATATATATATACACCCAAGGTTCTTAAAAACGAGTTTTTACTTAAAAACGGAAGGAGAATGAAAAATCGTAAAACGTAAAATCGTAAAACAAAACGTAGATTTTACCTATATATATATATATATATATATATATATATATAATTTATATAATTCCTCTCTCGCTCACTTCTATTTCACCAAAGCAAACATCTTAAAATCAAAACTAAAGGTAAAATAGTAATCAACTTTTCAGCTATATATATTAGGTGTTTAATATGTAAAAACTCATTTTTAACACCTTTGATCCTACTCCCAACTATATTTTTTTATCAATGTTTTTTTGTTAAGAAAACAAAAGAGAGCTTGAGAAAAAAAAAAAGAAAGAAAGAAAGAAAACAAAAGAGAGAAATTAAAATATTTCATAAAACATTCCAAAGATGCAAGCATCGCACCCCCACGTTTGGCTGGAAATAAATCGTAAAAAACGGCGTTTTTACGTTGTAAAACGCGTTTTTTGCAAAACCATGTATACACCCACACAACGCACACGCAGACGGGAGAGAGAAGAGAGAGAGAGAGAGAGAAGAGAAGGCATAGAAGAATGATTATAATTTGAGGTTGAATTATCTGGTGTTAATAAATTGGGAGCATTGAATTGTTTGGGAAAACAAAATATGTTGTTTTGGAACCGTTTTTGGGTGGGTGTTTTGGTAACCGAGTCGAGAACTATTTTGTGAAATATTTCTATATAAATGTTTATATTTTAATTATTATGAATTTATAACTGTATGTTCTCGATCTTGGTTTGCATGTATATTTCGAATAACCAATGGTTACTTGGGATCTTTGGATCTTACAGCTTATCATGTTTATTTTTTTTTTTTACAGTGATTAACTTTGTAAGCAACAAGGGAAGGCACACATGGAAACTTTTTGTTATGTCATTTGTATTTGCCACAACCTTAAGACTTCCGCATTTTATAAACTCGATGTATTATTTTTGGACCTAATTTGGCCCGTATAAATGGATTTTTACCTTTTGGACCTATTGTAAATACGTATTTTTGTGTTGAAAAAGAGGGTGTTTCAGACTCAACCACATTATTTGAAAATTAAAATTTGATTAATTCATTAAATTAGTTTGAAAATGAAACAATAAATTATATCTTGAAAGGTAAAAAATAAAAATTGCATCAAAATTTAAGTAAAAGAACTCTTGAAAAGTATCATTAATACCCAATGGATAACTTAAAATAAGGGCCACGATTTCCTTTTAAAAAGTGCCTCATAATTTTGTAGGAATATTTAAAAAAGTATTTGATGTCGATTATTTAATTTTTTCAAGATTTTTTCTCATAATCAAACTATTAAAACTTATTGATAGTTTAATTGTGACCAAATACTAATTCCTAAACGGATATTCATGCTAATTTGATTAGTGGAATTAAAACTTATTGATAGTTGAATTGTGACCAAATACAAGTAAGTAGTGTCTTCAATCATAAATATAGGATCTAATTGAAGAATTGATATTGATCTTATATATATTATTATCTCCGATTTTAAATATAATATAAAGTTTACAAGTATGATTTATACTAAAAGCTTTGTCTTATCTTTGAAACCGGAGGGAGTACTTTTTTTTTCATGTTGGTCAATTTTTTTTCTTTATCCCTATTTATACACAATCAATCAAGTTACTGTGTATGAGAGGGAATAAGAAATAAAGAAAGATGTATGAGTGTTTTAGAAAAGAAAAAAATATAGCATCATGTTAACTAATTTAACTAAAATTTTGTAATATAATCAAATTAAATAAATGGGTTTAATAGAAAAAAACAGAAAAGAGTAATAAAAAAAGGAAGAGTGGTTGGTAAGATCAAAATGGATAGAGTGCATTGGAAAAGGTAACGGGCAGCTCCAAATACTTATGTCGCAAAGGTGAGGAGTTAGGCTCACATACATGTTAAAGGTAACTAAACCATGGGCCAAAATGATAGAACCGCTAATAAGTACAATTTGTGCCAAACTTCTAAT
This sequence comes from Acacia acuminata, assembly GCA_019022655.1. NCBI lineage: Eukaryota > Viridiplantae > Streptophyta > Magnoliopsida > Fabales > Fabaceae > Acacia > Acacia acuminata. Next base: position 1,245,219 of record JAFJYI010000117.1, read on the forward strand.
CAAATGCCTTCGCCGATTAATCAAGAAAACGTTTCAAATAATATTTTCTTCTTTTCGAATTTCACAAGTGTGTGCTAACATAACGGTTCAAATAATCCTCATTTCCAACCTTTGCCTTTTGCATTTATCAAGAAAACTTCATCGTCCTCGATCACGTTTTACCTCCATCGACGTAGCAACATATATAATTCATGTATAACCGACATTTGTCTATAAATTCAAACCTTTTACCATTTAACCCTAAGCAACATTTATATATAATTAATGACAACATCGCAAGTTGAGATAACTATAAATTAGAGATAAGATTACAATGGTCATATAGTTCATGATTTCAATGGCTTTTTATTCTACCATTTAGTAGCAATAATTATTCGCTTATTTAAACATTTTTAATCATGTCATTTATAATTTTTTGATATATTTCTTATGAAAGTTTTTATTAATTTACATTTTAAAAAAATATGTCATATGTTCTGTTATATTTATTTGATTAAATGGTAAAAAGGAAGATATATAGAAATAATATATATATTAATTATAAGACAAATGTTTATCAATATATTTCAAAATACTATTCTTTAGAAGAAAATTGTCTTGATTTTAATCAATATGCTACTTAGTCGAATAGAGGCAGAAATGAGTGAGAGACTTGAATTTTTTTGTTTTAATTGCCTTGGGTTTACTTTAGAGAGATATTTAACAAAAAATAAGTATATATTAATATACTATTTTGTGAGGGAATTTAGTTTCCCTCGCAAAATGTTCGAATTTTTGCGAGGGAACGGAAATTCCTCGCAAATGGCCAAACTTTTGCGTAGGGACAACCTATTCCCTCGCAAAAATGCAGCATTTTGCGAGGGAAATTACCTTCCTCGCAAATTTGTGCACATTTTGCGAGGAATCATCGTTCCTCGCAAATCTTCTCCACATTGCGAAAAATTGGGGGGAAATTTCCCCCAATTTTTTCGTGATTTTGCGAGGGAATAGAGTTTCCTCGCAAAATGTACATTTTTAATTTGGAATTACCTTTTTTTGTGAGGGAATAAAGTTTCCCTCGCAAAACCACATTTTTAATTTTGTGAGGGAAATTACCTTTTTTTTTTTTTTTTTTTTCAATTGTTTTCAATCTTACGACAATATCCCTTCATGCGCTTTGTTATAATTAAAAACCGGTTATTGTCCTTATCATCGAACTCTTTTCACAATAATCCAAAACAATAAATATTTTACTATATTTTGGAATGTATAACTACGCACTCAACATTTTGATGTGATATGAGCTAATTAATTTACTACCTCAAGTCATAATTATAAGACTCAGCTTAATTTTTTAGTAAGATTAAAAAAGTTAAATAAAATATTTTAAAATATTTATATTTATAAATTTTCTCTAATTTAATTTGTTTGACTTAAAAATTGAAGCCAAACTGCAATTTACATGACAACACCAACGCAGTAAACGCTTGCGTGGAAGAAGTCGAAGAGAAAGAAGACATTTAAGAAGATGTGAGAACCAACTTTTCTTCTCTTTAATTTGAAAGAAAGAGGAGTTGAAGTAGATTTGCAGACAATTTACTCACTCTCTTTTAACTAGCATCTCGGCTACGTTCCTTAATATAAAAGTTAGATAATTAATGCATGTAATCAATAAAGATATTTTAGAGCAAATAAAATTTTACAAATTTCGGAGACAAGGTAAATTGACATCTTACATTTAGGATAAAAATAAACTCCTCATCTAACACTTATATTAGGGACTAAAGGGAGTATAAATTAATTGTATTTAGGGTTAAGGTGCATTTTTGCCCTTAAAGTATGTGCTCGGGAGCAATTTTGCCCCTGAAGTTTTCGGCGTAGCAATGTTTCCCCTGAAGTTTCAAAACTGAGCAATGTTGCCTCTCTATTAAAAAAACCCTAATTGGTCAACTAATCTGGGATCAAGGGTTTACTCGAGGGGCAACATTGCTTCGTTTTAGAACTTCGGGGAAAAATTGCTACTCTTTTGGGAGCAATGTTGCCCGGAAGTTTCAAAATGGAGCAATGTTGCCCCTCCGTTCAAAACCCTAACATTGACCGTTAGTTGTGTAATACCCGGATAATTATCTATCTGGAATACTATATTTTAGCAAATAGTACCTATTTGGAAATAGGTGAATATGTGGTTTTAAAAACCTTGTAGGATACTTATTCTATTGTCTAGGGAAATTTCTAATGAAATTAGAGGGATTAAAGTGTCAAAATCCCTAAATGCAATTATGGGCCATGAAATGCCCTAAAAATATTATGGTAAATCCCAAGAGGCAATAAAATATTTATTGAAAATTAGAAAGTATGTTGTCTCTAATTTTAGGAATTTTTGGGATTATTTCCCTTGAAAAATAATGAGGCAAAATTAAATATAATTTTGGGGAGCATAAGTTGCCCCATGATTTTTAATATGATATGTGGGACATAAAATACCAATGTCAATGAAATAGTTGTGAGAAAATGATTAATCCTAATTAAGAAAATTATCAACAATTAAGAAGTGATTAGTTAAGTAATTAATGGCTAATTGTTTAAGCCCGAACAAGAGAATATTTAAGGTAGATTATGGAAAATCCTTTAATTAAGTGTTTATGGCTAATACTAGCATAAAGTGTGCTTGCTAATCAATTAGAAAAGATTAAGAAAAATTGGTGAGATTAAGAACATGAAAACCCTAGATCCTAAAAGATTGCTAATCATGGAATTAAGGCTCTAATTAAGCTTCTAGCTAATTTAGATAAATAAAAATAACAATAATAATAAAGGGAAGAGAAAACCAAAGTTTGAGTGTGAAAAGGGTTGTGGGTTTTTCAAAAATAATATCATGATATTTTGTTAATTAAATAATAATATAATTAAGATATTTGTGGAAGAACCAGGTTGGATAAATGAGAACCGATAGAAATTAAATCCTATCTAAAACCATGAACTAAGTTTCTTAGGTCAGGACATATCACAAACAAGTGAATTTTTGTCCAGGAAGCCTGTTAGTTAGCAGGTCATTTCCGTAACGGCGGGCTAATAAGGGATCGATGAAAAGATATTTTATAAACAAAGGACGAGATAAGAAAAGTGAGAACCAATGGAAAATAAATCATAACTTGAAATCCTTGAACTAAGTAGAAAACAACTGGACATATTATGAATCGTTGGATTTTTGTCCCGAAATTAGCATTACCCGAAGTAATTTCTCAGAACGATGTCTGTCCGAAAATGTTCAATGACAACGGAATACCCTTAATAGGATCAAAAATTTAGTTAAGTTAGATATTTCCAAAGAGGAAGAATAGAACTTCAATTTTGTGTTCTGATTTTTGAGATTTTCTAAGATTACGCGATTAGAACACCGATCGAGGGGATTTTATCGTAAATGCATAAAGTAAGGGAGTGACATCATCAAGATGACATCACAAGAGCACATGTTTTATAGTGAAGGGTTAAGATTAAAACTTCTTGATTAAGTTTAGATCTAATGGTTGAAAGTAAGGAAGAGGCAAATGGTGGGGCCCACATTGGGCTTGAGATTACCATTTTAACCTTGAGATTTTTGCTATAAATAGAGGCCTTGCCTCTCCTCATTCTTCACACCAAATCAACCACCAAGTGGTGATTTCTAAGAAGGAGGAAGGAGTTCAAGAAGCTTCAAGAGGTAAGCTTGTCTTTAGTTTCTAGTTTCTAGTCCTTAGTTTTTAGTTTCTAGTCTTTAGCTTTTAAATTCTTAGATAGAAGTAGTGTAGATCTTAAATATTCTAGAATAATTCTATTAACATGTTTTTATGGGAAAAATTGGCTTTGTTTCAAAAAAAAAAAAAGGATGAGGGAGGTTATATAGCAAAATTTCTGGACGAGAAACATCAAAGTAACGAAGTTTCGCGAAATTTCATCGGTTTTGAATTTCTATAATCAGCCATGAAAACATCAGAATTTCATATTGAAAATATAGTAACCAAATTCTGGGAAAATTCATGGTTAAAATAGACATATAGGGCTTTTTAAATAGGTTAAGAACATGTTAAAATGAGTTTTGTACAGGGAGATAAAAATTCTCAAAGTTGGGCTACGAATTTCTGGAAAAATTCTGGGCAGAGGCTCAAACATTAAGAACTAGGAATGATTCGTGTAATCTGGGAAAGGTTGTATTTTTACTTGAAACTAGACATCCTAAGGATTTCAAATAATTTTACGGATCCTCGTTTCGATTTTTCTTGAATTAAGTATGATTTTTCGAAGTTAGACGAAAAATCTGCCCAGAAATACTGTACCAGCGTTTTTCTGAAAAATAAGGGAAATAAGCTGAAAAATAATTCCACCATGAGTAAAATAGTCATTAGTGGCTAAGATATCTACTAAGATATTAGTTGTGAATTAATAAATGCGATATTACCATTATAGGATAAGCGTGACCACAGTCCGATCAACGAACGTACCAAAATCGTCAACGAAGGTACGGACGCGCATCGTAATACTAACTCGATGCTTATGGTGTACATATATGTGATAGATGTATTCATAGACTCAAAAATTGTTTTAAAGTTTCATACACATACAGCTGTACACGGGTTATGGTCTTGATAACGCCGTTGAGTTTTCCTAGCCCGAGGACACGATAGGCCATCGTGGCACCGGTGAATAGTGCGTACTAGAGATAACGAACATATGCAAGTGGGCGTGTACCGTTATCCGGAAAAATCTGTTATGAGTTTTTATGTTGATTATTGCTGTAATGTCATGAATATCTGTCATACATAACTGCTACATAAGCATGAGGTTAACCATTACCTGAGGTTCAATGGTAATTGAACCTCAGCCCTCACTATAGCTTCAGGGTCCGGAGGAACCAGGACCGAGGACAAGGGTAAACAGCACGCGTGAGGGCACGAGCGGAGAAGATTGTTATGAAATATTGTATCACCGTATTATTAAATATTCGGATAATTGTACCACTGTAATAACAACCAGACACACCAGCAGTGAAGGTTTATCAGATGCTCGCTCTTTTAAATTATTCCGATGCTCTACTCTGCTCAAACTATATTGAAAACACTTTAGAAAATTGGGATGTTACAAGTTGACCGGTAGGGTTTTTAACGGAGGGGCAACATTGCTCCCTTTTGAAACTTCAGGGGCAACATTGCTACGCCAAAAACTTAGGGACAAAATTGCTCCTTGCGCATACTTTAAGGGCAAAAATGCACCTTAACCTTTTTTTTTTTTTTTATGTTCTTAAATAGTGAAAGTTCATGCTACTTTCCAAAGGAAATTGAGGAGAAATGAAAGACACTTTTTTTTTTGGCCCCTCCAGTCCTCTATAAGTAAAATAGTTTAACGCACAAGAGAGCTGTGATGAAGGTGTGTGAAAAGCCTCCATGAATTGTAAAAGTGATATTATATAAACATAAAGGAAAAATACAGAGAAATACTCTTAAAATTTTAAAAATCCTAAAGTAGTTTTATTTTAGTTATTTACTATATTTTATTGGCAAAAGACATGTTTAAGTGGGAATTACTTGATTTGAGATTTTTAAATTTTGAAGGTTTTATTGGAATTTTTCCTAAACAAGAGAAAAATTTCAGAGAAATACACAAGCTAAATTTCAAAATCCCAAATCCATTTTGTGTAACACCCCAAATTCCATACTTCAAAATGTGTCGGTTGACACTTAGTTTTATAAAAATCCACAGAGTTTGAGGTGCTACCACTCAGAGTAATGCGGAAACGGAGAGCATGCGCTAACGTTTAGACGATGAGTAACTAATACAAAATTCCTAGGCATATGCTGATGCCCTGACATATGCTGATATATTAAAAATTTCCCGAAGGAATATTCATCTGATACAACAATACAAGGCTTTGTATAATTACAAATCTGTATACAATCTTCAACCAAGCCGTAGCTAGACTTGGGCCAATGAACCTAACTCAGTTAATCAAATAATTTGGCCAGGCCGGTGTCTAGTGGAAGTCTCCCTGAATTCACGGTGACTCACTGACTGAACCACATAGACGAACCCTTTCTAGACACCAAATGGTTTGAAGTAACCTTATTAGATTCATGCCGAAGGTAGGCTCGTTAAACTTCTTTCGGCATTTGCTTTGACCGGTGCCTCTTCATGGCTCGTCCATCGTGCCTCTTCACGGCTCTATCTACCGGTGCCTTCTCTCGTTCTAGGCTCCTTTCCGAACTTTAGTCAAATCCGAGGTCCAATACCCATCGGACCTCGGTGCAGTAGCAGCTTAACCTCATATGAAAAGTATAATAGTATATGTATGATGATGTTCATGACATTACAAAGCAATAACCAACACATAAGCACACAGCAGATGTAAGGTTTAACAACACAACAATACATAGCACATAGCACATGTAAAGTTATCCATGTTTGCACTAACCAGTGCCATGACAGCTCCTCGTGTCCTCCACGCTAGGAAAACTCAACGGCATTATCAAGACTATAACCCATATAAAGCTGAATGTATATAAACATGTGACTAAGGCCCATAAACTTAGCCACGGTGCATGACCCAAGACCTTGTCTTGTCCATCACTTCATGAATCATTCAATCATATACATGCATACAAGACACATCAGAGTTAAAGTTACTAGTACACGAACGTACCTTTCACCGGGTAATTTTCAAACGTCCAACCTTTGAATCTGACTCCGGACTTCCCGGATATCTTATACATTATCGTCGGATTATTTTATGATATTTGATAAATATCATATTGCTTAGAATAATATCTAAAGGTTTAATTTACCTTTCTACCCTTGGTGGATTTGTTATTTACAACTTTGCCCTTACATTTTCTTAAAAACGCTACTTCAGCATTTCTGGGCAGAATTTTCGGTAACTTTGAAAAATCATAGCTAATTCTAGAAACATCAAAATGAGGTTATGTAAAATTCCTCATGACACTTGACATGTCTATTTTCAAGGAAAAATAGTCCCAGAACCTAGAACATCAAGAATCATTCCCAGTTTAATGTTTTCTCAATGCTGCCCAGATTTTTCCAGAAAATGTAGCCCAGATTCCATAATTTTTATCTCCTTCTACAGACATCTAATTGATACATAATTTATATCAATGGAAAGATATACATGTATACTATAACCATGAATTATATCATAATTTTTGAAGATATATTTACATATAAAATAATGCCCTCTAACTGACTGACTCCAACAGCCCAGTAAAACCCCACAATTCCTATCTTACTCTAACTTGTTTTATTAATCCTAAAAGTCACTTCCCAACATGTTCCCACCTTGTTAGGCATCTTTCAATGCAATAAGGCCTAAAAAAATTATGGAAAATTACTTTACCTATTTCCTAGATTAAACTAGCATTTATACTAAGAACTATAGAACTAAAGACTAGAAACTAAAAACTAAAGACAAGCTTACCTCTTGAAGCCTCTTGCTTGCTTCCTCCTTCTTGCTTCTACTCTATTAGAAATCAACTCTTGGAGTTTGATTTGGTGTGAAGAATGAGGAGAGGCAAGGCCCCTATTTATAGGGAAAATCTCAAGGTTAAAATGGTAATCGCAAGCCCAATGTGGGCCCCACCATTTGCCTCTTCCTTAATCTCAACCATTAGATATAAACTTAATCAAGAAGTTTTAATCTTAACCCTTCACTATAAAACATGTGCTCTTGTGATGTCATCTTGATGACATAATCAATGCTTAGGTGTCATTGTTGATTAATTAACAAAGTTTAATTAACTCTTAATTGCATTTGTTAACTAACCATGAAAATTAGTGCTTAATTAGACAAGCTTAATTCTTCATTAGTTAGCCCCTTTTTTGATGATCTTAGCTTGCCTCTAATTATCTTGTAACTAATCTTGTCTTTTAATTGATCCTTTATTTTTAATTAAGACATTCCCTAATTGTTGCTTTTTTAATTTGCCTCTTGGTTAATTATGAAGATTTACACAATTATTTAATTATTGAAAACTTAATTGCTCATTAATCGTTATTAATTTCCTTTAATTTGTTTAAATATTTTCATAACATTTTATTGCTCATCTTGGTCTGTATAAGAACCATGATTTAATATGATAATTATATCATATTTCAAAATCCATAAATATAATTTCAAAATTGGCCCTTGGTTTATTTAATCTCAAGAGAAATTTCCTATAAAATTAATCAATAGCTTACTAAAATTTTGAGACACCTATTCACCTTTATTTAATATGTATTATTTATCAAAATATAGTATTTATGATAAATAGAATTTTTAGGGTATTACATCATGAGTATAGCTAAAATAAATATGACCAACCCTGTAACATCCTGAATTTTGGAACAAGGAGTTTAGGAATATGATTGAGATAAGAAGGCTCCTAAGTTAGAAGGAATCCAAAGTCTTAAGCTTATTATAAATAAAAGCTTGAGATAATTATTAAAGTTATTTTTTGTAACTACCTAAGAATTTAAGAAATTTTAAAATTCACAATAATATAATAAAATTAGATTTTTTTTGTTATCCCTATTATTCCCTGAATGTTTATTTAATTTTTAATTATTATGTATAGATTATTTATTGTGAGTTTCTTATAAAAGTGGATTGATGGTTTTGTGGGAAATATTTTATTGCCCACTTTTGGGTTGGGGGGGGGGGGTTTGAATCCTATGTGTGTTTTAGGGATTTTTTTTTTTTTTTTAAAATGTTGCTTTATTGATATGAAATTACCATAAAGCTCTTCTTTAAAATTAAATAAATAAGTGACCCAAAAGATATTTTAACCTACTCCCTCTTTTCTTGTTTTTCCCTTTACATCTTTTAAACACGGTTGAGCATGGGAGACCTAGAAATTTTCCAGATTCTTCCGAGCCTTCTTTCTTCTTCTTCGGCGTTGCTTTTCTCCTCCTTGTTGCCGATGGTTTCTGTGTATAGCCTTGATCATCTTGCTTCTTCTCTGCTCTTCTATATCCTCTAGCCTCATCGTCACCTTCGTCTCTGCCATGAAAGTTGTTTTCCTTCCCTGTTTTGGCTAGTCATAGGTCAGTGGAGTTTTGCCTCTTCTCCTTTCTCTCTTCTTGCGTGTCTGATGGGTTGGGTTAAGGGTGCCTTGGTTCATCTTGTTTCTTTCTACTGGTTTATATTTTCAGAAATAGTTGGGAATGGAATTCTTTTCTGCGGTTGCTGGTTCAAAAGTGGGAAGAAAGCTGGTGATTTCCAATCTAACCAGTAAAGAAAAGATCCATTTTAAATTGAATTTTTGGTGTTGATTTCCTTTAGGTTAAATTGATTAATAATAAAGAATAGTGTTAGAAAGTATAATAAATTTTATGTATATATATTTTGACGTTTTAGAATAATTGGTCAAGAGATTTGGATAGTTGGAAGTTTAATGAAGTTGTTTGATCATTGTTGTACACAAGGTGTTTGTCAAAATGCTTGAAAGAGAGTTTATGACCAAATAAATAGATGAAACTAATGTTACCCCCCTTTTTCTCTTAATTTCTTTTGTTTGTTGTATGTGTTGAAAAGGTTGGGGAGTTGTATATGGTTGCTCAAACTATGTTAGTTGCTAATAAGATTGACTCCTTGTATCGATGTTGGCTAGGAAGGGTTATGGGATGGGGCTACTTGTTTTCTAAAAAATAATAATAATAATAATATTATTATTTGAGGATGCATATGAAATTTGTTAAAAACATAAGAGAGATGGTCATTGAGTGTCCATAATGTGCTGATGAAACTTGTAAAACTATTTGGCTGTGTGGTTGATCATTGATGAGTTATGATGATGTATTAGATTATTTAGTTTTTAAATTCAAAGTCATATCCTGCGTGATGATGTTGTAAAAGGCATATATGTGTGAGTATATATTTATGAATCATTCTTTGTATCTATTGAATTGGCATGAGCTTAGAACGGTGGATGTGCTTATAGGCTCATTGAAAGTTATTACTATATAATCTAAAGAAATTGGATTGATGCTTGAACATTGGTGACCATAATAATAGGATGGGTATTGCTAAATAAGTAGCCATGCCGATTTAATTAAATGGGTTCTTTGAATTTTCATAAAGGTTGTGAGGGAGGAGTTACAATAGCTTTGTTTGGGCATCAGCACATGTAAGAAGTGGACCCCACATGAATGTTGCTAGTAAAGCGAATTGTAGGTATCTCGGCAACTTAGCAAAAGTGAGTGAATAGCGTCCCATTTAAATTTTTATAAATGATATTTTTCTTACTATAATTTTATTAAACTATCAACTTTCTTAAGTGTTAATTTCTTCAAGGTAGTTTTGTTGAAATTATATCAGTTGCTTCTTGTTATTTATATGTTTAAATGAAATGATGACTTTATTCAAGGTTACTAGTTCCATAACATTTTATCGTTTATGAATTTTTATGCAAAGAATTGCAATTTCTAAGATATTCTTTGTAAATTTTTATATTGAGATGGTCTTATATTTAAAATGCCATTATGCAAGTTACTATTATATGGAAAGACTTTCGATTGGCAGAATAGGAAAGAAATGTTTTGAGATTTTTGGAAACTCTTATGCTAGGGTCTTCTGTTAAGAAACATTCTTTTTGAGTTCTTATCATTAGGGGAAAATCTATTTATTTGCTATTGATAAATTAGCCCAGGTATGCTTGTAAATATTTTTTTAGAGGACGAATACGTGAACGCTAGTTACTAACAGTGATCGTTAGTCCTTGGTGCACCATGGTTAACCTCGAGCTCACTTGATATTCGTAGGATTTGTTCTCACGCTTGTTATTCGTGGGTTTTCACCTGCGCTTGTTTTCGTGGCTTTGCCGCGCTTGGTTACTTACCCTCGTGGACTATGTCTCCACGCTTGTTTTCGTGGCCTCCAGCCGCACTTGGTTAGTCACCCTCATGGACCGTGTGACCACGCTGTTATTCTATTCGTTGAAGTTCTACTAAAAGATGAGATTTGAGATTTACTGTTTTAAACTCGATTTTGTTAAACAAAATGATTTATTACATATCTCGAATTATTTGATTGATGATCCTATATAGAGTTTTATTGTTTATCCATGATCATATGACCTAGAAATTGTGATTTATTTCTATATTGTTATTATTAAAAGATAAATATGTTTAAATTATTTTCTCCAAAAGTATTTCACTAAATTATATAAATGGGACGTTATTCACCGAAAGATTATTTTTGGTCACGCATAAAAAACTCGATTTAGATCCTCTTGGTGATCACTAAAGGTCCATACTGATGTTCGAAGTTGAAGCGTCATGTTGAAAATTTTCAGTTAATGTAACATTCATACCTATGTATTTATTGTTGTAATTTAGGTTCTCCACGTATGCTATAGATAGGTCCTCACCCGATTTGCATGTTTTGTATTTGATGATAAGGAGATGAGCTCCTCTTGATAATATCGGACTATTGTAGAATTTTTTTGGAGGTCGCTATAGGGTGATCCTATCAAATTTTCTACAAAAGTTAATTAGTCCTGCTATATGAAATATGTTTATGGTATTTATTTTACATATATTGTAAATATGTCTATGTATAAGTATTAGAAATTCTATATATTTTAAGCCTTAAGGAATGTGAGTCCACTTACATTCTGTGTCGGTCACCCCTAAATTTTTGGGGCGTGACATTTTTGGACCTTGAAAATTTAGAAGAAAATTATAAAATATTATTTTGAGGATATAGAAGTATTGTGAGGGTATTAATGATGGAAAATTTGGCCTAAAGCTATTATTTGGAATTTAAGGAATATTTTCCCAAAAAATTTAAGGAAAAAATAGTTGGAGAATAAATATTGGACTAGAAATTTTAGAGTCAATATTTAATGAACTATAGAAGCTAATTGAGGAAGAAAAATCCTTATATGGAAGTAAGGATTAATTTCTATCACTTATATAATGTTTACAATTAAATAAGAAAAGGACTAAATTGTAAATAAAAGCCTTGTTGGGAGTAAAAGAGGATCAAATAAATTATATTGGTGTGGGACCCACAGCACCTCACCTTCGCCTCACAATTTATAGATGACACCTCACATCACCCCTCCCATTTTTATTATTATCAAGCCACGTTCCCGCACATTGCCACACATACTCCCTCATTTATCTAATTAAACCAATTCTCTATTCCTTATTTAAATCACTTCGGCCGTTCACCTCCCCCGTTTCTTACTCTCAATCGGACTAATATTTACACACCTCCCTCACTTCTTCATTTCGGTTGCAAACCAGAACCAGCGAGAGAGAGAAATCCGAGAGCAGAGCAAGCGATCATCAGAGAAGAGGAATAGTTGGTCGATTTGGCTGCATGCAATACCTGAAACTAAGAAAGTTGAGACTCTTAAACCTCCTCCCATCTTTAGTTTCTGTTATTGGGGTTAGTTTGGGAGTGAGAAGAGCAATTGAACCCTGGTTATGAAGAGGAAGAACCACCGACTGAAGGTTGTAGTAGTTGTTAAAGTTAGATTGTCTATGATCTTAGTATTTGGGGTTGCATGTGGTCTGGTTTCTCTATTAGGTGATTACCGAATCTATGGTTCACTATGTAGGTCTATGTGGCTTCATGTTTCTCTGAAAATCAAGGCTAAAAGAAAGTAAAATTGCTCAATAGCATTTTGAATCTGTGGTATATGCGTGTGTATGCTTAATATGTGGTAGTATGTTGATTAGTTTCTGGTGGGTTGTGTATATTGAAACAGGGGGTGCATCAATTAGGAAGATTGAAGCTTAAATAATGATCTTTGAGGTTATTTAAGGTTGCATGGGTTATTTGGTTTTGTATTTATGATTGCCAAACTAAGCTCCCTGTTTTCCTCAATATGTTGTATGGTTCTCTAATTAAGAAATAAGAAGGAATATAAATAGTTAGAAGTGTTTTATATAAGTGTTAGTTAGTCTATCAAATGGTTGCAAGATAATTCTGCTTATTGGCTGCAAGGTCCGAACCTGTATCTCTTTGGTCCAGGGGTTTATAATATGCTATTATATGGATTTTGTTGCTTGAGGCTAAACAAGAATCTTAGATGATAAAAGTGACATTATAGATACTAGAAATAACTTCCAGATTTAATTAAAAAAAAGGGCTGTTTGAATTTTGAAGAAATTTAGACAATCAAAGCTCACTGTTTTGAGAAGTATCAACGGTAAAAGTTTAAGGAAGCCATTTTGTTGTTGAACAGAGTTGATTCTGGACTGTTGAAGCCTGAAACTAAGTATAAGTTTCTGTCTTGTGTACTTCTAAATATTAGTAAGTGATATTAGGTACTACAGTAAGCTTAGTAATGCTCCAACGATCATTAAGCATATTTGGAAATATTATAATGTTGATAATGATTGCTTTCGTATATGGAATTTTACAGATAAGAAAATGAGACTGCATGTTTGAAGTATTTCAACGATAAAGAGTACAAGGTATATATAAGTTTTTTGTTTAGTGTCACTAGGTGCTAAATAATCCTTGATGAAGATTAAATTGATGCTTATTGAGTTAAAATTTTCAAGTTTTAGAATGGGGTCAAGCCTGTAACACCCCAATTTTATACTACTTAGTATGTCCGATGACACGTAGTTTTAGGAATATCAATAGAGTTGACGGTGTTGACAGATTAAAGTAAAGCAAAACGGAGAGCATGCATTAACGTTTGGACGATGAGTACATATGCTGATGCCCTGACATATGCTGGTTACATTAAAATCCCGAAGGAATATTCATGTGATACAATTTATAGACTCAAATATAGCTCTGAACCAGACCTATGGCTTGGAACCCAACACAGTTAATCAAACCTATTGGCCAAGCCGGTGTTAGTCTAGTGGGAGTCTCCTCATCTTTCACGGTGACTAATTATTGTAACCACTTTGACCAACCCTTTCTTAGACACTAAATGATTTAAACTAACTTTATCAGATTCATGCCAGATACTAAGCCCTATTAAACTTCTTTAGACTTTTGTCTCGACTGATGCCTCTTCACGGATCTATCTCACTACTAGAAAATGCACTATTTGTGACGGAAAAAAAATGTCATTGCAAATTTGGGTAAATTTGCAAGGGAACTAAGTTTCCCCAAAATGGTCAATTTTCGAGGGAAAAAATCTTTTCCAAAATGGTGATTTTTGCGAGGAAAAATTGTTCTCCAAAATATGACCATTTTGCGAGGGAAAAGTTCCTTGCAAAATTGACGGAATTGGGGGAAATTTCCCGCCAATTTCCCCCCATTTGCGAGGGAAGAGGTTTCCCTCCCAAAAATCACCATTTTGAGAGGGAAACCTCTTCCCTCGCAGGGGAATTGACAGGAAATTTCCCCCAATTTCCGTCAATTTTGCGAGGGAACTAGGTTTCCCTCGTAAAAGAGTCATTTTTGCGAGGGAAAGTATGTTTCCCACGCAAAAATCACCATTTTGCGAGGAAATATTTTTTCCCTCGCAAATTTTCTTAAATTTGTGAGGAAATATCGTTTCCCTTGCAAATTTTAGTTAAATTTGCCATTTTTCCGATCCACAAATCGGCATTAAGGTAGATAACTCCCAACACTTGCAAAGGATTCCTATATTTTTCCAAGATCCACAAATCGGCATTAAGGTAGATGAAGCACAACAAGAAGAGAAAGTGGAAGAGCTTTGATTGCGCTTACTGTGAGACTAATAATAACTATTATCAGATTAGGGATTTTGACAAATGGACACTGGAAGTGGCCTTTCATGTGTGAGAAGTATCAGATTAGGAGATTAGATGGAGGACTCTCCCCTGATGCCGGTCACGCCACAGTACTGGATGGAGTCTGAGATGTCTATGCCATTACCGATTCAGATTTGGTGAGCCTCAAGATCAGTTTATTGGGTGATTGCGATATTGGAAAAACTTCTTTTGTGGTGAGTTGAAACGACTAACTACATGATGCCGGAGTCTCTGTAATCCCTACCACTTGTATTTTATGAATAAACAATGATTTTCGATCACCCCTTACAGGATAAAATAGTATTAGCGAAGTATATGATCTTAACATTTGGCTGAACATATAACTCCAATTTTTTTGGTTGAGATAGTTTTATTTTATTTGTCAGATCAAGTATGTAGGGGATGAGCAGGAGAAGAGGAGTTTGCAGATGAAAGGACTAAATTCAATGGACAAGACTTTCTTTGTTGAAGGAGCTCGAATTTCTTTCAGTATATGGGATGTTGCAGGTGCTTCAAAACTCAAAATCAAACTTTACTTTCCATTTTTGAATCAGTTCTCCAGATTCTAAAATAATGTGCGATGCAGGTGACAAAGGATCGTCAGATCAAATTCCCATGGCTTGTAAAGATGCCGTGGCGATTCTGTTCATGTTCGATCTTACCAGTCGATCTACACTGAATAAGTACGCTATAAGATTTATTGCAGTCAATTTACATTATACAAATGCAAACGAACATTAGTATCCTAATATGAGACATTGAATAGCTTATGATACTCATTTTTTTCCTCTATCTGCATCTGTGTGATTAATTATACAGAAAATCTCTGGGCAGATTCAAACAATCAATCCGGTCAGTTTTTGGCCAAAATTTTGAAAATGTTTTTCGAAGGTTTTTGAATCTGCCTTTCTTTATTATGTGATTTGGTAGAGAATCAATTTGTGGACCTGAACTAAAAAGTGCTCAATTTTGGAGCAAGTTAATGATTTGTGGATTGTGTTGCAGTGTTGTTGGATGGTTTAGTGAGGCAAGAAAGTGGAATCAGGTAACCAAATTGAATTTTGCAAGGCTAATACTGCTTTCCCGATTAATTGAATGGATAAGTTGGACAACTCTGTTTCATAAAGTTATTTTCTAATTTTTAATATTTTTTTATGTAATTATTTGATTTTTTATATTTTTTAAAAAATTAATTGGCATTTATGAGGAAAAGTGTTTCCCTCGCAAAATCCATTATGTTGCGAGGGAAACATCTTCCCTCGCAAAATTGAGGAGTTTGTGAGGGAAGACGTTTCTCTCACAAAATATTGGATTTTGTGAGGGAACATCCTTCCCGTGAAATTTTGCAAGGAAAGGATGTTCCCTTGCAAAATTGTGGATTTTGCGAGGGAAGAATGGTCCCTCGCAAAAAAGCATTTTTACAACGGAATTTGGTTTGCGATGATATTTTTTGCGACGGAACTTTTTTCGCTGCAAATCAATTCTGCGAGGGGAAATAGCTTTTTTTGCGAGGGAATTTTTCCGCCACAAAAAACATTTTTTTTTTTAGTGTCTACTTCACCTCCCCAAGTCCAGATTCCTTTCCTAAACCTTTAATCATGTCTAGGATTCAATTGAATTAAATCTCGGGTTAAAGAGTTAACCTCTATAGCAAGTATAAACAATATATAAGTTAATATTTATAACATTCAGTATCAACAATACATAGCACACAACAAATATAATGTTACCAGCAACAACAATATATAGCACACAGCAAATATAATGTTACCAGCAATAACAATATATAGCACACAGCAAATATAATGTTAACAGTGTTTGCACTCACTAGTGCCACAAGTCCATGTGTCCTCAGCGTTTGGAAAACTAATATGTAGGATTATCATGACTATAATCCACATCAAGCTGAATGTAAACAAACATGTGATCTAAGACTCATATCTTCGTCACGATGCATAACCTAAGACCCAATCTTGTCCGTGATTTCATAAATCAAACAATTATATATAGGTATACTGTATATAGAAGATTAGAGTTACAATACACGTCTGTACCTTTAACCGTGTATTTAGTAATATACCCGTCCTTTAGAATCCGACCCCAAACTTCTCAGATATCCTAACATATTACCATCGCATCATCTCATTTTCCACATTTTATATGATATTAAAATAACTATCATATCACTAAGAATAATATCCTAAAGGGTTATTTTCACCTCCTTTGACCTTTTTACCCTTGGAGGATTAATTATTCCATTTTTACCCTTACATTTCCATAATTTTAAAATTCTGAATTTTCTTGGCAGATTTTTCAGCAATTTTGAAAAATCATAATTAATTCTACAAAAATCTAATTTTAGTGCTTCAAAAATATACATGACCCTTGGCATGTCTATATTCAAGGAAAAATAATACCAGAAGCCAGAACATCACGGGTCATTCCCAATTTCAATGTTTTCTAGCATTGTTCAGATTATAACTTCAAAAACAAGGCCTAACTTCAAAAATATATAACTCCTTGTGCAAAGCTCAAAAAGTTACAAATTTTATGTATATAGAAAGGCTGGATGTATAACTCCACATATTGGGTTGTAACAGTACATAACTTGTAAGACTAACAAACGCATAAGGAAATAGTCAAAACTTTTGTTTCCAGAACCCAAGTGACAAGTTTAAACAATCTAATAAAAGTTAAGAAAATTATCGTTAACGATGTGCATGTATCATCTCCGATATAAGAAACAAAAATGGTCGTTAAGGAAAACACATATTGCTTTCCATTTTGATAGCCATGTCTTCACCTTATCCACCACATATTGGTAAGTCTTTAGTCACTCTTTTGTGATGAAGGGGAACACCAAGATACTTACCCAAGTCATTTGTTATTGGAAATCTCAGAGAAGAGCAAATCTCACTACTCCTAGTGTGATTAACTTTATTAGAAAAGAATACTATGGTTTTCTGTACTCTCACTTACTATTCATACTCTCATCTAATAGGATCGATAGTATAGATCCCTTTTTAACCATACTAGGTCTAAAATTGAATAGTTGTTAAGGAGTCCTTACAAGTATCACCTTACGCACATCCGGATAGCGTTAAAGAATTGATTAAAGTAGTGCCATATGTATGAGGGAATGAGGAGGTCAATTAAGCATAGAGACAAAGGAAGAAATAACATAAGGAGAGGAGGAGCAAAAGAAGAAGCGGTGTATAAGGAAAAGAAGAAACTATGAAGTCACTTGCAAGACAGAGGCTTTTTGGCGGCCTTGTGAATGGAGACGATTGAGGAGGAGTAGTCTAGATTAGATCTAGGGATTATGGAGATAGAGATTTGGTATAAATTCAAATAATATATTACTGTGGTAGTAATCATTATTTATGAAAAATACCACTAGAATTAAAATGGGGTTTCCTAAATTATTCCATATGTTAATTTCTGCTACGATGAGGTTTATTAACATCTAATAAATATCTTCTTATATTATTTTATTTAAATATTTAAATATCAAAATATTTGTGATCTACATCATAATCAACTAAAAGATATTCTAAATAAATGTTAAATTATATCATTTTAAGAGTTGCTGGAATACTAGAAGGATTCTACTAGGTATAAGGTAGATATCTTAATAACTTTACAAGATTATTTTTTTAAAATTGCAAAATTCTTATAATTTAACTTAAATTTTAATTCTTTTTTTTTTTTGTTATCACAAAAAATATTTAAAAAGTCTCATTTTAGATTCCTCTATTTAAAAAGTCTCTACTTATCTTATTGACATAGATAGGCATGTCAATGACCACTCTATAACTTGTCAATATAATAACATACTCTTGTCAACAGGAGCTAGTTTAGTTAACATAGATGAGCTTGTCAATAATCACTCTATTATTTGTCAATATAATTACATATACTTATCAACAGGAGCTGCTTCGGTAAACATATATAAGGATTTATTCATTATGGTTCAAATGCGGGTAGTAAATTATAGTACCCAAGTGAAAAGAATAATACAGACCTCTTATACTGCTCACTTTCTTGGTAGTTCAGATAAGATTTTCAAATTGATGGAAAAAAAGTTTCCAGAGTTAGACCTAACCCAAAAAGATTGTTTGGAAGTAAGTTGGATCAAAATTTTGGCTTACATTTATGATTTTTTCAAACACGATATCTCCAAAAGTTCTTACAATGAAGAACAAGGTAGATTACATGAGGCAAGTGATTCCAAAAATTGCTTTGAAATTCCATATGGAAAAAGGTTTATGCAGGATGATGAGGCCATCATGGTATGGGGCCCAATGGAGGTGTGATGAGTAGAATTTTAGAATCCACACTTCCATATCCTCATAGAAATGGAGTGTTTTTCAAGTCGCAGTATATGGCTAGGTAGTATTCTATGGAGAAAAGAGTATGGAAAATCATATGAACCGGGTTAAGAAATTCTATGACTTCACAACTCCTTATGCCTTACTCTTTTCAAGAGAGGCATACGTGAATTATAGAGACCTTGATATGGGGATGAACTACTATAATAGGACAAGCTTCTTGAGGTCAAGCACTTGGGATGGAATTCAATTACTTTAAAGATAATTTTATAAGGTTGGTGAAGGTGAAATCTAAGATTAATCCAAGTTATAATTTATTAAGGCATAAGCAGACCATCCCTCTATTGCCATTGGAAAGTAATAATAAGGATTAAAGGAGTAAGAAATTTTATGGTGGTTTTTTCAGATTGTTCGTGTATGCGTATGCTTCGGTTATCCAAATAAGCGTGCAAAATAATTTATTGGTGTGTTTAAAAATGTTGTATCGCGGTGACATTGACTGTCAATCCATGTTTAGTATAATAAAGGCATTTTATCTATTATTGATGGTGCGTCATGAATATATATTTGATACGTAGCAATAATATTCTTGGATATTGCGCCAACAACAAAAATATAAATTAATAGTTATGAACATAGAGGGGAAGCTAATTTACGATAAAATTCAAAATCAAAATTTATGGATTACTTTGTCCTGATAATTATTTTTTGATTTTCCATTTTTGAATATATAATACTATACAACAAAAACAACAACAAAACCTTATCCTGTTAAGTAGGGTTGGCTATATAAATTGCATGACACAATTACACTCTATCAAAAACAAAATATAGTACTATATCATTAGATCAGCTCGCTTCGGGCCTCGCTAGTGAGGGTAGAGAAGTGGGTTCAATCTCGCCATATGGGTGTGTTCACTATGTTGTATTTCCTTTTATTTTACAATAAAAATATCATTATATAAATTTTATACACAAGTTAAAAATATGTTGGTATAAGAATGAATTCTAATAAATTCATTTATATGACATATAAATGAATTTATCAAAATTAATGTGTGAATTAATTTATATGACATATATAAATAAAATTAATATGTATTGATGAATAGTAAATTAGTTATTACCACCCCTCTCTCCTTGCAAGCTCGCATTTTGAAATAAACAATGAATTATTAAAAGTTCCCGGCCTCTTTCCTTCAACAATACTAAATAAGGTGATTCCTTCCGCCTCCCCTCCCCTAAAACAAAACACAGAGAAGAGGGGAGGTAATGAGAAATTAACTATTTTATAGCCCTATAAAATATAAATGGATTTCTTCTTTTCCATTTTATCCGTGGATGTGTGTGTTAAATGAGTATAATGCAATTTATAAATAGACAAAGTTTAAGTCAAATCTTGTATTCAAGTTAAGTTCATATAGAGGTGAATTTACAATTGCACATATATATGCATTTTTGCAAGAGCAAAATAATAAGTGTTCATATTTCATAAATAAATTTACAAGTGTTCATACGCAATTTAATAAACTAACAATAACGAAATAGAAAATGTCCATATGAAAATTTAAAAATCCTAATTTACAACAAATAATTTTTTTTATAAGTTTTCACAGGTAAATTTACAATCACATTTGCATTTTAACGATTAATAATACAAAAATGAAAAGTGTGATTGAAAAATTTGACTTAATGAATATAGGCAACTTGATGTATGTTTTTTCCTTCATTAACTTCGAGCCAGTAAAAAATATTTGATTTCTTATTATTTGAACAAAAGCAACCTTTAGAAAAATTAAAATTACAAATTCTAAACCAATTTTATTCAAAATAACAATAATTACAATTTGTTTCAATTGAAACAAAATGCTTCTTAAAAAAAACAAACAAACAAATGCAAACCGGCCCCAAGTTTTCAAGATCATGCCTCACAGCTGAGCACAAGAATCTCAGCAAGGGGAACAATAAGATTACAGATCATTTTTTGCCTATAAATTATATGATTTAATTGAGTGATAGTAGCATAATCCAAAAATAGTATAAACCCAGCTGCCTGATATTATTCAAAATATATTTTTCAATTTGCAGGTGCAATTAAGACAATTTAACAAAAGGCTAATCTTCATCGTAACACTCTTTTGTTAAACCAGTGGCGGACGCGAGAAAGGTGTGAGGACGCGGGAGAGAATAGAGAAGGAATGATTAACAATTGCTAACGAGGAATTATATTATTAAGAGAATTTAATCTCTTAATCATTCAAATTTTAACTCAGTGATGACTCAATCTCATTCAACTAAGACTGACTACAATCCAATCCCTGAACTCTGAACTCGGTTAAAACTAATCAAATCCCTAATCTTTTTTATTTAATAAATTCATCATTGTCATGCTAATTAACTCACCTTGACTCATTATTCAATAATCCATCCTATGTGGCAAAAGACATTGCTGACATGGCTTCCAAATAAGCCCCACCTTTCGTTGATCACCTATGGTCCCTCCCTTTTTTCCTTGAGATATGACGGAATATAATGGAGGCCAAGTTCTAAATATTAAAATATTAATTTTCCTTTTGTTATTTTAGAAAGTCTAATTATGGAACAAAAAATAGTAATAAAATGAAGAAATTATGGAAGATTTAGGTAAAATGAGGCTATATGAGGGAATTAAGAGTGATACGTCAAGAGTGTGAGGAAGTAAGAAATGTCATTCTCCTTTTTTATAGTCCGATAAATGCATAATTAATAATTCAATGGACATTGATTTAGGGATATATCATATTCAATTTATAAATATTTTATACGTATTGAATCTATTTTATTTAGTTTTCTCCCAAAATTTAATTGTTAGGTAAAAAAGAATTTGAATCGAGATTTTATTCATATTCTCTTTTTTGTCCAAGAAAAAAGACCCAACGGAGAAGGGAGAAAACAATTCAAAGAAAATAAATAAATAAAAAATAGAAAGATAATAGGAAGCATGGAAAGCAAGGAAGCATGGAAAGCAAGAAAGAAAACGCTCCAGACGAAGACGTGCAAGTAAAATCTACGTTTTCACTACCTGTGCTGCGTGATGGGTCGCGGCGGCGAAGTGGAAAATATAGAAGAATATAAAGAAAGCAAATGATTATATTGAAGCAAATGATTATATTCTGGTTGTAACAGTACATAACTTATAAGACCAAGGAACGCATAAGGAAATAGTCAAAAGTTTTGTGTCTAGAACCCAAGTGACAAGTTGAAACAATCAAAATGAAAGTCAAGAAAATTATCGTTGACTATGTGCATGTACCATCTCCGATTTAAGAAACAAAAATGGTCGTCAAGGAAAACACATATGGCAATGTTAATAAGTATGAACAAGATAAATGAAAACCGTATAAGCATAATTATTAGTATTCCCATAGGTTTTAAATATAAAACAAAGTTATTTTTTTAGAGATATTAAGAAAGATAATTAAATTATTTATATCTTTTCATTTTTTTTTCAAACTATTTTACTTAACTTATAAACTAATATAATGATATAGAGATACATAACATATGATATGATTATAAGTAACATATTTAGCTTATTTATTATTTCTAAAAAAGTCAACTCTATCTTATATTTAGGATGGGAGGGAGCACTATTTAACCTAAAATGATTAAAATTTGAGCCACAAAAAATATTGCACAATATGAAAAATTGTTTGAATGGCCATATGTCAAACCATTGTTTTGGTCAATGGTTTTTGGTAAAACCTAACGGAAAAATAACAAAAGTCAATTTTATTGATTTTGAAATTTAAACATACAAAATATCTTTCGTCAATGGGCATTATCCAATACGTAACAATGCCTTTTTTGTTTGGCTAAATACATTATTATTGAAATCGATGAGAGTGGAATCTTTAGCCTCTAATATCGAAAAGAAAGAATTCGGAAACACGCAGGAAAATATCACGGCAGAACAATTTTTTTGAATGAGTAATACCAATTTGATAGACCAAAAACTCGTCCACTAATTATTTTATGTCATGAACATAACTAGTCATAGCTCAATTACAATACGTCACCACTATTATTTGTGTATATAAACGGACATAACATGCTCTTTTATGCACAGAAGAAGCACGATTACGAGAAATACCAAAATCATGGGTTCGCCAAGGTCGCTATTATTGCTCACTTCTGCATTTCTGTTTCTTTCCGTTTCATCAATATCCTCATTCCCAACTCCAGAACTCTTCACTCAATGTCTTGAGGCCAATTCTCAAAATCCAATCCCATTTTCCACCACATTTTTCACTCCCAACCATAATGCTTCCTTCACTTCAGTCCTTGAATCCACAGCTCAAAATCTAAGGTACTTGCTGCCTTCAATGCCGAAACCCGCATTCATATTCACTCCTTTAGAGCATTCTCATGTTCAAGCTGCCGTCATATGTGCAAAAAAACTCAAAATACACTTCAGGGTGCGTAGTGGAGGTCATGACTATGAAGGGCTTTCTTTTGTTTCTCTCATTGAGCAGCCATTCATGATTATAGATCTCGCCAAGCTTCGTGCCATCCAAGTCGATATAGCACATAGCACAGCTTGGGTTGAAGCCGGTGCCACACTCGGAGAAGTTTATTACAGAATTTCTGAGAAAAGTCCAGTCCATGCCTTCCCTGCTGGTGTTTGCCCAAGTGTAGGCGTTGGAGGTCACATTACAGGAGGAGGATATGGCTCTTTGCATAGAAAGTTTGGACTTGCTGCCGACAATGTCATCGATGCGCGAATAGTGGATGCTAACGGCAAGATTCTTGACAGAGCAACCATGGGAGAAGACTTATTTTGGGCAATTAGAGGTGGTGGAGGTGGAAGCTTTGGGATTATTTTGTCTTGGAAAATCAAGCTTGTTCAGGTTCCACCGATAGTGACAATTTTTACTGTTAATAAAATCTTAGAACAAAATGCAAACAAGATTCTCTATAAGTGGCAGCAGGTGGCACCAAACATTGATGAGGATCTGTATATTAGGGTTCAAATGCGGGTAGTGAATTCTAGTACTCAAGGGAAAAGAACGGTACAAACCTCTTACATTTCTCGTTTCCTTGGTAGGGCCGATAGGCTTCTCCAATTGATGGAGAAAAAGTTCCCTGAGTTAGGTCTGACCAAACAGGATTGTTTGGAAACCAGTTGGATCAAATCTGTGCCTTACATTTATGGTTTTCCTAACACCACATCTCCAGAAATTCTTATCCAACGTACCTTATCTGGTAAGATGTACATGAAGGCTAAGACTGATTACGTGAGGCAAGTGATTCCTGAAACTGCTTTGAATTCCATATGGAGAAGGTTCATGCAAGATGATGAGGCCGTGATGACTTGGGTCCCATATGGAGGAATGATGAGCAGAATCTCCGAATCCACACTTCCATACCCTCATAGAAAAGGAGTACTCTTCGAGTCACAGTATGTAGCTACGTGGTTTGATGGAGAAAAAAGCATGGAAAAGCATATGAATTGGGTCAGGAGATTGTATGACTTCATGACTCCTTATGCTCCACGTTTTCCAAGAGAAGCGTATGTGAATTATAGAGACCTTGACTTGGGGATGAATCATTTCAACAGTACAAGTTTCTTGAGGTCAAGCACTTGGGGATTCAAGTACTATAAGGATAACTTCATAAGGCTGGTAAAGGTGAAGTCTGAGGTTGATCCCAGTAATTTATTTAGGCACGAGCAAAGCATCCCTCCATTGGCGTTGGAAAGTTTCAAGGATTAAACAAGTGAAATTATTTTGTGTAGTTTGTTTTATATTTCATTTGTGTTTGCATATGCTTCAGATCCAAATAAGCATGCCAAATACGTTATTGGCGTTGTAAGAATATTGTATCACTGTGACATCGATTGTTAATCCATGTTTAGTCAATTTCTTATTTCTTTTGTTGATGATATTATGAAAGGATTTTACCTATTTTTGATGATGCGTCACAAGTATATTTGATACTATAGCAAAAAGTATTCTTGGATATTGCACCTAAAAAAGAAGTTAATTAATTGTTATGGACATAGAGGGAAAATTAATTTAAAAATAAATTTTTTGGACTTCTTTGTCCTCATAATCATTTTTTGATTTTTTTAATACAAAATTTAAAATATGTAAATTGATTTATGTAAAATGTAAATAAAAATAATATGTAAGGAAAAGGAAAAAAATAAAAAATATATATAATGAAATCTTTAAACAAATTAAATTTAGCTCAAGTTGTTTATATTCATTAAGTCAAATTCATATATATCATTGTATTTACAAGTGCATATACAAATTTTAACAACTAATAAAATCAAATAAGTGTTAATATTTTATAGTGATTTTATAAGTATGCATACGCATTTTAACAACTAACAATAATAACATAATAAATATCCATATGAAAATTTATAAATTGTAATTTACATTAGAAAAGCAACTAAAATAGCAAAATAACTAGTGTGATAGAAAAACTTCACATAATGGATATAAGTAACTTGACATAAGTTTTGTCCTTCTTAAACTTTGACCTTTCACAGTAAAAATAAAAAATAAAAAAAAGTTTTTTAATCTCTTATTTGATTGAAACAAAACTTGTGGAAAAATTAAATTACAAACTCTATACCAACTTTATTGAAAATAATAGCAATTATAATCTTGTTTTCAATTGAAACAACCTTTAAAAAAAAAAAAAAAAAAAAAAGTCCGGCCCAAAGTTTTCAAGATAATGGTTCAGATTAAAACGAAATTCTAAGCAAGGGGAACAAATAAGGATGCCGATCGTTTTATGCCTCTAAATTATACGACTTATAATTGAGTGGTGGCATAATCTAAAACTAGTATAAACCCAGCTACCTAAATTTTTCAATTCGCAGGTGCAATCAAGACAATTAACAAAAGGGTCATCTTCATCGTAACACCAACTTTCACGGACCGATATCATCAACAACAACAAAATTAATAATAATAATAATGAAATTAAAACAAAAAACAAAAAAACACCTGAAGCGCATATCATAGCGAACAAACTCAATTCTCATCCCCGTGAAGCAAAAACCATCGAAATTAAAAAACCATGAAAGCTAATTAATTGTAATCTCTTGCACTTCAAAATTACTATAAGAAAGGCTAGAGAGAACAGAGAAGGATTGGTTTACCATTGTTAACGTGGATTAAGACAGCAATTATATTATTAAGAAAATAAATCTTTTTAACTTAGTTATAACTCAATCATATTCAACTAAGACTTATTTCAATCCAATACCTGAACTTTTAAGTCGATTAAAACTAATCAATCCCTATTTTTTTTTTTCATTTAATAAATTCATCCTTGACGTACTCATCAATTAGTAAATCCTCTGTGGCAAAAGACATTGCTGACAAGGCTTCAAAATAAGCCCCACCTCTGGGTGATCACCCATGCTCAGCTCCCTCCCCTATTTCCTTCAGATGTGACGGAATGGTGGTCAAGTTCTAAATAAAAAATTAATAGTAAAATACTTCAACTACTCTTATGTTTTTCCTTAATTACACAGACATCTACTATATTTAAAAAATATACATCTAAGTCCAAACCGTTAACTTTGTTAAAAATATTAAGATTCAAAAATTATATTTTTTTTAATTAAAATTTATCTACTAATTTACACTAAATACTAATTCTGAAATTTTACTTTACAGTTTATAAATATCACAAGCCTTTGAAAATTTGAGTAAGTTTTTTAAATGTTTGTAAAAAAAAATATGAAGTTATAAATTTAAATGACTTGTCTTTCCTCCTGCTCCGGAGAGTTGTGTAATGGTCAAAAGTATTTAATATATTTCAGAAGCTAAAACTTCTATGGTAATTCAGATTCAATACTCATATAATCATAATCATCGGAGTTCAGTGATTACAGCTCATGAATGGAGCACTGAATACACAGAAAGATGAAATAGCATAACAGAAAAGAATCAGAGGAGAGAGAGGATCAGACAAAAAGAGGGAGCCGCAGATAGAGAGCAGAATCCCCAAAATACATTCCACACCTCCTTAACCGTTTTTATCATTTCTTATAGATTCTCATTGTCAATCTCTCTCAGCTTCCAGGTCCTTCTCTTGGGCCTTTTGCTTCTTCTAATGGTCCCCATACTAGGCCTTTCATTGTTTCCAGCTGACGTCCCTGGTATTCCTTCTGTTGTCAGATCCAATTCTTCTGGGGTTAGACCCAATCCATTCTTGTTCCTTACATTACCCACCCCATCAAATGGGACCTTGTCCTCAAGGTCCAACTCTGGATATAAGGATACAATCTCATCTGCATTTTCCCGTGTATCAGGTAGAGGCCCATCCCATTGAATTAGCAGCTATGTGATCCAATTGTCTCCAACCTGAACAATTCTGGAGTCTAAAACGCGAGTAGGAGTGACCACTGGACCTTCGGGAATAGTTAGCAACAGTAGGGGAACAAATGGCGGGGGAACGTCAGAGCCATAAAATTTTTTTAAGACAGACACATGGAATACAGGATGTATACGAGCATGTGGTGGCAGTTCCAAGCGATAAGCAACCTTCCCCAATCGAGCAAGAATCTGGAAGGGACCAAAATACCTTAAGTCCAGTTTCTGATATTTTCGTAGTTCAATGGAGTGTTGGCGATACGGTTGAAGTTTGACCCACACGAGATCACCCTCTGCAAACTCTATATCAGTGCGTTTTTTATCTGCAAAACGCTTCATAAGCAATTGAGCTTTCTGGATATTGGATTTCAACAGTTGAAGTACTTCATTGCGTTGGCATAATTGCTTGTGCACATCAAAAGGAGTATCTGCCAAAGAGGAATGGTATAACAGAGGAGGGGGATCCCGTCCATATACAACTCTGAAAGGAATCATACCAATAGAGGTCTGGAACGAAGTGTTGTACCAGTATTCGGCCCAAGGTAAGAATTGGAGCCATTGTCGTGGGTGATCAAAAACAAAACAGCGAAGGTATAACTCCAGGCATTTGTTGAGAGCTTTGGTCTGGCCATCCATTTATGGGTGACAAGCGGACGAGAAACAGACTTGGGATCCTTGTAATTTCATCAATTGTTTCCAAAACTCACTGGTGAAAGCCCTGTCACGATCACAAACAATGGTGCGAGGGATACCATGTAATCGGACAATATGCTGGACAAATGCATCAGCTACTCGCTGGCTGGTAAAATTCGCAGGTAAAGGAATAAAGTGACCATATTTTGACAGCCTATCAACCACTACAAAAATCACAGAATTGCCATGGACCAAAGGGAGTCTCGTAATAAAATCCATAGCAATGTCTTCCCAGATTCTAACAGGTATAGGCAGTGGTTCCAATAAACCAGCCGGGTGTAAATTAGACACTTTAGCCCACTGACAAACAATACAGTGTTTCACAAATTGTTTTATGTCATTTCACATATTATGCCAATGAAATAGATAAGCAGTCGATAAAAAGTTCACAGGAAACCCGCGTGACCACCAGTCTTGGAAGAATGAAACTCAGTCAAAATGTCATGGATGAGTGAAGGATCATTATGAGGAATGACTAACTGATTGTGCCAGTATAAGTCCTTCTGCTTAAGTTGATAAGCTCCCCATTCTGAGTCGCCTGTAGCTAATTTCTGTGTGATCTCCTGAATAAATGGCGAAGACCGAACTCGATCATACACCCTGTCCATGAACAAAGTCTGTATAGAGGAAATCGCCATATAGCTGACCCGTGATAGAGCGTCGACAGCCTGATTGTGTCGACCTAGCTTATACTCGATAGTAAAGCGATAACCGAGCAGCTTCGGAAGGCAGGCATCCTGTTTAGGGGTTTGAATAATTTGATTTCCCAAGTGCTTTAGACTGGAATGATCTGTGCGAATCGTGAAAGTATGACCAAATAAGTAATGGCGAAACTTTGAAACGGCTTTCGTGATTGCGAATAGTTCCCTTACATAAACCGATTGGGCCTACATACGTGGAGAAAAAGCAATGGGATGATGATCTTGGCTAAGCACTGCCCCAATGCCGACGCCGGACGCATCTGTCTCCAAAATGAAGGGTTTGGAAAAATTAGGGAGACGTAACACCGGTGCCTGTGTCATCTCGATTTTAAGGTCGATGAAAGCTTGTTGGGCCTTGTCTGTCCAAACAAAAGCATCCTTAGCTAACAAGTTTGTTAATGGGCCAGCCAACGGTGCATATTGCTTGATGAAGCACCGGTAATAACCACTTAGGCCTAAGAAGCCCTCAGCTGAGATACGGTCGTCGGAATGGGCCAGTTTTTGATGGCTTCAACCTTGGATTCATCAATCTCTACCCCCTTAGCAGAAATTACATGGCCTAGGTAATCAATCTTGTGTTGCCCGAACTCACACTTCGACTGTTTAGCGAACAAACGGTGCTGAGACAAGGTGTGTAATACCTGTTTGACGTGATCCAGATGATCAACCCACGTCGAGCTGTAGATGAGAATGTCATCGAAGAATATTAAAACAAACTTCCAGAGGAATTGCCGGAATATGGAGTTCATCAATGCTTGGAAGGTGGCCGGAGCATTTGTGAGCCCGAAGGGCATAACCAGCCACTCGTAGGAACCGTGATGAGTCCGAAACGCAGTTTTCTCACAGTCGAAGCTCTTCATAAGGATCTGATGATAACCAGAGCGGAGATCCAGTTTCAAATAGAAAACAGAACCATATAACTCATCGAGGAGTTCGTCCACTGTGGGCATAGGGAACGCATCCTTTATCGTGAGAGCGTTGAGAGCACGATAATCAACGCAAAAATGCCAAGTCCCATCCTTCTTCTTAACCAAAATGACTGGTGCTGAGAAAGGGCTCGTACTGGGCTGGATTAACCCACTCTATCTTCTGACTGACAGGATACCGGTAGGGTCACACCTTGACTGGCAAAGTGTTTGGGAGGAGGGTAATGGCGTGTTCATGTCCTCTGACTGGTGGTAACCCATGTGGAGTCATAAAAACAGAGGAGTATGCCTGAAGAACCTGTGCTAAATCATCTGATATATGAGCAAAAGCGTCAAAACTAGCTGTCACCACTGGCTCCAAAACAAATAATTCAGCCACTGCCTCCGTTTGATACAGTCGCAGCAAATGGTGATAGTGAGCCTAAGATGTATTGTTGCCTCTGAACCCTTTGAAAGTCACCCACTATCCATCAGAGAGGAATTTGATGGTGGATGTACTATGATATGCTACGTGTGCACCCAGAGTTTCGAGCCAACCTGCACCAATAACTATGTCTACGGCAACAACAGGTAATACAAACAAGGTAAGGTATAGGGTATAACCACAAATTTGAATGGGCACATTGACAACCTATTGGTTTGTGCGCATGATCTGCCCAATCCCACCGAGGATCCTCACCTCCTTTGTGTGTTCAATCGGGATGTTCAGATGTTGTACAATGCGAGGTGGATGAAATTGTCAGAGCTTCCGTCGTCTAACAAAATTTGGATTTCCTTGCCGTGAATCGTTCCAGCAAATCTGATGGTAGTTGCCCCATGCGTTCCCTTGGATGCTGGTAATGACAAATGGTTTAAAGTTCCATCGATTGGTGTATCATCTATGTCGGGTTCAATAACCTCATCCGGTTCGTCCTCCTCAATCATCATCATCAATTGTCTTTTCAAGCAGCGGTGAGTGGGTGAAATTTTTTTGTCACAAGTATAACATAATCCTTTCTCACGCCGAATTTGCATTTCCGCCGGCGTCATCCTCTGTAATGGTAGTCGGGATGGAGTTGGTAATAGAGGGGGTAGATTGGTTTTGCCTCCACCACTAGTCAGGGGAGATGAGTTACTCGTGACATATGGTGGTGCCGATGATCCCTTATAGGTTGAATTCGTGTTACTAAAATGACTCAGTCCCTGGGTTTTGGGAAATTTTCCCCAATCAGCTGCATCAGCAAATAACCTTGCTAGCATCATCGCCCGTAATATGGACGTTGGTTTCTATACCAAGATATACCGGTGGAGTTCTGGTTTTAATCCTTCAATGTAACAGTCTAGCATGGCGGCTTCAGGGATATCCACAGTTGATTGGCGAGCACCATGAACTGTGTATTATAGAGTTCCAATTTTCCCTGCTGAACGAGTTTGAACAACTGTGCTCGGGCACAATCGAACTAGGAGGGCCCATACTGATCTTCTATGGCTTGCGTCAGTGCGTTCCAATTAGGAAGACGACCGGCTCTGTCCATCATTTGGAACCAGGGTAGGACATCCCCGTCGAGATGTACGGAAGCAATCACCAGACGTTGAGGATCAGGGGTGTCGAAGTACTTAAAATATTGGTCGGCCTTAAAAATCCACTGCAAGGCCTCAGTCCCGTCGAAACGAGGGAAGTCAAGCTTCACCTGTCGGGTCATGGCGTTGGAAAAATAACCCTGGAGTAGAGGTGTAGTCGGATTCGACTTTGACCCTGAGTCTAGGCTCTCGGATTTCCGGTCAAGATTCTCCAGCTTCACCATGACAGCCTCCATGAAGCTCTCAAGACGTGTGAATCGAGCGTCTGAAGCTTCCATGTACTCACTTGCTCGTTTTTGTTCTGTCGCAATTTCTTTCATTCTAGTATTATCGACCATGAGTTCAAGCTCTCAATGAAAGCACCAAAATGTAATGGTCAAAATTATTTAATATATTTCAGAAGCTAAAACTTCTATGGTAATTCAAATTCAATACTCATATAATCATAATCATCGGAGTTCAGTGATTACAGCTCATGAATGGAGCACTGAATACACAGAAAGATGAAATAGCATAACAGAAAAGAATCAGAGGAGAGAGAGGATCAGAGAAAGAGGGAGCCGTAGATAGAGAGAAGAATCCCCAAAATACATTCCACACCTCCTTAACCGTTTTTGTCATTACTTATAGATTCTCATTGTCAATCTCTCTCAACTTCCAGGTCCTTCTCTTGGGCCTTTTTGCTTCTTCCAATGGTCCCCATACTGGGCCTTTCATTGTTTCCAGTTGAGGTCCCTGGTATTCCTTCTGTTGTCAAATCCAATTCTTCTGGGGTTAGACCCGATCATTCTTGTTCCTTACAAGTTGCCTTATGAAGTATTTCTGACCATGGCTAGCTACTTGAGTCGGTGTTCGAGTCATCACAATGTCCCTTGATATGTTCCTCCAATCTCCTTTACCATGCTTCTTCAGCCCCATAAGAAACAGTCTGTGAAGCATTTCATCATCAACCGTCAGTGCATAAAAAACTAAAAGAAAATATCTCACCACCCTGAAATGACTGACTTCCTCAAATGAGCGTTCTTGTTTGTTAATGGTATTTCCTGCAATTTTATTTGAGTCAGTCTTGGTAGCCACCTAAGAATAAATTTCAAATGTATTACTACCTTAACATGAAACCATAAATAGGAGAATCAAGAAACAGAGTCTAAAAATATAGCATTAGCAAATTATTTGAATATTTACTGCATCAAAATTGAAATGGATAAATTTATTGCTTCAAAAACTTGGCCTAGACCAATAAAAGATTTGAGGTTTGAAGCTTTGACCAACACAAAATCAAGCATACCCAATCACAGTAGGGATGTTTGACTAGTCCATGCCTTGGATAAAATACGAGTGTGCTAGAAGAAATGGTAAAGGAACTAAAAATTTTAAGCAGCCATTCTTGCATATAGTTAAGTGAACCATAAGCATGAAAAACATGTCCTTATCCCTATAACCTCCGCAAGTAACTGTATAGAGCAAGAAAATCATGTGATTTCTTTAATTAAATATAAAGTCTCAGATTGCACTGCAGAAGAACTCAAGGTTTGTATAGATAGTTAAATGTACAAGCAAATTTTTATATTGGTAAAATGTCTTCAGGTGACTATAGCCTTTAATTGGATCATTTTTCTTCTTACTACTACAGGCTGCACTCTTGTTCTCACAAATGCCTACTGATCTAGCTGGGGAGAAAATGGAAACAGAACATTTCTATGATTCTGTAAATGTCGTTCTCTCTCTACAAGTAAGCCTTTCCAACTTCAATCTCATTTTTCTGTCTAAAGCAGAACAAGCCAATCAGTAATAAAAACCTCAACATGTTTGATACCATGAGGAGGAAAGAAACATGATTCCTCTGAAGCAGAACCCAGAATAAAGTGTCCTACATTTCAACTTATAAATTGGATATGTTTAATCCCTGGCTTTCAAAGTAGACGCCCAGATTATAACCTTTATGTGCGTGGTTCGTTTTTCTTCAAGCAGGCGTGCCTAGTTAATCATGTTGATATGCAAATACCTTGAAAGGCTAAAGACTACTGAGAGCCACGCCATTTTGCAAAAGCAATAGAAATTACAAATTACGAAGTTTCCAAATTATACTAAAATGGAAAAGCCCAAGTAATGGAAAGCCGACACAGTAATAGACTTAGAAACCCAGATACCAACCTATCCAACCCAGGTATCACAAACAGCCTAAATTTATGATGGAAAAAAGGGGAAACAAATCAAATGTGTTTAATTCATCGCAAATAAGAATTCAAGTTCCAAAAAATTATCGAAGGGACATACTAACCTCAATCATATCAGGTGCTCTGCCAAAATCGTGAAGGCCACAAGAGGATGTTGACTTGGAATAAGGGTTTTAGGATTGACGCGGGCTCGCGGTTTACTTCTTCAATAATTCATCTCTTGTTAGAGCCTATAGTTATCCAGGGAAAAAAAAAGACAGGCTAAGCTCAGATAAGCATTAAAGAGAATCAAAAATGGGAAAAGATCACGTGTTCATTTCATCACGAATTCCAAAAGCAGAGTATGACAGAGATAGTAAGCAAAAAAAAAAGAATCTAAGAGACATACAAACTAACCTCAATCAAAATGCTCCCTCCCACACTGCTCAGAATCATCGCGAGGATCGTAGGTCGGAATATGGGATTGACGCGGATAGAAGCTAAGAAAGGGAGTAATAAAGCAATCAACTTAAACTTTGGAATCATTTATAAGATAATCCATTCTGTTCTTTACTAGCAAAAGGCAGATGCGTTTAATTCCTCACAAATAATGATTCAAATCCCAAAAGCAGATCGTGTAGCCGATATTGAAGTAAGATTTCTGTTACAGGCCAAAGGAAAAGATAAATCATCCAAGAGATATACTACTAACCTCAACCAAATCGCCGCAACCGCAAAAGGATGGGATCTCTCGATTAGGTTTTTAGGGTTTACGCGGTTGTTTTTAGGGAACTCTCGCAAGAGGACGGAGGAGCTACGGTGTAGAGGGAGGGGCGCAGGAGCAGCCATGGTGGGAGGGGGAGGGAGTACGTAGGTCGCGTCTGTAAACGAGGGAGGAGACAGATGGAGCATATATGCATAGTTTAGGCTCTCAATTATAAAAGGAACACCAAAATTATAAAGGAACACCAAAATATTAGTGTTATTGGCCGCAAAAGCTCTGCTTTTAGCGCCCACTTTACAATTAGGACACTAAAAAAGAGTGCTCTTAATTAGCACCGAAAATTCTACCCTGTCCTTATTATAGGAACATTTCTGTAATACAATTTACACTATAAAATGTTTTTATAATTAAGACCAGAGATAGTAATTAATTTTGACATTCTTTTTAAAATTAGAACATCAAAATCTCCATTTTTTGGCATCCCTTTTATAATTAAGACAGTAAAAGTATACTTTTTGCATCTGTTTTTATTAGAGGGACTCCCAATATTTCAAATTCCTCCACAAAATTATAAAAATGTTACTGTTTTTATTTTTTACTTCCCTTTTTTTTAAAAAAATGGATATTTTTTGGGGAAAATAAAATCTATATTTTGTAATAGTGACCACATCCGCAAAAGTTTTTATCATGAAGAACAAGGTATATTACATGAGGCAAGTGATTCCAGAAATTGCTTTGAAATTCCATATGGAAAAGGTTTATGCAGGATGACAAGCCCACCATGGTGTGGGTCCCATATGGAGGTATGATGAGTAGAATCTACACTTCCATGTCCTCATAGAAATGGAGTATTTTTCAAGTCGCTGTATATATAGCTAGGTATAGAGCTGTCAAAATGCGCTAGACCCCGCGGGCCAGCCCATTAAACCCCACTTTCAGCCCCCTTATTTTTAGCCCCCATGTGATAGGGTTAGTTTTGGCCCTAGCCCAAAGTAACCCCCACTCTTGTGGGGTTAGGATAGGGCCAACCACAGGGCCAAAAAATTCTGCCTTCATGTGAATTGACTTGGTGACCGACGTGCCAGCTTCCCCCTTCACGTGACATCGCGCGCCATCCTCGAATTCCAGTCAATTGAATTATGGTTCGGTACTCATTAGTAATGATATATCAATATGTTTACAGACATCAAATGTATACACCCACCAAAAAACCGACATAAAATATATATTTTATTTATAACTTATCGATAAATTAACTAACGTGTTTTTTTAATTAAAAAAAACTCAGCATAGTATACTGGACTGACATCTAGTAACTATAATGTGAAAATTATACACATACACACACCCCAATTTGGAAAATCTTTTCCCAGTTGGAATGAGTTTCAACAATATATATATATTTCACTAAATATTATCAAATAGTAGTAATATATAATGCTTCCTTCTATTTTTAATATAAAAGCCAGTTGTAATTTGATTTTGTTGTGTTAATTAATTTATCATATATCATATTTATCATTTTTTAACTACTTTATTGATAACTTTTAATTCTTTAAAGAGTAGCTCTCATGGAGAAATGGATCGTGGAGATACTCTTTTCTCGTTTTAATGCAAATAATTAAAAGAAGTATTTTAATAAAACCAACACACATTTTTTCTAAAATGATTTTTGGCCCGCGGGCCGGCCCTGACCCTTAGGGTTATATAATTTTTTGGCCACGTACGGGCTGTTTAATATACGGGCTTTTTGACCGCGTGGGCTTTTTGACCCTAGCCCGTGCGGGTTAGGGCCAAAAACGGCCGGGTGGCCCGTTTGACTTGGCTCTAGCTAGGTAGTATTTTGCGGAGAAAAGAGCATGGAAAAAAATAAGGTTGGTGAAGGTGAAATCTAAGTTTAATCCAAGTAATTTATTAAGGCATGAACACACCATCCCTTGGAAAGTAATAATAAGGATAAAAGGACTACAAATTTTTATGGTGGTTCTTTTAGATTGTTCGTGTATGGCATATGCTTCGGTTATCCAAATAAGCATACAAAAATAATTCATTAGTGTTGTAAAAATGTTGTATAACTGTGACATTGAATTGTCAATCCATGTTTATTTAATAACTTATTTATTTTATTGATGACATATGAAAGGAATTTTACCCATTATTAATGGTGCGTCACAAATTTATATATGATATCGTACAATAAGTATTCTTGGATATTTGTTCAAAAAAAAAAAAATTATTCGTGTATATTGCGCCTACAAAAAATATAAATTAATAGTTATGGACATAGAGAGGAGGTTAATTTACGATAATAAAAAAATATTTTTGGTTTATTTTGTTCTGATAATTATTTTTTGATATTCCATTTTAAAAATATAATACTATACAACAACAAGAAGAAACATAAAGCCTTACCCTGCTAGGTAGGGTTGTCTATATAGATTACACTACGTCATTGTGTTCTATCGAAAACAAAATATAGGACTAAATTATTTAAAAAATAAAAAAATGATAAAATTCATTAGGTCAACTCGCCTCAAGCCTCCCGGATGAGGCTAGAGAAGTGGGTTCGATCCCGTCTTAGGTATGTGTTCACTGTGTTGTATCCCCCTTTGTTTCACAATAAAAATATCATTATACTCTCTGATCCTTATTATAAGATACCAACTATCAAGTTTATTTGATCCTTTTTATAAGGCACTTGCTTATTCCCAATGAGCATTAATTATTTTTTTTTATGTCTAGCCATAATTAGTAAGGGTAGTGGGTGAGACTAATAATTAATATGATATTAGAGTTTAGGGTAATTAGTAGGGGTAATATTATAAATTACTTAGATCCTAGGATAATTTTATTGACTTTAACTGCTTTTATTAGTTTGAGAGAAAAGTTAGTTTGTGCCTTATAATAAGGATCAGAGTGAGTATCAATTTTCTACACGAATTAAAAATATGTTGGTATGAGAATGAACTTTAATAAATTATGCCGTTTGAATTAATGTTTATATGACTTATAAATAAAATTAATATGTCTGAATGAAAGGTAAATTAGTTATTATTACTCCTCTCCGATCCTTGCAAGCTCGCATTTTGAACCAAACAAAGAATGGATCATTAAAAAATTTCCTCCTCTTTCTTTCAGTAATACTAAATAAGGTGATTCCCTCCCCCTCATAGGTAAATTTACTAAATAAGGAGTACCACATTAGCATTTTGATGATTAACAATAGCAAAATGACAAATGTGATTAAAAAATTTGACCAACTTGATGTATGTTTTCTCCTTCATAAACGTTGAACCAGTAAAAAACATTTGATTTCTTATTTGAACAGAAGCAACCTGTAGAAAAATTAAAATTAAAAATTCTAAACCAGTTTTATTCAAAATAACAATAATTATATTTTTTTCAATTGAAACAAACTTTTTCTTAAAAAAAGCAAATGCAAACCGGGTTTTCAAGATCATACCTCACAGCTGAGCACAGAATCTAAACAAGGAGAACAATAAAGATTACAGATCATTTTATGCCTATAAATTATTTGACTTAGTTGAATGATAGAAGCATAATTTAAAAATAGTATAACCCAGCTTCCTGATATTATTCAAACTAAATATTTCAAATTGCAGGTGCAATATAATTAAGATAATTTAACAAAAGGCTTATCCTCACGTAAAACAAACTTTCATGGACCGATGTCTATAAAAATAAAAATAAAAAAATAAAATAAAATAAAATAAAAATACACACACGTATACACCTGCATATAATACTTACTAGAAGACTCCATCAACGGAATAAGAAAATAAATCTTCTATGGGTACAAGAATTTTTCGTTGACCGAGACTTATTCTGGTTGTAACAGTACATAATTTATAAGACCAACGAACACATAAGGAAATATACACTACTAAAACCCTAAAAAATGTTAGTTTTTTAAAAAGGGGACTAAAAAATAAATGCGGTGACATTTTTATAATTATGAGTAAGAATTTTGACATATTAGACGTCCTTTTTAAAATTAGGAAGCCAAAATTAGCCTTTTAGCGTCTCAATTAAAAACTGGGATGCCTTAAAGCGTCCCTTATACCTCCTCCGTGTGCTCCCTCTCATTTCATTCCCTCCCTTTAGTCTCCAACATCCGCATGCTCCAGAATCTCTAGCATCTGCAACCCACCAATAATGGCCACAGCCTCCCTCTCCATCCCTCACAGCAGTGGTGTCTCTAGGTTGCAGAGCTGACAGCATCTCTAGGTTGCAATCTACATATCTTTGTATGTGTATATGCACGTGCGTATATATATGTGTGTAGATACACACACACATATATATATACACACATTATGTTATATATGCACGTATATATATGTGTATATATATATATATATAGCAAGACTATTATTTCAATTAAATAATGTGTAGAAAAGAAAATTTTAGGTTGAAGAAGTATGTGGTAGGAGCTATTGATTAGCTTTTACTTATGTCATTTTAAATTTATATAAGAATATTTTTTTAAAAAAAGGAGTAAAATTAACTAATTTAATTTCTTTATTTAATCTCTACAAAATCGATTAAATATGTCCTATAATTAAAATTAGAGGGAGTAATATTTTATACTCTATCTCGGTCCTTATTATAAGGCACCAACTAACTTTTCTCACAAACCAATAAAAAGTAGTTAAAGTCAATAAAGTTATCCTAGGATCTAAGTAATTTCCAATATTACCCATACTAATTGCCCTAAACTCTAATATTATATTAATTATTACTCTCATCAACTACCTTTATTAATTATGGATAGACATGAAAAAAAATAATTAATGTTCATTGGGAATCAGCAAGTGTCTTATAAAAAAGACCAAATAAACTTATTAGTTAGTGTCTTATAATA
This sequence comes from Acacia acuminata, assembly GCA_019022655.1. Taxonomy (NCBI): domain Eukaryota; kingdom Viridiplantae; phylum Streptophyta; class Magnoliopsida; order Fabales; family Fabaceae; genus Acacia; species Acacia acuminata. The sequence continues at coordinate 1,284,273 of JAFJYI010000117.1, forward strand.
AAGCACAAAGAGAATATCTGAATTTATAAGGTTGCATACACATTTTGCGTTGTTGTGGAAGAAGTGAGGAAGAGCGGGGCCCACTCCCAACAAACCAAGTTTGTCGCATTTGCATGTGCTGCGTGAATACTGAACTCACAAGGATTGAGTTTTCAATGATGAGTAATGATTGGATGCAAACGCGCTTATGATTGCATCCTTTTGTCCGGCTGTGGGGCATCTGAAGCACTCTCATTGGGTACTGCCTTGAGCACAAAAAACTTAGCCACGTCCTCACCACAAGACACGTGTTAACTTTGTCCGGCCACCATCTTTTACTCTTCACTTTAGTCGTTCAATTATTCATTAATTATGTTATTTTATCCTTCGATTCTAATGGTAAGATTTAGTTGATTTTTTAGAAAAATTAAGGAAGTTAATTAAATTACTTTAGAGTATTTATGTTTATATTTTTTTCTTCAAACTAATTAGTTTGACTAGTAAACTAATATATAATTTAATGATACACAATATATGAAATGATTAAGTAATTTATTTAGCTTTATTGATCTCTCCGAAAAAATTCAACTAGATTTTATAATTAGAACGGAGGTAATAATATATCTACACAATTTAACTTCAAATTTTAATTCAAGTAAATATTTTCAAACTTTATAATCACGTGGTCATATGGTGTTTTCCAAATAACTTCGCCTCTTTTTTTCTTTTTCTTTTTTTCCCCTTCATACAAAATAACTTCGTCTTTGTACGTACGTAAGTTGGATAATTTGTCAATTTTCTCAGATGGGAGAGAGAGGGGAACTAAAGGAGAATGTAGGCAGAAAGTAAACGATAGGCGTTGGGTAACTGAGGCCAAACCTATAGCCCACCCATTTAATTTTAAATGAGTATGGGTTAGCCCATACCCGTACCTCAACCCATTTAAACCCGTGTAAATTGGCCAACACATAAATGGGCGGGCTAACCGGTTTTGGGTAACCCATTTATATTTAACTTGTTTATTTTTCTTAAAAAAAACATACACAAATATTAAGCATCCATCCAAATTCATCATTCAAATTTAAATCAATCTTCAAAGTTCCATAATTACAATTCAAACGAAACAATATAAATTCAAACAAGTATCATCATTATATAATATTGAGAGGTGATGGCTATTATGGTTATGGATTAGAGTTGGCTAAATACTTGAATAGAAAGGAATTTAGGGAATGCTTTAAATGGAATGCGGAATGAGACGAGTAGTTAATAAAAAAATTACACTAAATGGTCGGGTATAGGTAACCCATAAGTGTGCCCATAGTCCGCCCATTTAAATCTTAAATGAGCGGGTTCTAACCCAACCCATTATAAAATCTTTTTGGCGGGTTCAATATGGCCCAATTATATTGGGTTTTGAACGAGCTCATGGATTTTGGGTTTCATGCTCAGCCCTAGGAGAATCAGAATATTCAAATTAAAAAAAGAATGATCTCCCCGATTAAAAGGAAAAGGGTGAAAGTGGTATTAATGAGGATATTTTTAAAAAAATAATTTTACTCCTCTCTTACGCTTTTTGCCTTGGCGATCACTGATTAGGCAATCTGATGTGATTTTCATTTCTTTTTTCATTTCTTTTTTTGTTGCCATATATTGTGATTTTCATTTCTTACAAATGTGTATTTTTCAATACTATCAGCAGTTTAAATTTGGACATTCTTAAATCCGCGCACCCCTCTCAGTATAATTTACTGATAAGGTTTGTATCCACACAGTAGTCCACACGATACGCATTCCACAGTAGTTCTAAATAAAAAATTAAGAGTAAAACTACCCTCATGTTTTGCTTTAATTACAGAGATATCTACTCTATTTAAAAAACATACATATAAGTCTAAATCGTTAACTTTATTAAAATATGCTAAAAAGATTCTAGAATTATATTTTTAATTAAAATATTTCTATTAATTTACACTTAAAACTAATTCTAAAATCTTACTTTACAGTTTATAAATATAACAAACCTTTGAAAATCCGAGTAAGTTTTGAAAATTCAAGTAAGTTATAAAATTAAAGGACTTATAGAGAACAAACCCAATTCTCATCCTCGTGAAGCAAAAAACATCGAAATTAAAAAACCATGAAAGCTAATTAATCTTAATCTCTTGCAGTTCAAAATTACTAATCAAAAAAGAAAGAAATGCTCACAAAGGACAAAGAAGGATCGGTTAACCATTGTTAACGTGGAATAAGAGAGAAATTATATTATTAAGAAAATAAATATTTTTGACTTAGTTATAATTCAATCCTATCCAACCAAGACTTTTTTTTTTGTTGACATAGGAGCTGATCACCATGAATCAGCTAGCACTAGAGCAGAACCGTAAATGCCCGGCCCCATCAGCATCCTCCTTCAGTAGGCTTTGCAATCCCCCTGGAGGCGTGTTCAAGGTATGGTTCCCCATATCCAGCGTCATAGCAAAGGAAGCAAGGAAATCGGCACAGCGGTTGCCTTCCCGATAAACATGATGCCATGAGACCTGCCAGTCCCTATCCAGCATTGCTCGGATCCTTCTTACCAGACTCAAATTGGCATTGGTGTCCCGCATTCCATCCCGCGCCAATTGCATGGCTACCAAGCAATCGAGCTGTACCATTACCGCCCTATAACCGCAGGCCCAAGCCAGCTCAAGACCATCCAGCAGGCCCCAAAGCTCCGCTTGCAAAGAAGAGAAGTGTCCAATGTTTCGGCAACCTCCTGCTAGCCATTTCCCATCAGCGTCACGGACCAGAAACCCAGCGTCTGCGCCGCGCTCATCCCTCTTCAGCGCTCCATCACAGTTCATCGCCACCCAACCCCCAAACGGCTTGAACCAAGCAACGGTAACCCACTGCTTCCAACCAACACCTTGTATCTCCACGTTCTGTGCCGCAGCTTGGTCACTGAATTTCGTAAACAGCCTCACTTCCTGCACTAGCGAAACCGGCTGTATGTGTTTATCCTGAAACAGTGCCATGTTCCTCGCCTCCCATAGCTTCCAACAAGCTAACCCAAAGGTACTCGCCCAATTTGCACCACCTGTCCGAGGAGCCATGCTGTTACTGAGATTTTGCGTTAACCAGCTATGGAAGTCGGTCTGGAAGAAGTGATGCCACCTGTCGGGTGCGACCAGTAAGCTCCACACAGATTGTGCAAAAGTACAACGCCAAAGTACATGGTTGGTGTCCTCTTCGGCCACACCACACCTAGTGCTGATCGCATCAGCTGCCATGTGCCGCCAGCGACGTTCAACATTAGTAAGAAGCCCTTGCTTTGCTGCTAACCATAAGAAGATTTACACACGCTGAGCCCTATCCCATTTCCAGATGCAACGCCATAGCTTGTCATAGCCACCTACTTCGACGTCTCCCAACAAATCATACACCGAAGATACAGAGAAGTGCCCATCAGACTCTCGATCCCAGAAACATGCCGCATCCCCATCGTTATCTTTCGGTACAGGGCAACCGGTAATGCCTTTTAAGATATGAGCTGGAAGATCCCCATCAAATAGGTCCCAATTCCAGGACCCCGCTGCAGTAACATAGTGCCGAACTGAGTGATGTAGTTCCCCTGAAGAGAGCTCTCGAAAGGCCATGAGGTTGAGTGGCCCCACCTCAGGTACCCAGCTGTCCGTCCAAAACCGAACACGATAACCATCCCCTAGTTCCCAACGAGTCCCTAATTGCACATCCGGCCAGACTTTCAGCAAGTGCCGCCACAGGAGGGAGCAACGCTGGTTCTTCTTTAGAGGCCCCTTCAAGTCGTCCCAGCCATACTTACTCCGAAGCACCTGAACGCATAAGAGCTCCGGCCTGGATCTGATGGCAAAACCTACCTTCATGATAAAGGCCCTATTTTGCTGTTCCAGCTTTTTAAAACCGGCACCACCCACTTCCTTAGATGTGCACATATCCTCCCACTTGACAAGGCTAGGTCAACGTACTGACTCACATCGTCCCCACACAAAATTGCGGATGTGTCGTTCAAGGCGCTGGCATAAGCCTGGAGGAAGCTTCGTGGTCTGCATTGTATAAGAGGGTATGGTTGAGAGGACAGCTTTGGCTAAGATCATCCTTCCGGCCAAAGATAAGGTCTTCGCCGCCCACCCAGACAGTTTACGCACTATCTTCTCTTCCAAGTGTGCATAGGTGCCAACTTGCACCCGCTTGTGAAGAAGCGGGACACCTAGGTACTTGCCAAGGTCGTCCGTGCATCTATAGCCAAGCTCCTCACTAATCCAATCCTTGGTCACCTGTGTAACATTAGCAGAGAAGAAGAGCGTTGTTTTGGAACAGCTAACCTTATGACCCGAGCTGGCACAGAAGTCACCCAAAACACTCCTGATGAGATGGATCTGAGATGTATCTGTGGAGCTAAATAAAACCAGGTCATCTGCAAAAAAATAAGTGAGACAGGGGAGGTCCGTTACAACTAACCCGGATAGGCTGCCAGTGTTTCTCCGCCACCCGTCTATCAATAGTTTGGGATAACCGCTCCATACACAACACAAAGAGATACGGTAAGATTGGGTCCCCTTGGCGTAGACCTCGTGAAGGAACGAATTTCTCCGACCACTGCCCATTCCACACTACGCGCATGCTAGAGGATGACATGCAGGCCATGGTGGCTCTGACAAATTTTGGCGGAAGGCCTGCATCGTGAAGAGTTTCCTCGATGAAGTCCCACCGCAACCGGTCATAAGCTTTTTCCAGTCTACCTTGATGGCCAGCCACCCTTTCGCCCCTTTCTTGTAGCGCATAGAATGTATTACCTCCTGAGCAATGATAACGTTGTCACTGATTTGCCTACCTGCAACAAAGCTGGATTGAGACGAGAGTACAAGCTGAGGGAGCCATTTCTTCAGTCTATTTGCTAGCACCTTCGTGATTATCTTGTACAAAACCGTACACAGACTAATGGGGCGAAAATCCTTAAGGCGCTCCGGATCCGGGACTTTGGGAATCAGGGTGATGAGGGTATCATTAATCTCCGGATCAATCAACCCCTCCTCAAAGCACCTGGTTACCATCTAGAAAATAGAAGGTCCCACAATATTCCAATTCGACTGAAAGAATGCCGGGTGGAGCCCGTCAACTCCCGGAGCCTTGAGAGGTTTCATCTGGAAAAGAGCTGTATGGACCTCACCGATCAAGATGGCAGCAGATAGGTTGTGAGTCATTGTGGGACCAAGAGCAGGGAACTGTCCCCTCGTCAAGTAAGGCGGTGTCAGGGCACCCTTACAATAATACAGCTGCATATAAAATTGAGTAGCACTTACTCGAAGAGTGTCCTCATCGGTGCACCATTCCCCACCCTCAGTCTTCAAAGCTTTGATCCGTTTCCTATGGCCTCGTCGGATAGATCTGGCATGGAAGAAAGTCGTGTTCCTGTCACCAAATTTGATCCAATCACACCTAGCCCTTTGAGCCCACGTCAAACTCTCCTGCTCACAGATTAGTTCAAATTCCTTGCGTAAATCCCCTTCAATAATCTCAAGGTGCGGGAAATTATGAGTTTCCTGTGCTTTTTGAATCCCACTAAGCCGAGCTAAAATTCTCCGTTTCCTAAAATTTATGCTCCCAAAGACCTCTCGATTCCACACTACAGCTGCCTTGGAGAAGCGCTTGACACTAGCCAGAATCGGGTCACCCGCATTCCAAGTATCATGGACAACCTGCTTGAAAGAATCAGAGGTTGCCCAGGCCGCCAGATATCGGAACGGACGTTGTCCTTGCGAGTGGCGGGCACGTTCTCCAACCTGTATCAAAATAAGATGATGACCCGAACTAAGTTTTGGGAGGTGAATCACTGCAGTCGTAATGCCCATCGTCATCCATCTTGTATTAGCCTCTCGCAAAAAAGCTCTTGCCCCCTCGCTGGATTATCGGTTGTCGAGCCACCACCTCGAGCAATTAGCTTCCCGAGTGTAATCACGTCCTTGGTGTGCTTTCATTTCTTTTGACTATCCAGGGAAGAGCTAGTCTCCAAAGCCGTAAATGCCGAGTTTAGGAGGACTGCAGTGTGAGACGAGTCCTTCACGTCCGTCACGTGTGCGGCAGGAGCTTCCTTCGCGCTGGTTTCCTTGACTGGGCCGTCCCCATTAGGGCAATCTGCTATGTGCTTGTCGGACTTTCCAGTAGGTTCAGCAATGGGCCCATTCCGAGGGGCGATTGGCGCATCCAGTGATTGCTTTTTCCGGTACTCTTGATTTGCCTTAAGCCCACCTTTCTTGGTCCATGATGGAGCATGTGACAATGGGCCCGCCACGTAGACCTGGGAATTATTGGGGTCAACTCTATTCCCCTTAGTCATGCCGATAGCCTTCCTATCTACCTTCCATAGATCACGTGATTCGGATTCTGCGCCCTGCGGCAATGAGTCATGCCCCTCCCAATCCTCGCACTCATTTAGGACATTATATCGGGATCCATTTTTAATGGGAGACCCCACATTCTTCGCGTCACTACCCCAAATCTGTTTCTTGCCTTTCTTGGGATACCGACCTGCATCCACTCACCGTACGGCGATGGCCTGGCCCCCGTCAAGGAATTAGCAGCGCCGACCGACACCGTAGCAGCAGTAGCAACCGAACCAGATGCCCCGGAAGGGACTATGGCGGCCACAGAGGAACTGGGTATCGGCTGCCCAGTTGAACTCTGACTTGTATCCAATGCCCCACACCTGTCCTTAGGATGGCCATACTTGCCGCAAGAAAAACATATATGAGGCAGACCCTCATATTCCACCCGATAAGACATCCCATCAACCTTTATCCGTGGAATTAATGGTTTCTGCAGATCAATAAGTACAGCCAGACGTGCATACTTGCCACGACCTCTAGCTTCTGTCAGATAATCTATTTTGACAACGTCCCCCAACAGAGCCTCAATCAACCTCAGCGTGCTCTTATGGTAATACCTGAAAGAGAGGCCTGGAAGCCGAAGCCAAACCACAATCTTCGAGATAGTGGAAGAACTGGAACCAAAACTCAGAGACCATGGTTGGATCGTAAGATACGCCCCAAAAATCATCCAGGGTCCGCCAGTAAGTGCCTTTAGATAATCCTCCTCCCGATCAAAGGTAGCAAAATAAAAGCCTCCTTCCATATCAACTAATTGGTAGGAGCCCCGTGGCTGCCAAAGATATTGCGTTCGCGCGAGCAAATCCCTATAGCTGATCGACTTGCCCAACAGCTTGATGACCGTTGTTCGTTCCATACCCCGCACCAGTACCTCCCTTATCCTGCTCGAAAATTCAATCGATGGGGTATCACCATCCTGGCCCACTTCATAGTCCTCCTCCGATAACACTACATCCTTCAAGAATCGACGATCGGCCATAGCTTGATCGAGTTCAACGGCTTGCTCCGCAAGAGGCGTCCCGGCTACCACCGACTCCACCATACAAACATCTGATGACTCTTCATTAGCCCCCTCCTCTTCCGCCCCATCAGGCCGTATACGGACTTTCTTTGTAGACCGGAGAGTATCATCCGAGAGTGGGGGAGAAGACCCCTTCTCGTTAAGCGCCGTCGCGTCCAGAGCCGTTGCGTCCATCATAGTGTTTCCTATAAATTGCACAAATTTTTAATTATGTTTTTAGAGTTACCAACCAACCAAGACTTATTTCATTCCAATTCTTGAAATTTTAAATCGATTAAAACTAATCAATCCATTTCTTGAGATGTGATGGAATGGTGGCCAAGTTTTAAATAAAAAAATTAAGAATAAATACTCCAATCACCTTTATTATTTAGCATTAATTACATAGACATCTACTCTATTTAAAAACCATATATCTAAGTCCAAACCGTTAACTTTATTAAAACTATTCTAAAAAGATTCTAAAATTATAATTTTTTGAATTAAAAATATGAAGTTATAAATTTAAATGACTTATAGAATCTCTCAAATCGATATAGTTTCGATATAGTTTTTTATGTTTTATGGTAAAAAAATATGTGTTTTATATGTATATTTTTAGTCATTTAATAAACTAAAAATAAATAAATTTCAATAAACACAATGAAAAATTAAAATTAAAAATTTTAGGGACAATTGCACTAAGGCCCCAAGTTAGGAAAAACACTACTAAAAGGTCCCTTGAAATCTCCAATTTACAGGCAAATCACATAGAACTTTTGAAAAATATAATCAAAACATCAAAAAACCTAAATACCCTTAGTGTCAATTGCCTCACTTGTCAATGGTCGCCTATAGACTTGTCGATGGTCTTTTCCATTGATAAGTTCATGGGCATTGACTCATCATCCTCTTCCTCACCTTCCATTGATGTTGAACTGTTGATGCTACAATATTCCCGTTTTGCCCTTGACTCATCTAAATCTTTAACTTCCTTCCTCCTTAGATAATCATAATAACGATGAGTATCATGATCATAGGTATAATGCTGGGTGAAATCATCCATAAGAAATTGGCTTGGAAGAACGTTATTTGAAGTGCTCTTACTAGATAAATGCCCATAATAGTAAAATTGGGCGTTAAAAATCCCCATACTCAATTGGGCCATTTATGGGTCGTGGCCCATGATATCAATACATTGTCTAGTAAAATCCATATAATGAATTTGAATAATCTCATAATCATTTTTCTCCTCCTCCTCTGAAAATTCTTTCACTATTGTTATATCAAAAAATGAATGGTTTAAATGTAATATCTTATAAAATATTATTTTAATATTACTAAAATATAAATAAATAAATTTAACTATTAAAATTTGATTTGACGGTTCGCACCCATAGTGTAAATGAAATTTAATTTATAAAGTATAATAATAATAATTTTATAGTATATTGCATCTCAACCATTTATTTTTTAATCTATGGATAGAGAAGGGATTATAAAAAATAAAATAAAAAGAGAAAGAAGTGGTGGGAGGATCCAAATTTAGATCGTACATGTTGGTGACTGCCTAGTGGAATAAGATTTATTGTTGTTATTTTCAAATATTGCTTTCATAAAACTAGAGAACAACTTAATCCTTATAAAGTTAGGTTATTGTATTGTCTGCATTTTGTCTATAATAATTTTTGTCAAAAAAAAAAAATCGTAGATAAAAAAGGGGAGTCGCTCATTGATAGGTCCATTGACCAGTAGCTAGTCAAACAAATGTATTTTATTTTAATAATTTTAAATTCAATATTTGTAAATCAATCAAGATAATTAATGAATAAGCAGGCTACGTTCTAATGAAATAGCTAGATTAGTAAGAAAAATTGTTTCTCCAGTTGTTTTGTTTAGTGCAATGCCACAGTAAGATTAACCGTTAGTGCATTATAAAGTTGTGCGGAGGCCTACGGACGTGAATTAAATAGGGAAAAAAGAAGCAGAAAAGGTAATATTTCATAAAGCACAATATAAATAAACAAGGAAAATTTTAAGTAAATAATAAGTTTTGTGACCTGCAAAATTTAAATGATAATTAAAAAAGGAAAAAAAAAAAAAAAAACAAGAGTAGATAGTGAACAACGAAGTGATAATCAGGATTCAGAGACATAAAAGTACGAACATGACAGCTGAGCCAAGCAGCATCATGTCGGAGTCTGAAGAAATAATCATCAGAGTTAGTGAAAGCGGATGGCGGAATGTGGAGGGAGAGTTTTGCTAGAAACAACATGATAGAGTGAAAGCAAATTGAGGATTAATGAATCTTCAACAATAATATCACTCTTTCTTAATATCAGCTGTGTCAACAATGACTAGCGAGTGTTACTATCACCACAATAATATTCCCTCTTTTAACTCCTCATCCTCCTTCTTCTCCCGTTTTCGTAGATGTTTGATGATGACCATTAATCGATCATTTCTCCAGTCAATGGCCCCACTACATGCCTTTCTCCTCCTCTATCACCCCTCCTCCTCACCTTCATTCTAACTACTACAACCCCATCAGGCCTAAAATAATAAGGATCATAATCATAATCATAGCCATAATGTTGCCTGAAATCATGACCGCCCACACTTAATTGGACCCTCTAACAATCTAACTTACCTAACAAATGGAAGTAAACATCTCAATTCTGCTTTCTCTGCCAATAGCATTTCCACATATGTTTGAATCCAACACCACATATGATGTCGCCACATACCAACACCTTCATCCTCACTTTATTTAATGACAACTTGCGAAGATCCAAATAATTGTACACCATTACTAACCCCTAACCTTTTTTAAATTCAACCACCATTTATGTTTTCAAAAAAAAAAAAAAAAAAAAAAAAAAAAAAAAAAAAAAAAAAAAAAAAAAAAAAAAAAAAAACCTTCAGTAGAAATGAAATGATCAAAAGCCATAAAAACAAATCACAATCCACAAAAGAGCAACAATTGAAAACAATATTTCCCATAAGATATCAAAAATGTCACATATCTTATGTAGAATATAACGATCAAAAGAAATATATGGAAAGCCCCCCATTTTTTTGGAAAAGAATGTCTCCATTGATTTCTCTCTCTATTTCCTTTCCATTGAATGTGGACCATTTGATCAAGTTTCAATGGTTAGGATTTAATGTTATATTAATATTTCTATATAACATTAAATCTCAACAATGAAACTTGATCCAATGATTGAGACATTCAATGAAGAAGAAATGGAGAGAGGAATCCATGAAGAATGTCTCCATTGGAGGCAGCAGGTGTGCATCATGGTAAGGCTTGGCCTTCCTGTCCTGTGATTCAAGAATTATTGGGGTCATTGTCTCCCTCAACCTCAGCTTTTTCAAAATATAATCATAAGATCAAAAGGTTGACTCCAACTTCATCTAGTACTACTGTTTCTCAAGTATCATCACTTGATGGTTGGTCTATCATTTTATATAAGAAGAAACGTAATAGAAATTGCTACTGTCATCATCAGTTGGTTGTTTGCATGCATGTAGTTCACCATTACGGCAATTCTTCTAGAAAAAGCAAAATATCTTTACTATGGGTATTGATGGGCATGAGTAGTGGTAATAGAAAAGGGCAGTCCTCCTAAATCGCAGCCCCCAGCCAGAGAGCATAGGGGGAAAAATAAAAACATAGATATAATAATTCTTCAAATTAAAAAAATAAGGTGAAAAAAAGAACAAGCACTTTGCTTTTTGGATAACATACATACACTTATAGTATCTAGTTTTCAGATCTCATATGTTTAAGGTTCATTAGATCTGCTAGTGAAAGTAGATAACCATAGGATCGGTTCAAAAAAAAAAAAAATCAAAATCAAAATAAGAAAATACAGCAAGAATTTTGCGGAATTTTTTCTTAAAAATATACTAAAAATTCAGATAAAAATGCTTGCAAAACCATAAAAGTAGAAGGAGAAATAGAGAGAAATATGTATGTATTAACCTGAATGTGAAGAGGAGATGGTCCACAGAGATTTCATAGAAATGTCAGTTTTTGGAATCTGTAAACTTCCACCGATCCGATTCAAAAAAATTTACAGTTAAATTATGAACTATTTTAAATCATGGAGAAGACGCTTGAGAGGATATATTCTCAAGATTCAAAACAAATATATACATTGAAAGTCAAGTTAGCTTGCGCACAATTAAAAACTATTGAAATCTCATTATTTAAATAAAAAAAAAAAAGTCTATTTAGTTTGGGCCATCAAAAGGCCCACACGTGAACTAAAACTTAATTGTAGCCTGCTGGGCTAGCATGAAGACTAATAATATGTGTAAGAGTGATAAAAAAAATTGTATAAATGAAGTAGAAGCCTTGCTCCAAAAATTGCAGACTAATGCCCTGCGCTTAATTGCGCCCTTGGCACCTAGGGCCAACTTAGGAGCTGGTCGTCCCCATGTCGCGGGCTCGATCCCCCCCTCATGTATCAAAAAAAAAAATTGCAGACTAATAAGATAAGTCTTTCATAACATCTTTTAAAATAAGTCTACAACTTGAGTCTTGAAACTTAAAAACTATCATATGTCTTAACAAATATATATACTTCAAATACAATAATATATATAAAACAATGTTTATTTGATATAAAATTATATATTAAAATAAATTAAAATAATTTTAAGGCGAGGCGGGACCACTTCCCGAGTTATTAGTCCGGCCCAAATTTTTTCGATCCGGGCAATTCTTTTAGGCGGGCAACCGGCACCAAGCTTACCCATACTAATAGTCACTAATCCAAATTTTTTTCTCTCATACCAATAAGTTGTTGGTTGAGATGATGAGCTATATCACTCTCATAAAGATGAGAACACAAGTTGGAATCCTGGTAAGCGCATTCGTTGGGAGAGCAAAAACTCTTTATGCTTCAAGTCTCGAAAAGGATTATATCCTAGACCTTTTTTTAAATAATAAAAACAAAGAATTTCTTCTACCATTAACAAAGTTATCACCAAAGTCTATGTGCCTTGACCCTCTGTAATACCCGATTTTCAATTTTCTTGAAAATTTAGTATTTTGAAATATATTACCATATTAAATTGGTTAACATATGTGACTTAGAGTCACATAAAATAATGGCTATTTTAAGTCTAAATTATCCATGGAAAGATTATAAAAACAATTAATTAAATTAAGTGACAATTTAGCAAATTGGCAAATAAGCTTGCACTAATTGGGATTAGTGGCATAATTCTTCAATTTAATTATAGGAAAATTAAAGTCATCATTTTTGAAATAAAAGGGGGCTAATTATATTCAAAAATAATTAAGTTAAAGAAGATGAAATAATACTCTGTTAATAATAATAAATACACTTGATTTAAATAAACAACCGATTGCACATTGATATTTAGCATTAAGGGATACTTAAGCCCTTAATTGTGTGAACAAATGAAATCATTAATTGACCCCAAAAGTCACGTTTCAGCTGAATATTTGTAGGGGATTATGAACCAAGTATTTAAGATGACAAGTTGGAGTTGAAAAGTCAACATTTGCAACTACCCAATTAGAAGCTTGAGCCTTGAAATATTTGCTAATAAAGAAAATACAATAAATGGCTAAAATGGGGAGTATGTCGACCAGCTGCTATTTGGTTGAGATTGAATATCATAAAGTGAATATTGATCTAATGGATAAGGTGAGTTTTGGCCAAATTTAATTGCCACTTGTGTCCTTAAAATTTCCCTATAAATAGAGGGCTCTTCTCTTCAAATTCTTCACACCAAAATCAGTTTAAAATATCTGATTTTAAGATTAGAGAGTGAGTAGAGTGAAGATTCTTGGAGCAAGAAGGAAGAAGGAGTTGAAGCTCATGGTGAGTTCTCTAGTTCTTGAGCTCTAACTTTTAGTTCTTAGTAAAAGTGTAGTTTAATCTAGGAAATGATTAGGAAAATTCCCTTTTATGTTTGGAAGTCTCCATTGCTTTTAAAATGCAAAATGGAGTGGAAAAAATGTTAGGGAATAATTTTTAGAATTAATAGATCATTGTGATAAAAGTTTGGAAAAACTGAAGGTGCAAATCCTTTGCTGGCAGCGAAAATAGATGCTATTATTTTATGTATGAAATAAAGTTGTTAAATCATGAAATTTTACATGAATAAATTAGACATGTAGGGATTGCTAAATATATAAAATATGTAATGTTTTGACCTCTGGACAAGGAGATATGAATTTTTGAAGTTAAGCTATTTTTCTGGGATTAAAACTGGGCAGCGTTGAGAAACTTAAAACCTGGGAATGATTCTTAATGTTCTAGCTTCTAGGAATATTTTTTCTTGGAAATATACATGTCAAGGGTCATGAGGAATTTTGCAGCACTCAAAAATGAGGTTTTTAGAATTAATTATGATTTTCCAAATTTGCTGCAAAATCTGCCCAGAAAATCCAGCAATGCGTTTTTGAGAAAATGTAAGGGTAAAAATGGAATAATTAATCCACCGAGGGTAGAAAGGTAAATTAAACCTTTATGATATTATGATATTTATCACAATATCATATAATAATCCGACGATAATGTATAGGATATTCGGAAAGTCCGGAGTCGGGTTCAAAGGTCAGGCATGTTGGCCATTACAAGGTGAAAGGTACGTTCGCGTACTAGTAACTTTAACTCTGATGTGTCTTGTATGCCTGTATGTGATGGAATGATTCATGAAGTGATAGGTAAGACTAGGTCTTGAGTCAGGCACTGTGACTAAGGTCACTTGTTTATACATTCAGCTTTATACGGGTTATAGTCTTGATAATGCCGTTGAGTTTTCCTAGCGCCGAGGAACATGGATGACTTTACATATGTTGTGTGCTATGTACTGTTGTTGTGTTGACATTACATCTGCTGTGTGCTTATGTATTGTTATAACCTTAGATGTGTTGTGTGCTATATATGGTTGATGCTGAAATGTAATAAATATCTGTTTATACTTTTCACATGAGGTTAACTGTTACCTGAGGTTCGATGGGTATTGGACCTCAGATTTGTCTAAGGTTCAGGAAAAGAACCAGGATCCGAGAAGGCACTGATGGACGGAGCCATGAAGAGGCACCGGTCGAGATGAAAGACTAGGTTCTGGCATGAATCTGTCAAAGTTATTTCAAACCGTTTGATGTCTAGAAAGGGTTTGTCGATGTGGTTCAATCAATAAGTTGCCGTGAATTCGGGGAGACTTCCACTAGACACCGGCCTGGACAAATTGTTTGATTAACTAACTTAGGTTCATTGCCCCAAGTCTACCTAAGGCTTGGTTTAAGGATGTATAGTTACTATTCAAGAATTGTAATTATACACAGTCATGTACTATTGTATCACATGAATATTCCTTCAGAAAATTTTTAAATATACCAACTTATGCCTGAGCGTTATATATTTGCTAGTTATTGTCCAAACGTAAGCGCATGCTCTCCGTTTCCGCATTACTCTGAGTGGTAGCACCTCAAACTCTGTTATTTTTCTAAAACTAAGTGTCAACCGACACAATTTGAAGTATAGAATTTGGGGTGTTACAACCTCTTACAGTACTGAAAAGAGTGAAGTCGATAAGCTTTGGATGACAGTTGAATGATAGATTTGAGCCAAATTCATACAATCCTCAAGATCCATACTTTCAATCTTAGGGGCATGAGAGAGATCTAGGGGTGCAATGAGATCTTTTGAATGTGATAGAGGGATGTCCTTTAATTAAGTTTGTAAAATGCTGAAAAAAGAAGCGTTCTAAAATAAAATGGATCCAAATTTCCACAACCATCTATACCTAAGCTTTAGGCCTTCAAAAGAGTAGGAAGGGCCATAAGATATTACAAGTGACTTAGATCAATGTTCTTTAAATCTGGAAATTGCTCGGGGAAAAACAGAGTATTGTTAGATATATTATATAGACAAACAATTTAATCTTTAATTTGGCTAATGAACCAACCTTCTTTAAACATAGTAAACAAGGCACTTGTCTTTCATTCCAAAGTTTTTGGAGTTAACTATTAAACATGATAAGATGAACAAGATTCTCTACACAAAAGAAGCTTGATGGCACATATTAAAGACGACAATCAACCCAACACAGGAACTTTAATTCTTCAGGTAGGGAATCCAGATCTCCATAAAAATTCACTTTTGAAGGATTTTACTTATCTCACTTGTACAATCTAAGGACTTTTAAATTATCCACCTTTTGAAAATTATTAGTTGTCAATATGGTTATTAGAGTCTCGTGCATCTTGAGTCGTACTTCACAATTCGATTCAAAAACATATGAGAAAGATACAAATATGTTGATGTATCTTAATTATCTATGTATCTTGCAATTCCATGAGCTATATAAGCCGAAATTGCAAAGATTGTGCGATATTGGCAATCTGTGCAATTCTAGGTGAACCAGATTGCAATAGATCTGCTTTGGTCTAGCGTGACCCAACCTTAGAAAACTCTTTTTTTCCGTCTTCTTTTTTCTGATTTTGTCCATATTTATTTAAGATTTTCCTCTTACTCCTATGATTATCTCTGATTCCCTCCAACTTATCCCAATCAAAATCATTTTTTTCTGAAGTGATATTTACCTTTAAAATGCTAATATGTATAAATCTTTGATGTTCTCTTATGTGAAAATTACATCAATATCATCTTTAAAATTTTTCATGAATCTTATGATTCACGATACGTTTTGATTCACACTTCTAAAAATAAGCTTTCTGATTCACAATTTTTATCCAGATTTGATAACCTTGGATGTCAATGTAATCCTCTTTAATCTTGCTCATTTCTAATGATAAGCATTGAACCGCCTTAGTCCCCTAGTGATCAAATTATGTGAAACTGATCAAATAACAAGTAGAAGGATTAATCATATTTCTTTTAGAAAAATCTAAATGATCATTTTCTTTTAAATTATTAAAATTAGTATTCCAACAATTCATTTTATGTTGGGAAAAAAAATTGGTCATAACAAATACAAACGCTGGAGCGCTTGCCCAAGCGAACGTACCAGCTTAATTATTACATGCACACTTATATATTTCAATAATTAATAATTCTGACTGACAACTAACGCATTTTAAATACTACTATTTAACCAAAGTCTTTTGCACCAAATTACTCAATGCTTCCTTTATTATTATTATTTTTTAAGTAGTTCTTGTTCTTGTGAATGGTCCAATTGGAAACTATCACTCATCCTAAAGACTAAAAAAAATATCAAAAAAATCTCAGTAAAGATTTCTCTATCAAAAAAGTCTCAATGTAGAATCATTTATCAAAAAAGTTCTTAGGGACCTCAGTAACATAGATGGGCTTACCAATGACTACTCTATGACTTGTAAATATAATGACATACATTTGTCAACATAAGCTACTTCAATTAAACTAGATTTGCTTGTCAATGGTCACTCTATGACTTATCAATATAGTCACATACACTTATCAACGGAAGCAGCTTTAGTTGACATATATAAGCTTGTCAATAGATACTCTATAACTTGTCAATACAGTTACATACACTTATCAATACGGTATAAGTTCACATTTGGAATATATCTCACTGAGGTCTTCATGGACTTTTTTTATAGAGCATTCTTTACTGGGACTTTTTTAATATTCTTTCTGATCCTTTTGGGACTGAGAAGGATTTGCCCATTAAAATTTGTAATGTAAAGGATAGCTTGAAGCTGAAGAGACATTAGGTAATCACGTTCACATTTCATGCTCATCCTTCTAATTTTGGGATGGGGACAATTCTTTTAATTTTTAATTATTTGGATTAAATTTTATGCTGCACCCTTGAATATATTTCGCATCCCGTATCTTAAATTAATTAATTTCTAGCTTTGCATTCGTAAATATTTTTCCCGTAACACAAGTATCCTAAAATATATTTCAAATAGTACCTAATATTTGAAATATTTTTTCAACACTGGTATCTTAAGTTAATTCATTTTTAGCACATGGAGTGTTTTTTCAAAAAAAAAAAAAAAAACCCTCTTTTATTTGAGATACTCATCTTTTAATGAGCATGGAAATTCCAATTAATGTTGAAGAGTCAAATTGTTGTTTTCCATCACCCACTCACATAATTATCCATAAAAAGGGATTGGCCATTGAGAATATATTATTTATATAAGGGTTAAATACCAATTTTGCCATGAAAGTATTGGTAAGGGGGCACTCGGGTTTTTTTCCGGGGCAAATTTGCTCCTAAAAAAAAAACTTTCAGGGCATATTTGCTTTTTTTTTTTTTTTTTTTTTTGTAAACTTCTAGGACAAAAATGATACAAAAAAAACTTCCAGTGCTTGAATGCCCCCTTAGCAATACTTCCGTAGCAAAAATGGTATTTAACCCTTTATATAATTATAACTTTCGATCATGCATTACATTTACAAATAAATTTTAGAATAACAAATATCCACTACAAAAAAGGCAAATATTCCAAAGTTTAATTGCACCAAGGGGCTAGTCCGAGTCAACTAGTTGGAAGAGCTTTGATTGGTTTGATGAGTTGTGGGAATTTCTTACCCGCACGACGTTATTTGTGAAAATTTTATTTAGCTCCCGTGGAAGTAATTTATTTTCAGTCAAACCCTAAAAGATTCTAAAATTTCACTACACTCCCTTAGATTAAAATGAAATTAAGTTTCGTTGATTAAAAAATAATAATCTCCTTGGTTTATTTTTTCATAAAAGCATTTACGAAATAAAAAATGGAATTCAAAAAATAAACAAAGGACATTATTGTCTTTACACCCATAATCCTTAAGTTTATTTTGACCCAAAGAGTGCAGTAAAATTTCAAAATCTTTTGAAGTTGACTAAAATAAAATTGCTTCCATGGGCTTAGGGAAATTTTACCAATAATATTTAATGAAAGGCCAGTTTATATACTAAAAATTAAGTCATAACAATCAGGAAAAAGAGACCTATAATTACCAACATACAAGCTGAACCAACCAATATCAAGATGTGGATGCTCGAGGTCTTGCATCTAATTGAGGTTGAATTCCTTTGCAACAACCATGAGAGTGTGGAAGTAGTGATTTGAGGAATGCTGCAACCTCCATTATTCCCAATCATATAATATCACTCTCTTTTAATATTATTAGAGTCAATACAAACCCGCAACTGATGTTGTTGGAAAGTTTTGTGAATATAGCATTACCACTGTTACTACCACTTATTCATGGATTATAGTTTGGGTTTTTGCTGGTGCCCGAGTTTAAAATAACGAGTGGGATTCAACTCAAAGTAAATTGGGTCATTACTAGAGCCGTGGCTCGTAATAGCAATACAATCTCTAGGAGAATCCATATAACCAATTTGAATATTCTGTCTCACACAATCATCTTTCTCCTTTTCCTCTCAAAATTTCTAGATGGAAAAAAATGCATGGTTTAAATGTTCTTATAAAATATTATTATAATAAATTTAACTGTTAAAATTTGATTCGGGCAGTTTATATTTGCAATATAAACAAATTTTAATTTATAAAATTATAATAATAATTTTATAACATATTACATCTCATCCATCAATTTTTTTAATTTAAAGACGGAAAACGGATTCTGAAGGAAAAATGAGAAAGAAGATTGTGAGAGAATCCAAATCAGATCTAACATGTGGGCAACTCTAGTGAAATAAGATTTATTGTTGTTTTTTTTCAATTATTGCTTGCATCATAAAACTAGAGAACAACTTAATCCTTCTGGAGTTAGGTCCTTGTTTGCATTTTTTCTATACTAATTTTCGTCCCAAAGATGATCATATAGAAAAGGGGGAGTCGGCCATTGACAGTTCATTGACTAGTAGCTAGTCAAAGAAATGTATTTTAATAGTCTTAAATTCAATATTTGTAAATTGATCGAGATGATTAATGAATAAGCACGCTACGTTCCAACGAAATAGCTAGCTTAGTGAGGAGCATTGTTCCTCTAGTTGTTTTGTTTATCGCAATGCCACAGCAACATTAACAGTTTGTGCATCATAAAGTTGTGCGGAGGCCCCACACACGTGAATTAAATATTTAAAAAAGAAGCAGCAAAAGTAATATTTCATAAAGCACAATATAAATAAACAGGACAAATTTAAATTAATAATATTTGTGACCTGCGAAATTTAAATGATAATTAAAAAATTGCCATTTTAAATAATCAACAACGAAGTCATAATCAGGATGAAGAGACATAGAACTACGAATATAACAGCTGAACGAACCAAAATAATGATGTCCGACTCTAAAATGATAATCATGAGGGTCAGTGAAAGCGGATGGCGTAACGTGGAGGGAGAATGTTGTATCAAAGTGAGGTTTGCAAGAAGCGGGAGAGAATGAAAGTGAAAGTGAAAGTGATTTGAGGATTGAATCTCTAACCATATCACTTTTTTTTTTAATGTCAGTTTCCTCAACAAAGACCAAATGAGTGATGTCAGCGAGAACTCTTGTAAATATTTAGCATTACTATTACTGTTGTTACTACCACCACAATAATATTCCCTTGTTAACTCGCCATCCTCTTCTTCTTCTCCTTCTCTAGCTTCCATTGATGTTTGATGATGATAATCGTTAATCATTTCTCTTCTCAATGACTCCACCACATACTTTTCTCCTCCTCTATCACCCCTTCTCCTCACCTTCATTCCAACTTTATCACCATGAATACTACAATAATCAAAATCATAGTCATAGTCATAGTCATATTCATATTGTTGCCTAAAATCATGTCATACTCAATTGAACGCTCTAACCATTTAACTCTCCTCACAAATGGAAGTAGATATCTCAATTTCGCTATCTTTGCCAAGGGCATTATTTCATGTTTGAATCCAACACCACATATGATGTCGCCACATACCAACACCTTCATTCTCACTTTATGCAGTGACAACTTGTCAAGATCCAAATAATTGAACACCATTACTAACCCTGACCTTGTCCCTTTCATACTTCCCCTAATGTTTATCTGCCTTGGCCCACCATTTCCTACCCATAGATCGGTAAGATTTCTCAGGACTGTTGAAGAATGGACTTTAGCCAAATTTACACAACCCCCAAGATACACATGTTCAATCTTAGGGGTATGAGAAAGATTTGGGAGTGCAATTAGATGTCTTGAATCACAGATCGACTCCCTTTAGATTTGGAAAATGCTGAAAAAACAAAGCATTGTTAAAAAAATTTCATAACTATATTTAGACAATGAATCAGATTTCCTCCAAAAAGTACAACTACTATATTTAACTATCAATTTAAAGGTAGTAAAGCAAATCTTTGCGTTGCCAATTATTTGGTCAATGTTTGATGCCAAAAATGATACATACTTGATTTTCATTCCAAAGCTGTTGGATATTACTATCAAGCATCGTAAGCATAATAAGATTTTTGGGGCAAAAATGTAATGGCACATGTGGAAATGGATATTCTTCCCAAGTAAAAAACTTTAGTTCTTCGAGAAGATAATCCAGATTGTCTCAAATAGTCAATTCTGAAGGCTTTCTTTTATCAGACTTGTGAACTTTAAAGAATATTAAATTATGCAACTTCTGAAAATTACTAGCCCTCCATGTAGTCCTCTTTCTTATCTTGCTCAAGTCCAATGAGAAGCATCGAATTGCTTCTATTCCCTAGTAATACCAAATCAATGGAAACAAAATTATCATTGCCTTAAAAAATGACCAAAAATACGTATTGCAATCAAATACATTTGATCTCTATTTAGAAAAATTAATTGATTAATTACCTCAATGCATGTGTAGTTCTTAATTAATATAACTATAAAAGAAAATATCCATTTAAAACACTCGACATGATAAAACTTTAATAAGAAAAGCACAAAGGTAAAGCCGAAAGAGAGGCCCAGTTAAAGGACAACAAACATTAAAGTCATTTAATGGATATGAAGCTTGAAACCATTTAAACCACGTTATAGCCTCGCTTTAACATTTGATTTGTTTTCAACTTTCAAATAATTTGTACTACTAATAACGTTAACTTCTTTACTATTGTAAAAGCATGTAGGCGCGGACGTCTCACAATAGTCCTAATTTATATTTATAGTTTAGGTAGATGAATACATTAAATTACACACAATGCAACTTTTGAACATTTAAATCGAGGAGTTTCTTATAGGAATAATCAAGTTAAAGAAAATAAAACAAAGGGGCTTCATAATATCACTACAAAAAAATGAGTTCCAATGACTACTTTTAGTGGCGACTAAAAAAGTCACCGCTGAAAGTAAAGACTTTTAGCGGCGATGATCGGTGTCGCCATCGAAAGTATCGACCTTCGCGGCGGCTTTTAAAGTCGCCACTGAAAGTGTTACTATTGAAAGGTCTAACTTTTAGTGGCGACTTTTAAAGTTGCCACCGAAAGTAATAGATTTCAGCAGCGACTCTCATTTGTGGCCGCTAAAGGGTGTTTCAGTGGCGACGACTGAAAATATTTGAATTTTTTTTCTTTAAATTCAGTCACCCGACAATTTCTCTACTCTTTTCTAACCTATTTCGTTCTTCTTCTTCACTCTCGCGTTTCACCTCTCTCGTTAGCCGTCGATCTCAATGACTCGTTTGCGGCGCCATTGATCTTAGCGACGCGTTCACGCGCCATCGACTCTTTGTTTTTCCACCTCCTCACTAAACCCAAACAATGGAAAGAAGAATCAACATCCGCCGCTTCGTATTTGAAGAAGAATCGCCGTTCATATCCCCGGCTCCAAGGCTCTTTTTTCTTTCGCAAAATCGGGAGGCAATTGCTCTCTCTTTTGCTTAATATATCTAGTTTGTTTGGCGGATAGGAATTTCCTGCTCCTTCTTAGGGTTCTTACTATTTTCCGGAGTTAATATCTCCTTTTTACTTGTTTCTTGTCGCTTGCGATTGTTTCTCGAAACAGCGAAAGTGTTTTCTTTTCTTACTTTGAGGTAAAATGCACTTCTCAATCAATTTTTTTCGTTTTCAAATTTACTTGAATCAGAGAAAGGGTTTTCTTAGAATTGTTGATATTTTCAGTCATATATTTTGTTAGTAAAGCACATAAGTTCAACCTCTTGAGAGCGATAGCTACTTTAGCATTAGTCCTGGCAGCATATCGATCAGAATCGGAGTGCTTGAATTCGATATGTCTCGCATTTTATGATGATGATTTTTCCTATAACTATTTTTTTTTTTTCAACTATAAAAAGGTTCACCAAGTAATTTAGAAAAAACAAGAGGTCAACAGATACCTAAGAGCTACAAATTTGGTAGGTCATTTGTGCTATACAATCAACTCCATAAGCCTACGTAGTTAATGATGATGTGTGGATGGCGTATTAAAGCCAAATTAAGCACTTTTTTTTTTTTTTTACGCGTGCAATGTGTATTTATTCAAACGTTTTTTGTATATATTATTTGAAGGAAGAGCACTTACAAAGTCTCTTAATCTTTTTTCTCTGAGAAGTTTAATCGCTGGGGTATATTTCAATAGTCATACCTTCATTTTAGAATAATTTCATGGTAGAATGTATGATTACAAAGAATGAAAACTACATTCTTGATTCTTAGGTTAAAATGTTGGATGGAAATTTCATTTTTCTACTCTTCAGATGCATGTTATTTAACATTTGTAACCCCTTATGTGTGTTCTGTTTAAGTATAGGTGATGGCAAGTAAAACAAAGATTTACATTGTCCTGGAGTTTATTAGTGGGGGAGGCTATTTGAAAAAATAGTAAGTTACAATTTTTTCCCCATATATTTCTCTCTTTGATACTGTTTTTCCTTCATTCTTTTGCCTATTCCTTTCAAGGGACAGTACTTAAAATGGTATTCTTAAAGTTTCAGATTTTGGACTAAGTACATACTCATAGCAAGTGAGTATTGATCAGGTGGTATATGATTGGGATAAGCTTCTTGCTTGTCTTTATGATTAAAAGAGTTTTTTCTGATGTTTGAAGTGTTATTACCATCTCGTTATGCTTTTCTGATGCTATGGAAATTCATTCTGGTTTTGCCCTTGATGTTTGAGGGACCTAGTATATTTCAATTTATGTGATGGGAGACCATACAAGTCTTCCAAATGTTGAGTGTTACCTAATGCATTGTCTGCATCAGGTGCTTAATGCTAATACTACTGAAGGCTATGATCGTTCAGCAGATGATATTTGGTTATGCGGCGTCATTCTCTTTGTTCTGATGGCTGGATACGTGCCTTTCGCCTATTAAAGCTAAAGCTGCTAGAGTTTATGTAAGTTCTTAACCTTGTTTTGGTGGGATATACTGCAGAAAGAGGACAGCATATTCTCCTTTACGCTTATATGCGCAATGGCAACCTCGCCTCTCACTTATATGGTTAGAATGAGATCAACTCTATAGCAGAATTCTTTTGGTTCACACAGAAAATGGCTAACGTGAAGTATTTTGAATTCACGAAAGGGTGTACAATTATTTAAATTTATATAACTCATTCTTTAAACAAAAGAAATTGGTTTGAGTTTTCTTGGAAATAAACTACCTTAACCAAAGTATATTTGTACATTCTGGAAGCATGGTTTGGTGTTACACTTTGTGGTTTCCTCTTGCCATTTTTAAAATCTCTATGGGTTTGTCACTCATAAATTTTAAACTGCTGCAACACGTAATCAGACTGGATTTTATATGTTATAAAAAGAAAGGAAAATACTGGGTGGTTATATGTTGGCCTCCTATTCAATCACCAGCTGCTTCACTTGACTATTTATTGCCTATTCATGTAAGCTTTTCCATTTGGGAAAATGAAATTCAGTTTTGCTTTGAGAGCTTAAAAAAATATTTTGATAACTCCTTGTTCCTCATGAATCAATAACTCAATGAAACATTTAATTGATGCGTTTATAACTATTTTATTTGTTGAAGATTTAGGCAAAAATCAGAAGCCGTTAAACAGGGATGCAAGATTTCAGATAGCACTAGATGTTGCAAGGGGACTGGAATATCTACATTATGGGATACATGATATACTTATTTCATTATGGTTGGAGTTTGTACAAGTCATTTATATAGAGCCAGGTTTAATTTTCAAATCTTTTGGCCAATTCATTATAGGGGCTTTGATCGTTTAATCATGGCACATCGAGTTTGAGCATTTGTGTAGCTTTTTTCTGCCTTCTCTGTAGCCTCCAATATTGACTCTGTATGGTTCCAATTGTTGACTATGTGATTCCAATTGTAGCTTTTTTCTTCCTTCTCTGTAGCCTCCAATATACTTATTTCATTATGGTTGGAGTTTTATGTTTGATGTTTCTTCCAATGGATAAACAAAATTTAAATATTTGATGTTAATTTTGAATATTTATCTTAGTATCATTGTTAATTAATATATTTTTAGTCTCAAATTTCTTATGATCATAATCAATATGGCAGAGGTTTTAATAGCGGTACTATTTTTAATTTTATCAATTTACATTTATTTTTTTTTTAAAAACATTACTTTTGGTGGCGACAAAAATGTTGTCGCTGAAAACCCTATCAATGGTGACAAAACGTCGCCGCGATAGTCGTTTCAGCGGTGACAATTATGTCGCCGCCAAAAAAGTATCTCGTGGCGACAATTGTCGCCGTTGAAGGTAGTTTCAGTGGCGACACTGATTCTCATGGCTTTTTGATGGACTTTCAGTGGCGACTAATTGTCGCCATCGATTCTCTACTTTCGACGGCGACATTAAAATGTCATTGCTTGAAAGTATTAGCGACAACGCTTTCGGTGACTTTGGGACATGTCGCCGCCGAAAGTCCTTTTTTTTTGTAGTTATGTTGACACTTACGGCCAAAGATGAATAAATAACATGAAGACAAATAAATATCACTAGGAATTAATCTGACAATTAGATGATAAAGAAAATAGGGTTAAATATCAAATTTGCCACGGAAGTTTCCCAAATGGAGCGTCCAGCACCCGGAAGTTTTTCGGGTACCAAATTTGCCCTGGAAGTATTGAAAAGGTATCAAATTTACCCAAAAGTGACAGAAGTCCACGTAGATTGTTAAAATGTGAGGTGGCATGCCACCTCATCAATCAAAAGTATCATTTTTGCCCTGGAAGTTTTCATTAAGGAGCAATTTTGCCCCAGAAGTTTTCATTAAGGAGCAATTTTGCCCCGAAAGTTTACAAAAGTAGCAATTTTGCCCTTCTTTCTCGTAATATTAAATTTAACTACTAAATCAGTCAAAGACCACACATGTCATGCCTTAAAAAGGTCGAACTTGGAGTCGAGAAGGAGATCCTTGACATGTTGAGCTCAAGGCGCGTAATTTGTGAAGTTTTAACCGGTCACAAGGACTTGAAAGGTCTCGTCAAAACCCGCAGGAATCATCACTTATGATCTAAGCAAATGAAACGCAAAACGAGAAATAAATTGTGCCAAAAATTGGTTGAAAAACAAATCAATAGTGATAATATTTACATTTGTATAGACTGATCCTTGACATGTTGAGCTCAAGGCGGCCAGAATTTGTGAAGCCGAACTGGTCACAAGGACTAAAAGGTCTGTCGCAAAACCCAAAAGCATGTTGAGCTCAAGGTGGCCAGAATTTGTGAAGCCGAACTGGTCACAAGGACTAAAAGGTCCGTCGTAAAACCCAAAGGAAGCATCACTTACGTTTGTATAGACCGATCATTGGCTTAAATCATAAGTGGTGCTTCCCGTGACGGTTCGGCTTCACAAATTTTGGCTGCGCTTGAGCTCAACATCTCAAGGATTTCAAGTTTGACCTTTTCAAGGCATGACATGTGTGGTCTTTGTGATTTAGAAGGGCAAAATTGATACATTTTGTAAACTTAGGTGTAAAATTGCTTCTTAGTGAAAACTTCCGGGGCAAAAATGATACTTAACTCTTATTGGTTGATGAGGTGGCATGCCACGTGTCATGAGGTGGCATGCCACGTGGACAGTTAGTTAAACTTAACGGTCAAAATTAACGGACGGGCAAATTTGCTACATTTTTCATACTTCCGGGGCAAATTTGGTACCTTTTTCATACTTCCGGGGCAAATTTGGTACCCAAAAAACTTCCGGGTGCTGGACGCTCCATTTGGGAAACTTCCGTGGCAAAAATGGCCTTTAACCCAAGAAAATAAGATAAAATAATAATAGTAAACAGAATAAATCATCACCTTGTCACGTACGAAAAATTCATAAATGTCCTTGTGCCTCCATAGTCGAAAAGGAGTTTCAGGACTAGAGAATAACTGTCATCTAGCAATTTCAAGGCCCATTTTCATTACAAGATTGTGTATCTCAATAGGATCAATATGATTATCAAATGAAATGAGGGATTTCTCTCTCAAAACACTAATTTCAATATCCACAGAAGAGCCATATATTTGTCTTATCAAGTTCATAGAAGTACAAACTCCTTCCTTGACTAAGAAAGCCAAGTCAAGAAACACATTCTATTGTTTGTCATCAAGTCCATCAAAACTCAACTTCAAAACATCAACAATGTCCTTGGGTACGGTGGAGCTTCATTTAGTGTTTCCAAAGCACTTTCCCACTCTTCTTTTCCTCTACCAAAGAGAAAGCAACCCAACACTACCAAGGCTAATGGATTTCCCTGACAATATTCCACTGCTAATTTTGATAACTGCATCTAACCTTCAGATGGCTCATGTTGCTTGAACGCTTTCAAACTAGAGAGATAAAAGGCATCATGGAAATCTAATCCTGGAACATGATAGGTTGAAAATGCAGAAGCATTCTTAAGAACTTGTTGGTTTCTTGATGTTATAATAATCCTACTTCCATTCCCAAACCAATCGCACACTATAGTTAATTCTTCAACTATTACTAAATTGTCCACATCATCAAGTATAGGAAGAACTTTTTTGCGCTCAAGCCTACTTTTCAAATAATTGGATTTTATGTCATAGATTTTGATGTCCTCATCATTTAATATGTCTTTCAGGCAATTTTGTTGTAACTCATCAAAGCCAATTCTTGCTAATTTCTCATTGACCTTTTCAACAAATGAGTGAGCATCAAATTGAGCTCTTAACTCTTGAAATACAGCTTTAGCAAGAGTTGTCTTACCAAAGACCACCCATACCGCATATTCCCACAATTCGAGCCTCACTCAAAAGTTTTTCAATGTTTTCAATATGACAAGAAATGCCAACCAAGCTTTTAAGATGAGATGATGACTTATGCTTCAACTTTCTTAAAATATCCTTGACAATCTTTTCAACAAGTTTGAATTTAGGTCTAGCACAAATGTTAATCAAAAGAAAAAGGCATATTTAATATCAGTAGAAAATAAAAAAGCAAAAACAACAACAACAATCTTGCTAGAATAGTAAAGATCATTTAAATAAATCCCTAAAACCAACAAGAAAAGGAGTAAAGCTACCTAAGACTATTGGAATCCTATCTCGGAGAGACTTGTAGATTGGATTAAAGCATTTCTCCATTTTTGCAATTTTTCTTGATTGTCTTTAAATCTTCTCTTTAGTACATCAAATCCATTTCCAAAACTCCCATTTTGTTTGCGTATGTTTGAAGGATCCACGTTGTAGAAAATAGGTATCACAACCCTTCCAAATTTTTTCTTGCATTCCAATATGTGAACAAGTTCATCTATACACCATGTTGAAGAAGCATAATTTTCGGAGAAAATAATCACTAATATTTTTTATTCCTCTATTATTCTCAAAAGAACTGGTGAGATTTGTTCTCCTTTGCAGAGTTCATAATCCATAAAAGTGTGTATGCCTACGTTGTGAAGTCCTTTATAAAGATAACTTGGAAAAGAGTGGCGAGTGGCTTCTCCTCTAAAATTAAGGAACACATCATACTTTGTACGGGGAGAACTTGTTTGACTTAAACTCACATCATCGTTATAACTACAAAGAGAAACAAAACGTCAACAAATATTGGGTAATATGATCGAATCAAACAAGAAACTAAAGAGTGTGAGGTTATTCAAAGGAAGCTCGCTACCTATCATCATCAGCAACAACTTGGTTACTATTTAGCGAATGAGAGATGAATCTGATAGCTTTATGAATTGATACTCCCAGTAGAATCAATGAAGCTTCCTAGAGCATTATAAAAGCAATGATTTTTTATAGCAATTTCTAGCTTCAACCTTCAGCAACATGAAACTAAGGCTTAGATCTACATCATACTCACTCATTGTCTTTTTATTAAAAAAACACAGTATATTCACGTACAGATTATAACTTTATAAGGGTATGTGAGATGCCAAATCCATGACTTACATACACATTGTATGTGTAGTTTTTGTATTTGTTTTGGGATAGCGGTAGTAAAAGTGACTTTTTTAGATTGACTTTTGCAAATGGAAGATAGGATAAAAGTCATACTATAGATATGATTTGTATTTGGGATGGTGGTGGAGATATAACTTTTTTCCAAAATGTGCTCTTGTTTGGAACAATGTTTGAAAAGTCAATTGAGATGAAAAATGACATGAATCTTATTAAATACTACATATATATATGGGTTTATCGTTTGTCATGTCACTTGACATAAGATTATGTCAAGTCACTCCAAAACTACGTCGTTTTGAGAGTTAAGGGAATTAATGAAGGGTGTTTTTATATTTTTGTTTTGTATTTAATATATAAATTTTACTAAAAAATCCTTCATTAATTTCCCTAACCCCAAAACGACATCGTTTGAGAGTTCATTAATTCCTCTAACCCCAAAACGACGTAGTTTTGGGGTGACTTGACATAAGCTTATGTCAAGTAACATGACAAACGATAACCCCTATATATATATATATATATAGACACACACACTAGTTTTATATGATGTGATAATTGATTATAAAAATTTAAATTTGATCAAAATTAAACTATTATTACAAAAATTTAGACAACTCTAAAATATTTAATTAGATATATTCTAATAGATAAATTAGAATGCATACAAATGTATATTTAATAGAACATTGCTTATTGGATCACCGGTCACTAACATTTTCTCTAGAAACTGGAAAAAGTCACATTAAAAGTGGCTTTTTTTATAGAAGCCCATCAACTCTTAAAGCTATTCCTAATGGCCCAAATTCATTTTTTTTTTTTTCCTTCCCCTGAACTTATTTTATTGTTTGGTGGGCTTTTTCCCTCAACCACAGCCATATCAAATAGGTCCTATATAATTTTCAGATCTCACGTGTTTATAAATTCCATTCGCTTGAGGAGTGAAAGTAGATAACCACGAGGTAGTTGAAGAATTTCACTATTACAGATTTATCAATATTTAATATTTATTTTTATCTATATTTTAATTTATTATTACAAATTTATCTATATTTAATAATTATTTTTATCTATATTTAACAGTTTTCCACCCTTAAATATCCAAGCTTCTAAGTATTATTCTACAATTATTTAGTAATAGCTGTAAAATATACTCAGAATATTATACGGTTGTTAAGTAATATTTTTCTGTTCTTTGTTGATAACCGTTGAGTAAATGTGTGTTTTTTAAAAAAAAGAAGAAGAATATATTTGCATTATATGAATATAAAAATCAATTTAACTAAATAAATGCAAAAACCAAAAATTGTGCAACTAACAAATTATTGTTGGTTATTATAAATAAAATAAAATAAAAAGATACAATTATGAATTGCATTTAATGCCAAACACCAATATCTCAAGTAGGATTGTCTAAAATATAGAGAAGGATACTTATGCTTAAAAAAAATATAAAGATATTAAAAGTTTTACAAATTCATTCTCAAAATGATCAAAATTACAGTACTTTTTTCACTTGAAAATTTTTACTCAAATATTTTTAAAATTATTATTCATTAGTAAAAAAACGCAAGAGCCATCAAAAGCAATATCAGTCCCAAAAACAAAGAGGGCTAGAGACAATGCACCCATGGACCATTGTCTCTAAGCAATTCTGGGGAATACACACAAAGGTCACGGCCACAACAATCTTGTTGGAACATCCAAACATAGCCTATCCTTCAACGTTTGAAGCCCTTCACAACACTCAGATCCTGCAAGTGACCTCAAAATACAAACTTGAGGAATGCTCAAACTGCACTTTCTATAATATCACTCTTCTTTTGTGACACCTGTGTCAACAATGACCAGCGAGCGACGTCGTTTGGCACTCTTGTTAGTGTATAATTCTTATCATTGTTGCTACAACTTTCCTCTTCTTGTTTGTAATATTCATCAACCACATCACCTCTTATTATTAGTGGCCACACGTTGCCGCTTTATGCTTTCTTTTTCCACTCCCACGTCTTTCATTTTTATTTGGATCCTCTCACCAAAGAAGGAGTCATAGTAATGATCACAGTCAAAATATTCCTTGAAATTCCTCAAGTCAATTGGACTCTCTGACCAATGAACAGCCCTAACAAAAAGAAGTAAAAATGCCAAACTGTGTCCATAATATTAACTTCGTGCTCTCAGTATAGTCCCTGCACTCTAACATCTCTTCAAATGGCATTGACAAAAGTTTAAATTTTAAACCAGTGATAACACTGCCATCATCAGATACCAAGAGCTTCATATTAACTTTAGTGAATGAGAAGTCGTTAAGATCAAAATAATTGTTGAGAGTCACTAAGCCAGAATTTCTTGTCCCATTGACAGAGCCACCGCCAAAGCTTATGTGCCTTGACCCTTTGCAGGATTCAAGGAGAAAACTAAGGAGGAGATTAAATCAACAGCTAGCAGTAGGAAGAAGAAAACAATAAACCATTTGGCAAAACAGAACAAGGATGAGGGATTCATGGGATAAAGTAAAGTAAAAGAGAAGAAATAATTTGCATCCATATGGAGGAAGTGATCCAAAGAAATAGCTCTCACAAGCAAAAGTCTCAAAAATGGAAGCTTCAGAATTTGCAGACTTAATTGCTCTATCTTTAGAGTCAAAGATGAACAAGTGAAGTAAAGTCAAGTCGTCCTGCGTTTGTGTCTTTGGTGGATTGCCGTGTTACTGAAAATTTTAATCTAATAATGATGAAGGGAAAGGAAAGATGATGGAGAGGAAAGGTAATTGAGAGATGCCAAATGCACATGACTCAAACTTAAATGACTTTCTGATAGGGCAAAACTTTATAGCCTATAACTCCGCAAGTATACGGGTCGTATCAAGTAATAAAGTGATAAGAAAAGTATCGTTCCCACAAGGACTTTATATCACAAACTTCAGTTAAGCATTAATTTTACACTTTTGTTTAAGTTGAGCAAACCAAATTAAATTTAATTAAAGGAAAAGAAAATAAAAATCAAAATAAACAAACTATCACAAATAATAAAATGAGCAACCCGAGTCACTAATCCCTTATTAGTTTCATAAACCTTGTTTTCACTAATTTAATTAGTCTTAATATCAATTTTATTAATTTCGAGTATAAATAGTTTGTAAGTGCTGTCGGTCCACTTACAACCCTCTCTTGAGTATAACTTGTTATGTCTAACATAGTTACTCAAAAGGAAATATAACTCGGACACACTCTTCAACAATTATATGAGGCTATTAGGTATATGTCTATCCTAATTGTAAATTAAATCGTAATTTAATCTCATATTACTTAATCTCAGAGCCTAATTAAAATTCCTTTTGTCAAGGTAAATCCTAATTCTCAAATTCATATTTAATGATGGCTAGTCACTAAATAGATAAAGCTAAACAAGATTAAGTAACCAAAATTAATATTAATTATAACTAATTAATAAAAACAAAGTCCAATCCACACCTATAAGTTCAAAGTTCCTCTAGGTTGCAAGGGGAAATTAGCCAAACATGGCTTTAACAAAAATCTAGAACAGACTGACCAATAACAATTCGAGTTCAATGAGAAAAGAAAAAATAAAACCATGGCGAAGTCACCACCTCCCACTCTGGTTCTTCGATCGAACTGTTCCTCCCTTGTGGCCGTGAAGACGAAGCTCGCCGGTGGACCGTGGTGGAGAGGAAGCCGCCGGTGAGAGAGAAAGAAGAAGGTTGAAGGTCTGAACCTGCGGCGCTGCTCCTCTGCTCTGTTCTCTCCTTTTTCAGAATCGCGTCTCTAGTCCTCTGTTCCAGGTCCCAACGGCGCTGTTCTCAAATGCCGCCTCTGTTCTTCTATTCAAGTCGTGTTCCCCGTGCTAATAGCCGCCCCCCTTAGGTTTTAATTTTTTTTTATAAGAAAAATTTTAGGAAAGAGGTTGGGCTCACCCACAGTCCAAGGGCAGGGCGCTTGGAGCCCAGTATTCACTGGGAATACTGGCGCTCTTTTACCTGCCCAGCGTTACCACAGCTACCTAGACCCCTAGGATGCCATTAATTCCTCACAAAAACAGCGTTGTGGGCCTTTAATTCCTTGGATCCATAATTTCCTTTCTCTCCAAAAACGATGACGTTCCCATCAGCACCTTCCTTTTTAAAACATTTGATTTATTTTCATTCCCACCTGATCCACGTAGTTGGATAAAAGAAAAAGAAATATTTAAGAATAATAATAAAAACTAACATAAAGCAAAACAGAAATAACCTGCATGTATATATTTGTTTTTTCTTTTCAAAACTAAAAACTATTATTATTATTCCTAAGCAAAACTGTTTTTATTTTATTTTAAATCTAAGATTTTTATAATCAAAATCCTACCAATAATGCACCACTTTGGTTTCTCTTAAAATAATATAATCTCATAGAAATCTCCTAGAATTGCTTAGATAACTCTCCAAATATCTTCAAAATGTACCTTAAATATACTAAAATTGGAGAGTTATCACTTTCCGTTCGTGAAAAAAACTCAACTGACTCATATTAGAAATTGTAAATTTGACGTGTAAATTGGAAAAGAATAAACAATGATTACAATTGCTATTATTTTAGAGCTTTACATATTGTTCAGGTGTTTATAAGAAATAGTTAAAAGTAATTAAATGTAATAATTATCTTAAAAAATTTAATTTTTTTTTAAAAAAAATACCCAATGAGTGTAAAATAGTAATAATAAAAACAAGATGTAGAAAATAAGATTAAAAAAAAATGTATTGAGACAAACACAAAAAATTGAAAACCTGTTTTTGTACTAGAATTATTTATAGCTTATAGATTTGTTGGTTCAGGAATTGAGAAGAAGGTATGAGGAGAATACTAGGAGTGAGTTGAAGTCCGGGGTAGGAGGGGCCCACTGATTGGTCAGTACTGGCACCACAGGTCTGAATGATCGACTATGAAGTCATAACCCAGACGACGAGCCTTATGCCTAGCAACATGATATCTGAGCTCATGACGTTGATCATAGTTGACAAAGAAAGCATAATCACGACGAGGGTCAGTGAAAGCGGTTGGCGGAATGTGGAGGGAGAATGTTGCAACTAAGCGAGGTTTGCAAGAAGCATGAGAGAGTGAGAGTGAAAGTGATTTGAGAATTGAATCACTCTTTCTTAATCTCAGTTTCGTCAACAATGACCAATGATTGATGCTGTTGGGAATTCTTGTGAATATTGTAGCATTACTACTCATTAACTCCTCATTCTCTTCTTCTCGTCCTCCTTCTCTAGCTTCCATTGATGTTTGATTATGATGATCATTAATCATTTCTCTTGTCAATGGCTCCTCCACATGCCTTTCTGCTCCTCTATCAACCCAACCCCTCAATAATATTGCCTCCCAGTCCTCCTCTTCTTCCTCCCATTCCTCTTCTTCGTCCTCCCATTCCTCCTCTTCTTCCTCCCATTCCTCCTCTTCTTCCTCTTCCTCTTCTTCCTCTTCCTCTTCCTCTTCTTCCTCTTCTTCTCTAGCTTCCATTGATGTTTGATGATGATGGTCATTAATCATTTCTCTTGTCAATGGCCCCACCACATGCCTTTCTCCTCCTCTATCACCCCTCCTCACCTTCATTCTAACTACAACATGCTGAAAAGAATAAGTACAACTACTGTGACAGACATATTCATAATCATAATCATAATGTTGCCTAAAATCATGCCCATACTCAATTAGACCCTCTAACAATCCAACATCCCTCACAAATGGAAATAAATATCTTAATTCTTCTATCTCTGCCAATGGCATTTCCACATGTTTGAATCCAACACTGCATATAATGTTGCCACATACCAACACCTTCATTCTCACTTTATTCCATAAACTCTTGTTAAGATCCAAATAATTGTAGACCATGACAAACCCTGACTTTGTCCCTTTCATACTTCCCTCAATGTTTATTTTCCTTGGCCCATCTGGACGTACCCAGAGCAACCCAAGGTTACTTAGGACTGTTGAAGAATGGATATGATCCAATTTCACACAACCTTGAACATCCACAGATCGAATCTTAGGGACATGAGAGAGATCGGAAGTGCATTTAGATGTTTTGAATTTCTCGAATAATTTGCTTGATTTGGAAAATGCTGAAAAAACAAATCACTTTGTTAAATAAATTGCATAACTATATGTATGCACAATTTAAAAATAACAACTCAATGCATTTAGACGATGAATCAAATTTCCTGCAAAAAGTACAACTACTGTATTTAACTATCAATTTAAAGGGAGTAAAGCATATATTTGCATTGCCTATTATTTGGTCAATGTTTGATGCCAAAAATGATACGTACTTGATTTTCATTCCAAAGCTGCCGGATATTACTATTAGGCATCTCAAGCCTAATAAGATTCTCAGAGCAAAAATGTAATGGCCAATGTGGAAATGGATATTCTTCCCAACTTAAAAACCTTAGTTCTTCAGGAAGATAATCCAAATTGTCGCAAATAATCAACTTTGAAGGCTTTCTCTCATCAGACTTGTGAACTTTAAGAAATTTTAAATTATGCATCTTCCGAAAATTACTAGCACTCCATGCATTCCTCATCTTGCTCAAGTCCAATGACAAGCATCGAATATCCTCCATTCCCTAGTAATAGCAAATCAATGGAAACACAATTATCATTACCTTTAAAGTAACCAAAAATACTGTAGTGCAATCAAATATATCGATCTTTATTTATAAATTAATTAATTACCTCCATGCATGCA
Source organism: Acacia acuminata (assembly GCA_019022655.1). NCBI lineage: Eukaryota > Viridiplantae > Streptophyta > Magnoliopsida > Fabales > Fabaceae > Acacia > Acacia acuminata. Next base: position 1,319,662 of record JAFJYI010000117.1, read on the forward strand.
TAGATCTTTAATTAATATAACTATAAAAGTAAATATCTATTAAATACACTCGGCATGATAAAATTTTTAATCGAGAAAAGCATGAACTAAAGCCGAAAGAAAGGCCCCCTTAAAAAGACATCAAACATTGATGTCATTTAATGGATATGAAGCCTGCCACGATATAGCCCCTCGCTTTAACATTTGATTTGTTTTCAACTTTCAAATAATTTGTAACTTCTTTACTATTATAAAAGCTTGCACGCGTACACAATAGTCGTATTTTTCTCATTTCTAATGATAAGCATTGGACTTCCTCGGCGCCCTAGTGATCAAATTATGGGGAAACATTATTAATATGTAGAAAGTGATCAAATAACAGATAGAACAATTAAATATATTTCTTTTAGAAAAATCTAAATGATCAATACGCTTTTGTGCAATTTATTCAAACAAGTCATTTTATCCTACAATAAATAAATAAATTGGTCAAAACAAATACACACTACAAGAGAATAAAATATCAAGAGAATAAATAAGATAATAAAAATAAAATTATTACCTTGTCATTGTTGTAAAAATGACAAATATCCTCATCCCTCAGTCGAATGGGTTTTTTAAGGTTAGATCTTAAGAGTTGCCTAGAAATTTCAAGCTCCATGTCCATTAGAAGAGCATGCATCTCAATATCACCATTTTCATCCACTGAAATGAGGGATCTCTCTTTAAGTACACCTATATCAATAAGTGCAGAAGAATCATATATGCGTCTTGCACAATCTTCTAGAGAAATCCTCCATTCTTCATTCAAGAAAAATGCTAGATCGAGAAATACATTCTGCTGTATGTCATCAAGTCCATCAAAACTCAATTTCAAAACACTAAAAATGTCCTTGTGAAGAGTTTGATTTAATTTTTTCATAGCACTTTCCCATTCTTCTTTTCCTCTACCATGAAGATAGCAACCCAACACTATTAAAGCTAATGGATTTCCTTCACAATAATCCACTACCGACTCTGATAACTTCAAGTAGCTTTTTGACGGCTCATTTTGCTTAAAAGCTTTCAATCTAAAGAGATGAAGGGCTTGATGGGAATCCAATGGCAGAACATGATATGTTCTAATTGATGAAAAAGTATTCTTAAGCACTTGCATGTCTCTTGATGTGATAATAATTCTACTTCCTTCTCCAAACCAATCACATACTTCGGTTAAATCTTCAATTGCTATAGAATTATCGACATCATCAAGTATCAGAAGAATTTTTTCACGACGAAGCCTCCTTCTCACGAAAGTGGATTTTAAATTGTAAGCATTAACATATTTATCTTTTAATAATTCTTGAAGGCACCTTTTTTGTAATTCATCTAATTCAATTCCTTCAAGTTGTTTTCTCACATTTCCAACAAAGGAGAAAGCTTCAAATTGTTCTTTCAACTTGTGAAATACAGCTCTAGCAAGAGTGGTCTTACCTATACCACCCATGCCCCATATTCCTACAATGCGGGCTTCACTTAGTAGATCTTCAATTTTTGAATCGATGGTCAATCCCAACTAATCCTCCAAAGCATGAAATGATGACTTGTTATTCAATTTGCTCAAAACATCTTCAACAATCTTTTTAGTAAGTTTGGATTCAGGCCTAGCACAAATATAAAATAAAACAATGATCATGTTTATTGCCCAAAGAAAGAAAAATATAAGTGAAGAATGAGTAGAAGTGGCTACCCGATATTTTTTGAATCCCACCTGAGATAGTCCTGTTGATTGAATCAACGCATTTTTCCACTCCTGCACTTTTTCTAGGTTGTGCTTAAATCTAAACTTGAGCTTAGCAAATCCATCTCCAAAACTCCCATTCTGTTTGCGAATATTTGAGGGATCTACATGGTAGAAAACAGGGATGACAATTCTTCCGTATTTATCCCTACATTTCATAATATGAACGAGCTCATCCATACACCATGGTGAAGAAGCATAATCTTTGGAAAAAATAATCAAAGATATCTCTGATTCCTCTATTGTTTTCAAAAGATCTGGTTTAATATGTTGTCCTTTGTGAAGCTTGTCATCCATAAAAGTATCAATGTTTGCATTGCAAAGTGCTTCATAGAGATAATTTGTGAAAGTGTCACGAGTTTCTTCCCCTCTAAAGCTAAGGAACACATCGTACTTTGTAGCACGGTGAGAACTCGTTTGACTTAAACTCGCATCATCATTATAACTACAGATAGAAACAAAAAACCAACAAAGATTGGGTTATAAGATAAAATCAAACAAGAAAATAAAGAGTGTGAGGTTATTGAGAGAAAGCTAGCTACCTATCATCAACAGCAACAACTTGGTTACCATTAAGCAAATGAGAGATGAATTTGATAGCTTTGTAAATTGATACTCCCAATAGGATCAATGAAGCTTCTCTGAGCATTATTAAAGCAATGGTTTTGATGGCAACTTCTCGCTTCAACCTTCAGCAACATGAAACTAAGGCTTAGATCTACGACGATAAGGTAGCCAGAAACGAGATTCCAAACTATAAGAAACATGAAATTAACAAAAAAATGCCTCACTCACATGTGTTTATATATTGTTTGAGTCTCTTATTCCTCTTTCTGGGAAGCTCGCGTGCCGTGTTGCAGTGCTCTGCTTCATCTCGTACGTCTGGGACAGCCTTAGAGAAAGTTGCCCTCAGAGGCCCAGATTTCATAAAAATTTAAATGATATACGATTGCCGAGATGCTACTTTTTTTAATAAATAAATTAAATTAAATAACTAATATTAAAATTGTTATATCTATTATTTTTAAAACTAATATATTTTATATACAAACTAATATATGACATTGTGTCACGTATTATTGAATAGTTTATTTAATTTTTTGAATTTAAAAAATTATCAATTGACTCTTATAATAAAAATAGGAGGGAGTAATTTACCCAAACAATAATAAATAAAGTCATATTTTTTGTTAGTATTGTACTGAATTTTTTCAGTTTTTTCCTTTTATATTTCTGTTTTCAACTTTTTTCTCTTAGCTCCGTTTTCCCTACAAAATGGAAAACGGATCGAAAGCCCAACAGAGGAGATGGCACGTGAGTTAAAATAAAAAGGATAAGTTTTCCTGTAGTTGATTAAAAATAAAAAAAAATTAAGCATTAAAAAAATTTCATCAGAAGAATAAAAAGAATTAACGAAATAAAAAGTAAATGACACGAATATTTTCTTTTTTAACAAAAAAAGTAGGACGTATGTAGGTCTCAAATTATAAAGAGTATGAAAATCTTTTTTTTTTTTTTTTTTTTTTTTTTTCTTTTTTTTTTTTTTTTTTTTTTGAATAAGAAGGCAAACCGAAGCTTGAAAAGTGTGAGTTGAGGGCTAAACCATGAAGGCCTAGCCCTAATACAACAAACTAGAAATAAGGTACTAGTTGCATTGTTTTGATTTTTGACAACACACCCCACTCCGCCAAAAAAAAAAAAAAAAAAAAAAAAAAAACACCCTCCCATGGTGGCCGCCGGTGGCCGGTCGCCGGCGGTGGGGCCCACCGGGAGGTATTTTTTTTTTTAAAAAAATTATTTAACCCTAAGGGCAAAAGGGTAATTTGGCTCGAATTTGCATATCCCTCAAAAGTCCTTGTCACCTCTCAGTCTTTTTGCAAATTCAACGGACTTCTGGGGGTTTCACAAATTCATTTGGTATTTAAATGGAATTTTCCCTAAAAAAAATTCATCAGAAGAATAAAAAGAATTAACGAAATCAAAAAGTAAATGGCATGAATATTTTCTTTTTTAACCAAAAAAGTAGGGCGTATATAGGTCTCAAATTATAAAGAGTATGAAAATTTCAATCCTTCATTCATAATACTTCTTTGTGCTTAATATAAGGTATAGTTATAAGGAAAATTTCAAATTTTCCTGGCTCTTTAATTAAAATATATATAAACGGGATATTTTTATGCATATAAGATTGTGATGAAAATGGATTATATTTTTTTGAAAAGTCCTTATCCATCTCTATCATCATTTGTGACTTTGGCGTCAACTCTTAAGTCTCAACATGTGCAGTTTTATGGACTATAACTTGTTTCAAAATAGGGTTAGGTGGTAAATTTGTTTTGAAAGTACATGTTTAAGAGTAATTTTGTCCTGTAAACTTTTTTTGACTCAATGTAACCCCCAAAATTTAAAGACGTAGCAATCTTACATTTTTTTATTAAAAAATTAACTAGCAATATCACTTATTTAACGGTCAACGTTACTTTTTTAACAGAAAAGGACAATATTACTACGTTTTTAAATTTTTGAGGTTACATTGAACCAAAAAAAACTTTTAGGATAAAATTATTTTAGGCGTGTCCTTTTAAGATAAATTTGCTACTTAATCCTTTAAAATAAATATAGTTGTTGGCTAGACTTGACTAGTTGCCTTGATCCTCTGCAACTTCGTCCCACCGTCGAAATATTTGTGTATGGTCTCTTTATTTGTGCACTCCTCGGATCAATTTTCGAAAGTAGGACGAAGTTGCAGAGGATGCAACTAGTTAAGTCTACCCAACAACTTTACTTAATTTAAAACAAGTAATAGTCAACAAAACTGCACATGTTGAAGGTGTATCATTGTTCATCTTTATTTTTTCATTTTTCAAGGAAGCTTCCAGGTTTTAGCTATTGTGGCAGACATGGCGTTCTTTGTACGCACCACACCAGATTGCCTTGTTGTTGACTTCCTTCATAGAATTTGCTCCGAACCATCCCTTTGCTTATGGGGGAAGATTCTAATGCCACTTCTTTAAGTATCAACGTATCATAATGGGATAAGGTACATTTATAGGGTGAAGTTTTAAAAAAATATCTAAATTTTGCCCGGAAAGTTTTTTGTTTTTTAGTAGGTCGCCATAAAAGTTTTCAAATCATAATATAAATATGTTGAGTTAGTATTCCACATGACATACATGTCATTTTTGTTTTGGGTTTAGGTTCAAAGTTTGTTGGAAGTTTTTTTAATATAATAAAAAATTTAAGTGGGGGTAGACACCGGTACCCTACCAGGGCCAGGACATGCCTCCAGATTTAAAGAGCCCTTACAGAGGTACTTACAAGTTGCCCACTATAACATCCTAATTTTTACATTAAGATTTAATTATAAATAGAAAAGAAATTAATTAATTAAACATGATACATGAATTTATTATACAATTATCAAAATAAAAGTTTATATATAAGATATCATTTATGATGGTAAAAGAAATTAGCGAAACAAAGATATGAAACTAATAATATTTGATTGTTTGTTAAAAATAAAGAAGAAGAAGAAGAGCTGGAAAACGTATAGAAGATAAAATAATAATAATAATTTATCATATATGATAAAATAATAAAATAATATATTATTATAATAATTATATACATTATTATGTGGCAAAGACGTAGAGCCGGGAAATCGGGCCAAGCCCGTCGGGCCAGCATGTTTAAGCCCTGGCCCTGGGCTCGGGCTTAAAAAATCAGCCTGAATTTTGAATTTGGCCCTGTAGGGCCGGCCCGTTAGGCCCATTTCACTGTAGCATTTTTTTTTTTTTTTTTTTTTTTTTTACTTAGCCTTTATCTATGTATGAACAGTCAAACGGAACTTGGAAGATATTTGTTAGAAACTACATAAAGCACACATGTTATACTTAAACTAAACAATATGACTTGGAATGACATGATAATAAATACTTGGATTCCATGGTTAATTTATTAATAAAAGCTATAGAGAAAGTAAAAATTCACAAAGATTAATTTGCAAGTCCCTAATTCAACTGTGGACAATGGTTTGTTTTTTGTTATGAATTAATGAACGTATTTATTTGTTGAATGATTTGTATTGTTTAGATATTAATGTTGATAATATTTATTTGATAGATTAGAACTTTGATGGTTGCAATTTACTAATTATATTTCTTTGGAAAAAACCGGAAGAAAAATAGTTAAAATTTAGAATAGTAATTTTCAGGCCCTGTAGGGCCGGCCCTGGCCCTGGTACTATTGGGCTGGGCTTTGAAAAATAGACGTTTTCCTTATCTCAGGCCCTGTAGGGCCGGCACTGTTGAGCCCAGGCCCTGTCGGGCCGGACCGGCCCTAATTCCCAGCTCTAGCAGCACGTCATAAGTTAATGGCGGTGGGGAATTAATAATTACCCCCACCGCCTCTGCTAGCCTCTATCACTTAATATATTGTTTAAGTCGTTATTCCTCTTTCGGGAAGCTCGCGTGCCGTGTTGCGGTGCTCGCTTCATCTCGTACGTGGGGACGCCTCGAGAGAAAGTTGGCCTCGAGGCCCGATTTCATAAAAATTTAAGGCTTCGTTTGTTACAAAGAAAGTTTGGAGAAGGAAAGGAAAGGAATGGAAAAGGAAATGAAAGGAAGATTTGAAAGATGAGGGAAGATGGTTTGAGTTGTTTGGTACGAAGAAAATGAGGGGTGGGTAGTTGGTAAGGAATTAGGAAATGTCTATTTTACCCTCAAAAGAAATTAATTCAAAATAATAAAAAAATATTTTTTTTGCTAAAATATATTTTTAAAAAATATATTCTTGTTAAGTTTGGACTCGTGAAAAAAAAATTCGCCAAATTCAAACTTCCCGCCAAAATTTGAACTTTCCCGCCAAGTTTGAACTTCCCGCCAAATTTGAATTTCGGGGTAAATCATCAAGTTCGAACTTTCTGGGAAGATTGAGCTTTCCTTCCATTTTCGGATGGAAAGCATTTTCCCTCAAATAAGGGAAGATTGGACCTCCTTTGGAAGATGCGTGGACTTTCTCGTAACAAACACCCCAAATCCATGGGAAGATTGAGATCTTCCCTTTCCTTCTCCCTACTTTCTTCCTAACAAACGGGGCCTAAATGATATACGATTGCCGAGATGCTACTTTTTTTTAATAAATAAATTAAATTAAATAACTAATATTAAAATAGTTATATCTATTATTTTTAAAACTAATATATTTTATATACAAACTAATACCTGACATTGTGTCACGTATTATTGAATAGTTTATTTAATTTTTTGAATTTAAAAAACAATCAATTGACTCTTATAATAAAAATAGGAGGGAGTAATTTACCCAAACAATAATAAATAAAGTCATATTTTTTTGTTAGTATTGTACTGAATTTTTTCAGTTTTTTCCTTTTATATTTCTGTTTTCAACTTTTTTCTCTTAGCTCCGTTTTCCCCACAAAATGGAAAATGGATCGAAAGCCCAACAGAGGAGATGGCACGTGAGTTAAAATAAAAAGGATAAGTTTTCCTGTAGTTGATTAAAAATAAAAAAATTTAAGCATAAAAAAAATTTCATCAGAAGAATAAAAAGAATTAACGAAATAAAAAAGTAAATGACACGAATATTTTCTTTTTTAACAAAAAAAGTAGGACGTATATAGGTCTCAAATTATAAAGAGTATGAAAATTTTTTTTTTTTTTTTTTTTTTTTTGAATAAGAAGGCAAACCGAAGCTTGAAAAGTGTGAGTTGAGGGCTAAACCATGAAGGCCTAGCCCTAATACAACAAACTAGAAATAAGGTACTAGTTACAAGCCACTTGGTCTTTCAATGCCATATCAAGACATCCTCGTAGAATTGTGGGGATAAGAACCACATTAGCATCATCAAGAACCTTGTTGTAACATCCGTTATTTTTGATGCACCTTCTTTTTCATTTCATTATTGTGGGACAAGTAGATTTTCTCTACGTGACAAACTAATACTCACTTATTTTCATTTGGTCTCCCGCCTATAATTATTATAGTCAACCCACTACCAAACCTTCCATATCTTTACTCCCGTACACGCATGAGACCCAAAGTTTCACATTGTGTTTCTTTCTTTTATTTGTTTATTAGATATTATCTTCCACTCACTTCAATCATCCATTTATTCACACCTTATTTTAATATATATCCATGTACCCACTTCATCAATTTGTTCCCTCCACTCACGGTTTATTCATTATCAATTTGGAATCCTATGCGTTCTCTTTCCTTATCAACATGCACTTCTTTCTTTTGCTCAATTAATCAATCTTTCATTTTCCATTCACGGACAACACATTATTGCTAAAGATGGAAAGATGAAGGAAAGTTTCAAATATGAAGACAACTTGTCTTCCACTTATGAATAATCATTCAAGTTTTTGTCCGTGACTCACCTTGGATTCGGTTTTTCTATTAATTAAATATTCATGTGAGCATTGAGGTGGCATCATCTACTTCAATTATAGGATACAAATAGTCAAAAGGCTAATCCCACTTATTTCTCATTTTCGGACGAATGCATGTGTATCACGAGTGAACCTTTAATTATTTATGGGTATAATTAGCTTTCTCCTGTTCAGTCACGAGTATCACACTTAGTGAAGGCATGATAAATATATTCAAACGCATGCCTCTCTTTTATTCACTTCGGACGTTAGAGATAATGTGTACGTACATGTATATAGATTACATATAGAGGAGGGAGCCTTTGGACCTGAGCCCTGAGGGAAATTATAGGGCGCTCAAATTTGACTTCAAAGAGGAATTATCAAAAGAATGACGATACCATAATAGATATTTCCCAAGTCATATTGACATATTGTTACTAAATTAGGTGTATCTGACTATTATAATTAATTAATTATATCAAGAATCGCACCCAGCCCGGTCACACGTTGATTTGCAATGTTTTATTAGTTTATAAATAACCTAGCTAACCGCACAAGCATTAAGCACACTTATAAAATAATTGCAGACCAAGTCCAAGTCAGCCCGAACGCAGATGAGGATTATTAAAGAAAGGGGGGAATTTCAATGCATACTGATAGTTGTTTTTAAAAATAATAAAATAAAATTCTTTTAAAGTTTTAAGCATAAAGGATTTCCATTCTTCGAACTTGTCTTCTTATTGAAAGTGAGACTGCATACTACGTCAACTAACAACTTGTTGGATAGTTAGAAAAATCTTACCATGAAATTAACCGTTAGGTACTTATATCTTTAATTAGAAGTATAAGTATATTTTTTAAATATATATATATATATATATATATATATTGTATTTATTTATATTTAAATTATATACCTCTTTCTGAAATTTTTTTACACCCGTTATCTCAAATTAATTAATTTCCAATTCTGTATTTGTCTATAACACCAATATTATGAAAATTAATTAATTTGAGATACCGAGTGCAAAAAAATCTCAGAAAGCATCATATAATTTAAATATAAATAAATACAATATATAAAAAAATTTAAAAAATACTTATACCTTTAATTAAAGATATAAGCATCTAATAAGTATGTAATTCTAAGCACATAATGTGCACTCTTTACATACAGGCCTTTTTTATTTTTTAAAAAATAGAAGCCCAAACCGTGATCTCCATGCAGCTGTTTTGCAATTTGCTGCTCTGTTCTCGGGTGACTTCTAAGGATAAAGATCACTAAAGTCGGATCATCAAATCAGAAAAGAAGTTAATCCAAAAATTGTTACAATAAGAATTTTAGATGGGTGATTTATCGTTTAAGGGTCATAAGGATCCTAAATGATGAAAAGAACCCTTTTGAATATTTTTGAAGAAATGGAATATAGTGAAAATTAATATTTATGACTATACTATTTTAGGAGTTGAGTACCAAGTGGTCCGAGCACCGGTGAAATTCCTTTAGCTAATTGGAGTTAAGGTAGTAACTTTCTCTCACATACTCTGTGTGCCTTTATATGCATGTACGTACCATTGTGATATTTGAATTGTGAATATTTAACCTTGTCGCCGGTTTAGGCCGGGAGGTAGTGCCCTTGAATGTGGGGTAACCCTGGATGCCATCATGGTTAAGGCCGAGGGTGGTAATCTGATAAGGAAATTTTTGTGTTGAAGGGTGAAAGCCCATTTGAATTATCCAGTACTGTGCGTATGAGCCGGTAGGTTCTTAAATATTGTTGAACTGCAATTTTGAATTTGAATCTTGAATTATTTTGAATTATGTATTTATCGCAATTGGTTGTCTACCATGTATTGTGCATGCATCTTATGTGAGTGATTAACGTTACTACTGGGATTCATTTGAATCCCAGATATTCCCCAAAGTTCAGGGCGAGAACCTAATAGCGGTCGTGGCTCACGTGGTAAGGCGGTGGATACCGGTAATTGATGGTGCTTAGTCGGTCCAAGATCTGTTGTTAATTATCCACATCGTGTTCAAACAATTATGTATTTGTTATATTTTGTATGAACCTTTTATGAATTTCGGTTATGTACCAGAGTTCAGTATCAGTATTACTATGCCGGAACTAGTTTATCTTTTAAGCTGTGCATTTATACTCTTGCGAATGTCGGTATACCTAAGGGGTGTGACACTTGTGGCCTTGCTTGGCCATATAGTCAGCACAAGCAATGTTGTCTCTTGAAGAATAGCGTATCTCCACATCCAAGTCCTGAATTAGAAGGTCCCGAATGTCTCCAATGATCGCTCGAAGCGGATGGTCAGTGTAGCAGTTTCTCATAATGATGTTGATAGCGTCAAGGGAGTCAGAATAGAGGATATTTTTTGAAGTCCCATCTGACGGCCTGTCATTAATCCTGTCATGATAACATATAGCTCTGCTTCAATAACAGTATGGGTTCCAAGGAACTTATGAAACCCCATCAACCAGTGGCCTTGAGAATTCCTAATTACACCTCCGCATGCAGCTTGGTGCAGATGACATACAGATCCATCCACATCTATGTGAACCACATTTGTAGGGGGAGGGGTCCAAGCCTTTTCTTCAAACCTATCAATGTGGAAAATTTCATGAGTTAGAGTTTGATTAGCTGTGTTTTCCATCAAAAGGTAATTGCACAAATGTAACATCTCCCTTGTATCAGTGCTTTCACCTTGGAGCAGATTTGCATTTGGTAGTCCAAAGGATCCAACACCCCAAACTAAAGATTCTTGGCCGGGGAGAAGTTCTGAAATCTTCATTTTCCGGATTGTGATTAGTGTTCCAATTTAGCCAAACCCGCAAGTTACCTGCAAAAAACTGAAAAAAAAAATAGTTAGGTTATAAAATTTATTTCCACAAGTTTTTTGCTCTCTCACAGTCCCTGATTACATGAAAATTTCAATCCTTCATTCATAATACTTCTTTGTGCTTAATATAAGGTATAGTTATAAGGAAAATTTCAAATTTTCCTGGCTCTTTAATTAAAATATATATAAACGGGATATTTCTATGCATATAAGATTGTGATGAAAGTGGATTATATTTTTTTGAAAAGTCCTTATCCATCTCTATCATCATTTGTGACTTTGGCGTCAACTCTTAAGTCTCAACATGTGCAGTTTTATGGACTATAACTTGTTTTAAATTAGGGTTAGGTAGTAAATTTGTTCTGAAAGTATATGTTTAAGGGTAATTTTGTCTTATAAGTTTTTTTGGCTGAATGTAACCCTAAAAATTGAAAGACGTAGCAATCTTACCTTTTTCCATTAAAAAAATTAACCATCAATATCACTTATTTAACCGTCAACGTTACTTTTTTAATGAAAAATGGCAAGATTGCTGCCTTTTTAAATTTTTGAGGTTACATTGAGCCAAAAAAAAAAATTAAGGTAAATTTATTCTTAGCTATGTACTTCTAAGATAAATTTGTTATTTGATACTTTAAAATAGGTATAGTTGTTGGATAGACTTGACTAGATGCCTTGATCCTCTGCAACTTGGTCCCACTATCGGAAAATATTTGTGTATGGCCTCTTTATTTGTGCACTCCCTCGATCGAAAGTAGGACGAAGTTGCGGAGGATGCAACCGATCAAGTCTACCCAACAACTTTACTTTTTTTAAAACAAGTAATAGTCAACAAAACTACACATGTTGAAGGTGTATTATTGTTCATCTTTATTTTTTCATTTTTCAAGGAAACTTCCAGGCTTTAGCTATTGTGGCAGACATGGCGTTCCTTATACGCACCACACCAGATTGCCTTGTTGCTGACTTCCTTCATAGAATTTGCTCTGAACCATCCCTTTGCTTATTGGGGAAGATTCTAATCCCACTTCTTTAAGTATCAATGTATCATAATGGGTTAAGGTACATTTATAGTCTGAAGTTTTAAAAAAACATCTAAATTTCGCCCTGAAATTTTTTTTTTTTTTTTAGCAATGTGGCCATAAAATTTTTCAAATCATAATATGATATAAATATGTTGAACTGATAGTCCACATGACATACATGTCATTTTTGTTTTGGGTTCAGGTGCAAAGTTCGTTGAAAGTTTTTTTTTTTTTTTTATAATAAAAAGTTTAAGTGGGGGTAGACACCGGTACCTTACCAGGGCCAAGGCATGCCTCCAGGTTCAAAGAGCGCTTACAGAGGTATTTACAGATCGCCCATCAATGAGGCCCTCACATCGACCAACGGGTATCGAATCTCCTCCCTTTTGGGGTAAAGGCCGACATTTTAGCCAACTGCGTTAATCCTCATTAGTTCGTTGAAAGTTTTCACTCAAGAACTATATTGCTCTGGAAGTTTCTGAATCATAACAATTTCACTCAGCCATTTTTTAAGTCTACTCATTAGTTGGCTAAATATGCTTATCTAGTAGGTTCATGTGTCATTCACTTCATTCTTTTCAAGTTAGATTTATAAATAAAGAATTTTACTTAATATTTATAATGGTTATGGCAACATTGCTATAATTTGGAAACTTCCAGAATGATATTAAACCTAAAAAGTTTTTGGGGCAACATTGCTCCTGAGTGAAAACCTCTAGAACAAATTTGCAAATTAACAAAAAGCGGCAAGAATGACATGTAAACTTGTCATATTAACATATTTAGTCAACTAATGATCAAATTTAAACGGGATAACCACTATGGCGAAATCACTATAATTTGGAAACTTATGGGATGACATTGCTCTAAATAAACTTTCGGACAAAATTGAGATTTTTCGATATTTTCTATTTTTTGAGGCAAAAATGACTTTAACCCTATCATAACTTGAGTCTTTACTTTTTTTTTTTTTTTTTTTTGGGTTTAATTGATAAAGTGGCAAAAGCCTGAATTATAAATAACTAGTAGCAATCAATTCAATCAATTAGGCCATTTCAAAGGATCCATATAATGGGTTCCACTTGTAAGCATGTTTTATGTAGGCGACTTCATCTAGCCAGTGTGATAAGACTTATGTGAGCCATATAAAGATTATATGGACTTATCAAAAACTTATGTGAGCCATATAAAGATTATATGGACTTATCAAAATCGGTAGTGGACCATTGTCAAAGAAATTCATCAGTATTGATTTGGACAAATTGACCTTATTTCAATGATAATCCCTTCGATGATTCCTCCGGAAGAAGAATACTCAAGTATCGGAATGAATACTCAAGTATTGACTTAAGTGATTTAGCTCCGAGTATTGATGAACACACTTTCAGTATTGCCTAATAGTTTATCTATGGAAGAGAAAAGGAAGAGTGAGAAAATGCCTTGGAAAAACTATGCTAAGATCCACCTAAGGACATTGTTGATATTCGAAAGTAAGTTTTGATGAACTTGTGAAGAACAACATTTAATGAGAATGTGTTTCTTAACCTAATATTCATAATCAAGTAAAGGGTTTATAAGCCTTTGGACCTAAGAAAACAACTATATGGCTCTTTTGTGCATATTGTGATGAGTGTTATTAGTAAGAAACTGATCATTTCGATATCTTCAAATGGTAATATTGAGATGCATGATCTTATGAGAAAAATGGATTTTGAAATTGCTAGAGAACATTTATCCCTTTGTCCTAATATTCCTGTTTGATTATATGGAGGCACGATGACATTTATGGGTTTGTTTTTTTATTAGTGACAAGGTAATGTTTTATTCTATTTACACTACTAAAAAATAGCAAATTTGCGGCGGAAATTGCGGCGGGAAAAAAATCCACCGCAAATTGCGGCGGAAAAAACCAATCCGACGCAAAATGTAAAAATTTGCGGCGGAATTGAAACTTCCGCACGTGAAATTGAGGTTATTTGCGGCGGACCGATATATCCGCCGTAAATTGGCCGCCCTAAGCCGCCACGTGGACCTTATTTTGCGGTGGAGGCAATGTTCCGCCACAAAATGGTGGGATTGACTGGTTATTTTGGCTCCATTTTGTGGTGGACCGCTTAATCCGCCGCAAAATGGAGTATCTTTGCGGCGGATTATTTCGTCCACCCAAATGGGCGCCCAAACGACGCCCTTTTTGGCTCCATTTTGTGGGGATTGCCTTATCCGCCGCAAATTGTAGTATTTTTGCGGCGGATTATTTTTTCCGCCACAAGATTAAGTATTTTTGCGACGGATTATTTAGTCCGCCGCAAAAGTCGAGACTCATAACCCTTTCCACCCCTTTTGCGGTCCGAGACACGGCGTCTCTTCTTCTCGGATTTCAGATCTTCCCTCACCGCCGCCTCCCACACTTCCGGTCTCCCGCCTTAGTCGGCCCGATCGCCGTCCCCCCTTGGTCCGTGGACGTCGCCCCTCACCCCCTTCATTCGTGAACGGTGCTCTTCCCCCTTCGGTTCGTCGACTCGTCGTCCCGCTCGATTCACCGCGTCCTCCCCCGGATTCCGGTAGCCACTACTCGTCATTTTCCCAATAACCGCCGCCCCTTCCTTCTCGCGATCACCGGCGTGCCCTTTCTTCTCCGGTCACCACCGCAATAAAGGTAACGTTTCTGCATCCATATGATTATCTATAACAGCGTTGATTTCGATTCTAAAACTTCAATTCTTGTTTACCTAAGCATTATGAGGAGTTTCTTAAATAGAAAGCGTCGATTTCGTGTGATGATCAATAATCATGCCATTTGTTAGTTGCTGATGTGTATACTATACATACATTTTCAGAATTGGCTTGGTCGCCTCTTTGGCATCCTGGTCCTGTTCCTAATTATATGCCACCACCTTATGGGCATGGCAACTTTTCGACTGTTCTAGAAATTGAATTACGTCTTAAGATTGTCAAACAAATCGAGTACTATTTTAGGTATGACTTTAAATTTACATGATTTTGGTCCATTCTTTGTCTTTGTCTCACACTTTTAACTAAGCCTTCATTGTCTCTGTTGCAAAAGATATCTATTATATATTTTTATAAAAATATTATGATATTTGAGTGCTTCTCTTAAATTCAGCCTATCTCCTTTAATTCATGTGTCTAATAATTCTTAGATACTTAGTGAGACTTTCATTGATTTGTTTCTCTTTACAGATTAAACAACTGACGGACAAGAGTCAAATTGTATTTGATGCTCTTTGAACTTCAACTGTTCTCAAAATCTTGGTATTTTTCTGCTTTAACTTCTAAATATAAGTAGTTCTCCCATTCCAATCCTTCTTTAGTTCTATAAACTCGTTACAACATATTAATTAGGAAAGTCATTATCTCATTCATAATTGCCTTTCTTATTCTCGATTTCACATTTCCTTCTTGCTTTTATATGCCTCGTGGATATTGGCTTCCATTTTAAATTTCTTTGCAGCCTTCCTAATTCAATGCTTGATTTCCTTGATAGAAGCATATGAACCTTCTTTCTGAATATTTATTTTTGAAATTCCTCTTTGCCGTTAATTTATTGATTCGATCGTTCTTTGATTGTTAAGGAACTGTTAATCCTATTTTTCATTTTCGTGTCTGTGAAATTTATTGATATCCAATTTAAGTTGGATATGGATCAATATTTAGTCTCGAACACCTGGTTGGATTTGTTTTCATTGTCATTTCCATGCCCAATGGTTACTCCAAGGTAATTTGCCTAACTTCTCCTTCCATTCATTTTCTTTTGTTTTGTTATTACTACAAGTTTTCGGTTTCCCAAGCGAGATAGTAAAAATACTTTGTCTTTGTCCCTATTATTTTCATTTTAACCAAGCCTGCACCTGTTTCCACTTGCTTTCATACCTCCATGTTTTCCCAACATGTAATGTACTCGCTTGTCTTGTTCTTGCTAATTTAACACTAGGTCATTGATTATTAAACACATCCGAGTATTTTTGAGAAAGTAATTGGAAGGGTAACCGACAAGTGGTTGGGGATGTTAGAAAAATTAACGTGTTGTGAATTTGTTATCTAGCCGTTTAAATAATTGCTAGTAGTATTTTTAAGCATTAAAACTTGATAGATTGGTTACTTCAAAGTTCAAATTACTACTGCATGGACTTCTAATTTTTTTTAATTATTACTGTTGTCATTTTCAAATTTATGTTTAGTTTATTTCTCTGAGGAAAAAATAGAAAAAGACAAAAATCCCCCGGGGGGGCTTTTGGTTTTCCAAGCTATTGAAGTAAGAGCACATGGATTCAAGTTGGATATGCAAATCAAAATTTCTTTTAATGGATGGATTAGGGCACTGCGATTTCCATGGCTTGTCTTTGTTCGTCATTTTTATCATTTATGCCCTGATCTCGATATCAATTTTTGGTCTGTGTTTTGATTGGCCTTCTGGATGAACTTTGATTTGGTGCTGTGGACTTTTTTGTGTGCCTTCTGTCTGCTTTCTGTGGTTGTTTTGATTGGTATATTCATGGAGGGAAGGGGAAGTGAAATCTTGTATAATATACTTTCATTCACAATTTAAAAAACAAAAGGGACTAATCTCCTTTATGCTAGACGTGTCCCCACCCCATAGTTTTGTATTTTTTCAAACACTCCCTCACAAATATGAGCTTATAAAAGTAGGTGTCAACGCATTAGTCACTATCCACTGCGTCCGAAAGACCTCCGTTCATTCATATTTGGGTTCAATCCTCTCATTCACTAAATATAATTGGACAGAAAATTTTGTCAATAATAAAATTTTTCACTTACTGATGTCAAAGTTGTTCCTTTAAATGCTTTACTAAAAAGTTTTCATTTATTATATTTGTGAATCAATTTGTCTCTTATCCTTGATATAAGACCTACTTTATAGTTAAATTTCTTCATTGAAATGAGTTTTATATTAAAGACTAGAGGGACTACTTTCTTAATATATTTTGTCTTATAAAAAAACTATATAGATGTTTGTAGAAAAAGTATGGCCTTTTTTATTAAAAAAAAAAAATCTTTTTTTGTTTTCAAAAACCAAAATTAAAGGAAAAAATTGATTGGTATTTAGTTTTTAGTTAGGTAACTTAAAAAAACATACACATGTTTTTTAAAAACTAAATAACCAAATCAATTTGTAGATTTTTTATTGTATTCTTGTATTTCTTATTTAAAAATATTGGGAAATCATTTCTTCGCCACTCAATAGTTTTTTCTCCATTTGAAGACTTGAGTTATCAAAGCTTTACCCTCCGACTCAAGTATGTTTACTTTCAAATCTAATTCCTTAAAAACATTATCCCAACATATTCTTTTAATTGCAGAACATTTTTTTTAAAAAAAAAACAATTTTAGAAAAAAATTTTTTTGAAAACAAAAATTGGAAATAGAAACAAACATAACCTATATATTTTAATGGTTTAAGGTATAAAAATACTAATGAACTTATACCCGATGTGTAAAATATCCATAAAACTTTTTGGGTACAAAAATACCTATGTTGGGTTTTTAAGCGCCAAGTAACGTCATCTCTCTTCTCAAGTCACCACGCGCCTCTTTCTCCTTTCCTCCTTGGTTCGTCGGCCTTCCTCCTCCTCCTCAAGATCTCGGTCCTTCACCTCCACGTCACATTTTCTGGCCAGGTAACGTCCTCTCTTCCTCTCCTGTTATAGATTTGCCTAATGCTTGTGAGTTCAATCTATGTTGGGTTTCTCATATCCTAGTTTTTCAGTTCACTTAGTTTCATTTCTCCATGATTTAGTCTTGTTTGTTGCATTTGTGTAAATATATTATATTAATTATTTCTTTTTTTCAAACCTATAAGTCATGTTAAAAAAAAAAGAATAAATCTAGAAATACAATTTGTCATAATGATAAATTAAAAGGTTTTTTTTTTTATTTTATAATCAGTATAACCAAGTTAAGCCTTTTTTAACTATTGACTCTTGAATCACAAACGTCAAATATGTGATTTTATTGTTTTTTTTCCTGCAATCGGTTACTGGAATTGAGGTAACAATCTACAACCTTGATGTAATTGTGTGTTTGTATTGTGATAAAATAATAGTACATATGTTGTCCCCATTATTTTGTAATATGTCCCCTTTTCTTGTGTACTTTATCATTGTTTCTTTGCACTTCCACAAGCATGTCCCCATCTTCTAGTGTACTATCCTCATTTCTGCAGTTGCGTCTTTGGGATTTAATTTGTTCATTGCATGTGTTTGTTTGCCACTTTCTTGATTAAGTGGCAATTGGTTGGTATAAGAGGCCAAGTTGTATTTAGCCACTTAAAGCTAGTAGTTAAATTAATTAGTATTACTATGTTTGTTTGTTCCAAAAGTCTTTGTGTAGAGTTGGGTCGTGGAAGTATGGAAGGTGATCGTGATAGGAGTTGGATGTACAACCGTCTAACTCAAAAAAATCGTCTAACTCGAGTATTCTTAAACGGTTTGGAGGAGTTTATCCAATTTGCTTTGGAGAACTCACCTAATTCAAGTACCTCGATCAGTTGTCCAGGTGTATGAAATGTCGGTGTTTGCAATTTCAAGATGTGAGCACGGTCAAAATTCATTTGTGTAAAAAAGGATTTATGACAAATTATGAATGTTGGGAATATCATGGGGAAGTCCGACAGACATCGAGCGGTTATTACGGGGACACTAGGCATCGAGACAACCTTAATCAATATAAACAGTTGGTTATGGATGCCGCGGGACCGTCAATCGGTCAATATTTTGATCCTTTTACTCATGCTGAACCGTCATACGTGGGAGAGGACACCAATGCACATACTCAACCATTATACATGGGAGAGGATCCTAATCCGGAAGCCGACAGGTTTTATAAAATGCTTCAAGATGCACAGCGTCCATTATGGGAAGGTTGCGAACACATTGAAAGTAGTGAATATTCATCGCTTGCCGCTACCCTAGCAACACTAAGCTTGAAGGCGATCACAATATGAGTCAAAGGAATTACAATGAATTGATGCAGATCATGAGTAAGGTTGTTCCCAATGACAATAATTTGCCCAAAGATTTTTACCAAGCAAAGAAAAAGGTGAAAGAGCTTGGGCTTGGATGTGAAAAAATTCATTGCTGCCCCAGAGGATGTATGCTCTATTACAAGGATGATGCTGAGCGGACTACATGTAAATTCTGTGGACATGACAGGTAAAAAACTTTGAGGAATGGAAAGAAAATGACCTTTCAAGCATTAAGCAAGATGTGGTACTTTCCTCTTGTGCTCAGACTTCAGAGATTGTATTCATCACCACAAACAGCTCATCACATGAGATGGCATCGGGAGCATCGTAGGGATGAAAAATCTGTGACACATCCATCTGATGCCGAAGCTTGGCGTAAATTTGACGAGATGAATCATTTGTTTGCTATGGATGCTCGTAATGTCCGTCTTGGTTTATGTTCGGATTGGTTCGCCTCCAACCCTTTCAGCGGGAATTATTCTTGTATCATGCGTATTCGATAAAATCTCCCACCTTGTTGTGCATGAGAAGAGAGTTTTTGTGTTTATAACGGGCCATCCAACCCAAAAAAGAAAATAGACAATCTCCCACATGTTTTCTTTCGGAGATTGTTGCCGTGGGCCTTCAAAGCACTACCTAAGCATATAGTTGAACTTCCATGAAAGTGTAATGTGAGAAGGGTTTATAAATACCATTTTTTAACACTTACGATGTATCATTGAGAGAGTTATTTGTATTTAAAGTAAGATTTCCTTTTGTTATTATTACGGTAAGTATTTAATGTGGACGTGAAAAATCCATCGCATAATATTGAGTTAATCAATAAAGTTTGTATGAAAATGTTTTCGATTGAGCCAAAAAGAAAATAGATGTATATCTCGGGCCTTTGATATTCCGCCGCAAAAATGTGCTGCGTCGAGTTGAACATGTTGTGGAGGGGTTTTATTATCGCATCTATCTTTAAAATATTTGGCTTGGTGGCGTCAACATTTGTATCATTGAGCTAGAATTTCACCATGAGTGGGAGTTTAATTGGGTGATTGCCTTAATGTGGACGATATTAAGAGTATTGAATGAAACAGTAAATAACAATAAATTCGATTGAGCGTTCAGTAGTTTTGGTAATTGGACGAATTCAATGCTTTTTGTTTTTATATCAGCTACCATTAATGACCGTTGAAGAAGCTTGAAGATAGCCGTGATGAGTCTTCAAAGATCCGTTAGACTCAAAAGGCTTTCGTTAGACACAGACGATTGAAGTTTAAAAATTCGAGAATAAGTCGCTTTAAGATCGCCGTCGACAGTCTTCATTCGATATGCTTTTTGGTCTGGACAATGGTTGACTCAGGAAAGTTGCTTTAGTCCTTTTGCCAGAACAGGTTTCTGTCGTAGTGATTATTTGTCCTACTCTGACTTTCATTCTGTGTGCCACTTTGTTTTCTGCAACTCATTAATGCTCTGACACAATTTATCGCTTTTCGATGATTTGCAGTTAAACCATTTGTTAATGATCTAAAACTCACTCAATAAGATGATTAATAATAGTGTAAGTAATATTTAGTAGTATTTAAGCAAAATCAAATGGTTAATAAAAATATTTGAATTTATGAGTACTTGAACAACGAAGATATTGAAGTAATTGATTATCTATGCTCGAGTAAGGTTCCTTGTATGCTCGAGAGACATTAAAAATTCCTTCACATAGAAGCTTAACATTAGGCATACTCTTGTTCGAGTACCATGCTCAAGTAAGATATCTTATTTGCTCGAGTAAGGTCTCAGTAAGCACACAACCAAAAGCTTAGAATGTATATACTCAAGTATAAGAAACTTCCTACTCAAGTACACTCTTTGGTGTGCTCGAGTAACATTTGAAATTTACACTTAGAAAAAACATTAGGTGATTATGTTCAAGTACATATTTCCTCATGCTCGAGTAAGAGGTAAAGTGTGCTCGAGTAAGCATAAGCAGAAAGCAAATAAAAGTCATTAAATAGATATGCTCGAGTATTACATTACCTCTACTCAAGTACCATGCTCGAGTATGGTTCACTCTGTGCTAGAGTATACTTCCTTATTCAAGCATTATCTTTGACAGTAGTACCTTTTCTCGAGAAGACTAAAAATTGTGCTCGAGCATCATGCTCGAGTACCATTGAAACCATACTCGAGTAAGGACCTAAGAAGACTTTGATAGAGGTGTTAGTGTGAGCATGCTCGAGTAACCACTTATGTCCTCGAGTAAGGTCTTGCTCAAGTAAGGTTTTAGCCTTGCTCGAGAAAGCTCTTGATTTAGGCACTTTTCACTGATTCAAAACCTTATACATTTTCAAGTCTTATTATCATCAAAACATATAAACTAAGAACTAACAAACAGTTGAGTTACCCAAATTATAATTTGGGTTACTAAACTTAAAAAATTATTAATTAAGTTATGTGACACAATTAGGGATTTACACTTTGAACCAAATTTCCTCTATATCCTTTAGTTTTTTTTTTTTTTTAAAAAGGCAAAATTGGAGGCAAAATAATATTGTTTACACGTAAGAACCCTAACGACAATAAATTCATTAGAGGCCTCGAATACAGAGTGGTTGCTTCTACTTCATTGCCATCTTCATTGGCCAAAGACATTGGGGATTCGAAAGTGATACACTCTTGAAGAGAACCAGAAGCAATGGTCTAGTTCGTTTGAGAACTCCAATCAATCATGTTGATCTTGGCCTCCGATTCAATCACCATCGAGTTTTTATAGATCTTTTGTTTTTTCTATGGATGTTATAAGGAGATGGGGAATGAAAAGAGAAGCAAAGATATTGAGAAATGATATCTATAGGATTTGATAAAGTGAGAAACTACCCAACGTTGGGTTTTTTTTTTTTTTTTTTTAGATTAAGAAGCATAGATTTTCAACAACAACAAAAACGTATTATTTGTTTACCTTATTTCGTTAACTTTTCACATTTTTTTTTTTTGGGTGGGGGGGGGGGGTTTAAAATTGTGGGAAATGATGTTTCGAACCCCACTCTTCAATGGAGTAATAAATAAATCATATAATAAATCCTTTCCTTTTTTTTTTTTTTGGTTTATGAGTTAGGGGTATTATTAAAAAAATAACCAATATTTAAATATTCTAGATTGAGTTATTAATCTAATTAAATATTTGTTGAATTTACTAGCCTTATATAGAATTTTTCTTTTTCAACCATCTTTATATAAGATCCTCCCTAAACTTTATTGAAAAAAAGCACAACGGGGTTGTTAATTTGGATATTTCTAGAAGCGCATACACATATATTAATTGTAGGCTAAAGTACCCATTTGGTCCTTTATGTTTGTTTCGTGTATCCATTTAGTCCCTTTAAGTTTGTAAAGTGCTCGTTTAAAATTTCAATTTATAGGATTTAAAATATTAATTTATTAAAAAATTTTACACATGTAATTGAAATTTATTTAAGCAAGTTTAAAATTTCAATTTATAGAATTTTATAATTTATTAAAAAAGTTAGTTTGCATTTTCTCATCGTTTTAAAATTGCCGAGTTAGTATTTTCCATTAACGGTGTTAACTTTAAAGGACCAAACGAGCACTTTACAAACTTAAAGGACTAAATAGATACTGAACAAACATAAAGAACCAAATAGGTACTTTAGCCTTAAACTGTTTGGAGAGTTTAAAGAACCAAATCGGAGGGATTAGGAATTTTATTTTATTTTTTAAAATTTTTCTATATATTCTATTTATTTAGATTAGATTTAGCATCTTAATTTTTTTGCACCCAATATCTCAAATTAATTAATTTTCAATCGGGTAACCCCAATATCCCGGAAATTAATTAATTTGAGATATTGGATGTAAAAAAAAATTTCAAGATGCAACATAAAATCTAAGCTAAATAAATAGAATATATAAAAAAATTTAAAAAATAAAATAAAATTCTAATTTTTATTAGCTAATTGAAGTTTGGGTTGTCTTTTTTATTAGCATTAGTGTGCAAAAAATTTCAATGGCTTTTAAGTAAATGATCAGTGAGAAAAAAGCCCAACGAATCTTGTTTGGGTTAGCCAAGACATTGGTCGGGCTTATCGAAAATTCCTAACGCCAATGGACTTATTAGATGCTCCAATTTGGAGCTTATTTCCCTCGAGAAGCTGCATCTCATCTTCTCTAACTCGGCTCCTCATCTCATCTAGTCCCCGTTGTCTCGTCCTCTCTCAATCCCTCCTGTCGTCCTGAAATCGCAGATCATCACCGGGGAAAAAAACAGATTTTAGCGTCTGCTTCCACTGCGAACTGAAGTTTGATGATTTGAGAACTAAACTTTAGTGATTTGAGAACGAAAAGAGTGATGGCGGTGAGTTTTCCCCATCATCGTTTTCCATTCATCTTCGATTCATCCCTTTTCGATCCGCAAATGGTGAGAGTGTCTTCTCCCTCTTCGATCTGGTTGTTTTCGAAGGCAAAGGAGGACGGTGGACGGTGGACGGCGTCTTTCTCCTTCTTCGATCTGCAGATTTTTTTTTATCTTTGAGCCATGTATTTTTAAATTCATTTTGCTATTAAATTTGGGTTTGTCTTCTATTTTATGATTCAATTTTTGGTTTATGGATTGTTTACGCTTCTTGATGGTGATTGTTGTTACGTGATTTCATTGCTCCAAGCAGACAATATGGACCACGATAATGAGGAAGAAGATCTCCATCTAATGCTTGGATTGTTAATGGTTATTGTAATAATTTTAAGCGATAGGAGTGTAGAAGATTGTTCTGACTCTCGCAGGAAGAGGCGTAGAACAAGTCGTCGTGATGTAGAATTGTTGTGTGAAGCAATGAAGGAATCTTCTAAGACTTTGATCCAAGCGTCGGAGAATATTTGCAAAGCATTTGTTGAGGCTCATCGGGATTCTCCTAATGTGAAAGGTGCTCAGCAATTGTATGCTGAACTGATGAAAGTTGAAGGGTTGACATCTGATGAGATCGACGAAGCTTATATTAGAATTGCTGGTTCTCGAAACCTAACAATTGCTTTCCCATCCATATCCATTCCAGATGAACACAAGGCTGGCTGGGTTCACAATCTCATGAACTAGCTAGTACTATAACTTTTTAACTTAGGAGATTTAGTACGTTTTTGGATTAGCTTTTTGGGTTGTATTTTGGGAGGGTCGAATCGATGGTTGCATGTTGTATTCTCGAATTGAAGGTACTCCACATTTGGTATTTTGTATAGACATCACAAAGTGCTACATTTATATGGTGGTTTATATATGCCTTCATAATATAGCCTTTTTCATTGGATTAAAGGAACTCCACATTTGATTTTTTTGTGCACACTTATATACTCGTGCACACACTTGTATGTATAAACTGATATGTACACACACATTGGTATGTATAAACTGATATGTGTGTGTATATATATATATGTAGATTATTGATGCTGATATCCATACATATCTCTTAATCAGCCTTGAGGCTATATATATATAAAAGACCTTTTGTGAGTTCAATGTGTTTTCATATCAGTCATTAGCAAACACCAAACAGATTGAGCTATGCGGGGAAAATTTTTATCTTCAATTATCTTAATATATACAACTAATATGTATACCACTGGTCTTATTTATAAGTCCATTTTTGACCAAATCACACATACCAAGAGAGGTAGTTAGCTCAATGATTATAAGATGAGTTTTCAACTTTACCTTCATTTGTGATTGGGTACCTTCAACTCTTTCTTCTCTCTCTATTTTCATTGATACAATTTTTTTAAAAAATCCCTACGATTTAGTTGACTAAGCCATGTGGTTTAGTCAACTAAATCACGGGGGTTTTTTTTTTTTTTTTTTTTAATCCCCGCGATTTAGTCGACTAAACCACGGGGCTTAGTCGACTAAATCACGGCAAGGGGTTTTTAAAAACCCCAATCGCGGCATTTGGAACCCACTAAGCACCCCTTTCCCCTTCCAATACTCTCTCTTTTCTCAGTTTTAGTGCGGCCCATCAAGGTTTAATACCATCCCACTTGTTAAAGGTATAATTGTTGTGTTGTCTTTTTTTTGGAGGCACAAGGAGAGAAGAGACTTGAGGCAAAGAATCCAACGAGGAAGAAGAAAATGTGTGTGACCACATGTTTTCCTCTCTACCTGTTTTCTTCATATTGAGGTTCCTTCTTTGCAGATTTTTTTTTTTTTTTTTTTTTTTGCTCAAACTTCTTTGCGAGAATTAAATCATTCATATTTCGTGAAATATTTTGGGGTCCACATATGTAGAAAAAATATTTTGAGAGCTGGTTTTTGATATCGAAACTGGTAAGTTCTAGATTTGTGGAATGGCAGAGGGAAAAGAATAGAATTAAATTTGAAACTCTCACTCTCTCTTCCTCTCGTAATCTGAAGGTGAATTTTGAGCAAAAAAAAATAAAATCTGAAGGTGAATGATGTCATTGAGGATGTTCTAGAAACTATAATCTTTCTACATACCTTTGGCTATGGATCGAAGTAGGTGGGAAGCTGAACTTGCAATTCAACTGTGTACCTTGCTTGGTGAGCATTTGAGAGATTCGAGTACAGAAAGCAATTGAAAAAGAATTAATGAATCCCGCGTCCCAATGAGCATTATTTGATTTAATTTTGTTAAAAATAATACTTCAAATGCGAATACTTTTATTCATTCATTCGTACCTTATTCCAAATGGGTGAGGCACCTTTATATAGATGGAAATTAACAACTTAAAGCAATAAAGTAGGAAACAACTTTTAGCAAGAAAGTAGGAAACAATCCTAACAAAGCGCTACTTATTTGAAACTCCTAAAAAACTAGAAACAATAATTCAAACTTTAAAATAACAATAATTAAAAAATAAATTTCTTTTCAACAAATTTAATGTGAAAAGATTGTCGCCCATTGGATTTTGAGGAAAAGGAATATTATAATATAATATAATAATATTAAAAATGGGTTCCTTAGTGTAATATTCACCTTTGGTCATTTTACGTGATTTTATCCTAACCTATTTTCCAACACCTTCACGCAAAGGCGGTGAAGGAGTTTGAAAAATTTAAGCTTTTGGGTCCCACCTCATATATTTAATTAAACCATGCATCGACAGATGAAAATGAGTAATTTTATCAATTATTTAACTTAAGATTTTGGTTTTTGATGATATTAACTTGGATATATATATATTGATTTTGTAAATAGAATATATATATATATATATATATATATATATATAATATAATCTAAATAAATAGAATATGTAAAAAAAAAATGTGTAGTCCCTCTAATGAGAGGAAAAATAGAAGATGTTTCACTATAAAATAAAAAATAAAAAAAACGCAACATGAACTATAAGTATATCTTATATATTTTGCTAATCACTTCCACTTATGTATAAAATATAACAAAATATAAAGTAATATAATAATATATTATTATAATAAAATAACATTTTGTTTTTTCGTACCTCCAACTTCTCCCTTTGTTCGGATGCATCGGATGCCGCCAGCGTCTCCCAACAAGTGAATGATTGAAGTGGAATGTTATATTATATATATATATAATATTATATAATAATAAATCGATTGGGGTTTTTAAAAAACCCCTCTTTCGCGATTTAGTCGACTAAGCCCTGTGGTTTAGTCGATTAAATCGCGGGGATTTTTTAAAAAATATATATCCCCACGATTTAGTCAACTAAATCATGTGTTTTAGTCGACTAAATCGCGGGGATTTTTAAAAAAATTGTGCCCCCGCTTTTTAGTCGACTAAATAGGGACGGATGTTTAAATAGTTTCCGGATAGGGCATTTTGTTAAATAGTTATTTAATAAGGGGCAAATTGGTAAAAATGCCAGCATTTTGGTCTAAAACTAAAAGTATAATAAATACTTTCTGTTTTGTAGCGGCCACTCCTCAAATTAATGTTAATTACTCTATGCTTAGTTAAAGAACTCCATCTTATTAAAGTATCACTCTACTCCTATTTATAAGTCCATTTTAACTAAATCACACATACAAGGAAATGTAGTTAGCTCACCGATTAGGGGATAAATTTTCAACTTTGCCCTTATTTATGAATGAATATCTTTCAACTTTTTCTTTCTCTCTATTTTCATTGGTATAATTGATATAGGTAAAATTATCAAAATCTCATTTATTACCCCGAAAGCGAACTTATAAATAGGACTAAATTTTTTTATTAAAATAAACTTTTATATAGAATCAGAGTGATAATCTTCTTTTTGCCAACATTAAAGTATCAAAGTAGTTCTATTAATACTAGTATATTTTATTTGTAAGTGAAATTAATTAATCATGACATAATAAGTGTTAAGGTTTTTTTTTTTTTTTTTTTTTTGGGGGGGGGGGATGATAACATGGTAAGTGGCTTCTCGGCTCCTCTCCACTCTGTGCGTCTCGAGTCAATTGCCTTCTTATGCTTTAGGGTACTGAGTATCAAAATAATAATAATAATTACTTGTAAATATTGAATGCTATTAAATGAGGTAAAAAAATTCTATTAAAAAAATATTTTCATGGGAGCAACTTAATACTTTATCTTTTTCTAATTTTTATTCAGAAATATAACAATATTTTATGTCTACAAAATCACCTTTTTAATTCATTTTCTTCTTTTATTTGATTTTATTTTCTTTACCAAATCGCTTTTATTAATTTTCTCTACCAATAGCACATTTTGTTTTTTTACGAAATTTGCAAGCTTAAAAGAGTCTTTTTATTATACTAAATTTTATTATTTATTAAAAAAATTCATTGCACCTTCTTCAAAATACATACCAAACTATCCCTATAATTAATATCGCATTTCCATTAGAGTGCATTGTTTGGACGTGAAGGGGTTCAACCAGATGATGGGCAATAAATCTTTGAAATAATGCACACACAGTGATGGTTCAATGACTTTATGCTTAAATATAAATCACTTATATTCCATCCAAAAAATATACTTCCTCCGTCTTAATTATAGAACAATATTTGGAAGTTGGTTTTGGTCCTAATTATAGGACAACATTCTAATTTGTATCAATTTCTTCCTAAAATATCCCTATATTTATTCTCTCAAATGTGTTTGATTTTTGGTAATTATATGTATGTGGATGTATAGACTCTTTCAGTTAATGAAGCTTTTAATTGTTAGATTTTAATTTATTTACCGATCAACTACCATTAATTTACCAATATATATATATATATATATAGACACACACACACACATTATATATCTATATGTGTGTGTGTGTGTGTATTTATATGTGTTTGTGTATATATGTATGCATACTTTTGTGTGTGTGTGTGTGTATTTGTATATATATACATATATACACAGATATATATATATATATATATATATATATACAAGATTATTATTTCAATTAAAAGTGTATGGAAAAGAAAATTCTAAGTTAAAGAGATATGTGGCAAGGATTGTTGATTCACTTTTACTTATGTCATTTTAAATTTATATAGAGGTATTTTAGGAAAATGAGTAAAATTAACTAATTTAACTCCTCTCCTTAATCTCCCCAAAATCAGTTAAATATATCCTATAATTAGGACCGGAGGGAGTATTAAATTGATAAAATTTTATGCATTTGCCGGCAACTATCACTGGGACACTTGGAAGTGCTTGGTGCAAACCCATAATAGAAAATTAAAGATTGAGCCTGTATGCAAACTTTTTTTTAATCTCAGGCGGTAGTGTTTTTAAAGCCTTTTTAAAATGTAGGCCTAAAATAAGCTCAAGAATTAGCTAAGTAGACTTTGAATAGGTTTAGAAACCTAAACCTTGAAGGTTTTAAATACGCTTGAAGCCTATTTAATTGCTACAATATTATTAATTGGGTAAAGGTGCAATTTTACACATGAAATTTGTCCCAAGGAGCACCTAGCATCACAAAGTTTTTTCTGGAGTAAAAGTGTACACGAAGTTACATTTTTAGAGCAAAGATACCACGGGCCGTTAGTTGACCGTCAACTTGGATGGAAAACTGACATGGCAGTGATTTTGACTGACACTCTGATGTGGACGCTAACGTGGAATAAAAAACAATAAAAAAATCAAAAAATTAGGAAAAATTTCAAAATAATAAAATAATTTGAAAGAAATTAAAAAAAAAATAGAAAAAAAAATTCAAAAAAAAATTCAAAAAATTAGGAAAAAAAATTCAAAAAATTAAAATAATTAGAAAAAAAAATTAAAATACCCCACTTGATGGTGGGCCCCACCACGCCACCCTACCACAGCCTGGCCCGTTGCCATGGTCGCCACTGGGCGGCGGCGATCGATCGATCGGATAACCAACTAATGGAGGAGGAGTTGTATAGACACAGCCGGGTGTAGTTGTTGAAGATGCACTAGTGGTAAGCTTTGTTCATTGAAAAAAATAATTAATTAATTAAGATAATCTTCTTGTCAATTCTCCCTACAAAGATAAATCTAATCGATGTGTGAAGTCGACTAATTAGAAAAAAAAATTAAAATAATAATTAATTAATTAAGATGCACTAGGCCGGTGGTATTTTAATTTTTTTTTCTAATTATTTTATTTTTAATTATTTGAATTTTCCTAATTTTTTGAATTTTTTTTTCTAATTATTTTAATCTTTTCCTAATTTTTTATAATTATTTTAAAAAATTTCTAATTATTTTAATTATTTCCTAATTTTTTGAATTATTTCCTAATTTTTTGAATTTTTTCTAGTTTTTTGAATTTTTTTATTCCATGTGATCATCATCCACGTCAACGCCTATGTCGAGTGTCGGTCAAATCACATCACATCAGCTTTCTATCCAAGTTGACTTGATCAACTAACGGCCCGTGATATTTTTGCTCCCAAAACGTAACTTCGTGTGTACTGTTTTTGCTCCGGAAAAAACTTCATGGTGTCTTTGGGCGTTCATTGGGACAAACTTCATGTATAAAATTGCACCTTTACCCTTATTAATTTTATTTAATTCATGTAATTGAATGATTAATGCATCTAAATACAAATTAATTAAAGAGTTATTATTTAAAATCTAGATTATATGCAAGAACCCACTAATATATAAAAGAACGCAACAATACAACAAAACAAAAGTAACACTAATAAATTAGTAAAGAAAATCAAACAGTATGCAATACTCTCATTTAATCTCTTTTGTGTAGCTACTAAAGAATGAATTTAAAATAAATACACCAGGTCAAAAAAATAAAACAAATACATAATCGTTCGATCATAAATCCAGCCAACGAGTGTCAATGCAATATATGCTTTTGACATGAAGTAATTTTTTTTTACCTTAGCTCATTGTGTTCAGGTCAAATTTTAACAATTTCAATTTATTTATGTATTTTTAAGTAAAATTATAATAATATTTATTTTACGTAATATTAAATCTAGACCCTTAAAACATTGATCCAATGGTGGTGTAGGGTAAAGGAGAGTACAAGAGAGGAAAAGGAGGGGAAGGGTAAATGAGAGAATCTCAATCTAAATAACACACACAATGATGGTTTAATACCACTTTGTGCTTAAATATAAATCACTTTTATTCCATTCTCACATGCCAAGAAATGCAATAAATTGATAAAATTTTATGCTTGGATGATTGGTTGTGCTTGGTGTAAACCTATACCAAGAGTGGAAATAGGTTAGATCAAATTAGGCTTTGTCTAGTGATAATCTTTGAATTCATGATATTTTAAATGCAAAAAGAAGCTAAAAACTCTATCATTGTCATGCTTTAATGTATCAATTAGCTAAATATGTGATTTCATCTTCATAATGATTTTTTAGACTTTATTTGCATTAATCTTGGTCACATCTTGAGTTTGGATTCAAAACTGAACTTTAGTCACATTCTTACTACAATTGGGTCGTGAACACTGTTCAGTATTTTGGGTATAACTTGAGTTCTAGAAGTCCAATGGATCTTCAATTTGCATTTTCAGAAAGCTAAGAGGAAGCCCTACAAATCTTATGAAGAGCCCAAAAGTCAAATCATATGTTTAGAGGGCCAAAATGGGCCTGGAAGCCGAAATAGGCTGCTGTCACTGGACTCTGGAATGACGTTCGGTATTTAACCCATAACTGGAGCTACAGACCTCCAAATTAGGTCCGGTTTGCGCGGTTGGAAAGCTGACATTCAGGGAAACATTTAATATGAAGACCACGTGGTCTAGATCCGCCGTTTCCATGGTGTAATCCAGCTATCAAATGACGTATTTTTGGAGGTGGAAAGTGGTTCAATGATTCTTCCATGTTTGCCACCAAGTAAAGTGACGAAATTAGGTGTAAAATGGATGAATGAGATGGCAAATTTTCCTATAAATAGATGAAGAGGCTGAAGGGAAACACACACATTTTGGAGACCAAGATCTCTCCCATTCTAGCTTCCTTCTTCTACTTTTTGCCTTCTACTTGGAATGGTTTTAGTTTTGCTTTATTAGTTTTATGTATTGTCTTTAATTCTTGTCTTTAATTTATTGTCTCCTACTTGGTATGGCTTAAGTCTTAATCTTTTCTTTTAATTATTCTATTTTGATTTTCTATTCTTCATCTCTTTCTGTAAGGATTCATTATGTTGTTGAGATTTATTTTTATATTGGAATAGAAGCTTTCATTTTCTTTAATTGTTCTTTGTGTTCTTCGTGTTCATGATGAACTTGTTCATGTTCTTCATGGTCATGATGAACATCTTTATTTCTACATTTTCATTTTATACAGCCATGCTTGGCTAAGTTTCGTGATCGACCCATGAGTTGAGGATTCCATGGTGTCATCAGGAGGACTTGCGCTTTAATCGGTAACTAACTTGTTTCGTACTTCAATCGGATTCGAGTTTAGATACAGATTGGATGTTATATCTAACATCCAGATTGATATCCCAAGGATATAATTCGGATCAGGTTCATGTGAGTATTGTGCGTTCGTATTTAAAGCATACCATGTATTCGAACATATGCTAGGCGATCGTCTAGTTGAGGGAGTTTTTAGACAAATGCAGAGATTTCGGTTTGTCTAGAATCAATCATAAGTTCAGTTATTCTATTTTTGTTCGATGATGGAAGGTCTTGGAATCCCAATTCTGGGTTGATCCATTTTAATTTGATTAAATCTCGCTCTTTTCATTCTATCTTTAATTCTTGTTATAATCCCAACAAAACCCAATCCCCCCTTGTTTTCCATTTCATTTGCATGACATCTAGATTACTTAGGATTCAATAAAAAGCTCCTCAAAAAGAGAGAACGATCCTAGGTTTGCCTATACGCAATCCTTGGCTAATTGTTGATTGTAGACCCCAAGGCTAATGACAAAAGGTCTTCATCATCTAGATAGACCTGATCTTACAATAGAAATTTAAAGCCTGAACCAGTATACAAGCTTTTTTTTAGGCTCAGGCCGAAACCTTTTTATAGGTCTTCTTAAATTGTAAGCCTTTAAATAGGCTCAAGAGTTAGGCTAAGTAGACTTTGAGTAGGTTTAGATGCCTACACCTTATAGGGTTTAAATAGGCTTGAAGCTTTAGAGGCTACAATATTATTAATTTTATTTAGTTGATATAATTTAATGATTAATGAATCTAAATAAAAATTAACTAAAGAGTTATTATTTAAAATCTAAATTATATGCAACAAACCACTAATATATAAAAGAACGCAACAATGCAACACAACAAAATTAACACTAATAAATTAGTAAAGAAAATCAAACAGCATGCAATACTCATATAATCTTTGTCTTTTGTGTAGCTATTAAAGAATGGATTTAAAATAAATACACTAGGTCGAAAAAATAAAATAAAAACATAATCCTTCTCTCAATCAATGCAATACATGTTTTTGATTGCAACATCAAAGTGTCAAGCGCAATGAATCAAAACCTTGATAATCAAAAGTCAAGTTTAGCTAAATCTATGGGACATTAAACTAATAAATTAGTATTAGCAAAAGAACGCAAGCCAAGTTTTGATGGCCAACAAATCGGTGAAGAATGCCTCCAATTTGGACATAACGTTTAACAACAGATATTCAGACTTTATGCGACCACAAATACATCACCAATTAAGAATTAATATAAATATAATTATATTTTTTTAATGCGCAATCAGACTCAATCTCAACAAAATAGGCATGACATATTTATATATTTAGGCTTTTAATGGGTCCTGTTCCTCTGCCCAACGGATTCTCTGCCCATCTCTCACAATCGGATCTGGGCCGTCCAAATCTTGATCCAACGATCCAAATCTATAAAAAAAAAAAAAAATTTGTCTTTTTTCCGGTATTTTTTTTTAAGATCTCGACTGTTGGATCAAGATTTGGACGGCCCGCATTTGATTGTGAGAGATGGGCAGAAAATCCTCTCCTGGCTTTTAATAGGCCTTAGCCTAGCATGTATCTTTTTGTTAAATAGGTCAGATGGTAAGTTATCTGATAGGGGCTTGACCTATTCCTATCCTTATGTATCAAGTAGTACAAACAATGCCCAAGCAGACCAGAACAAAGAAAGGCCCATTATTACAATTTTCACTACTACAGAAATTGGCTTTTGCGTCCCTGATTGGCGTCCTATTCTTAAAAAAGGAAGTAAAAAAAACGCGGTGGCATTTTTGTAATTAGCGGGTGACTTTTGGAATCTAATTTTAATTCTTAGACTCCAAAAGTGCGGCCCTAGTGCCAAAAGCAAGCGAAAAGTGGTCAAAAGTGGGCCCGGACCAAAAAAGGGAAATAATTTGGAGTCTAAATCGAGAATTAGACTCCTTAGATCGGAATTTGGAATCTAACTTCAAAATTTAGACTCCTTAGGTCAATTCCCCCAAAACCCATTCCCGCCTTCGTGTGTTCCCATCATCCATCGATTCTCATTCTCTCGATTTCTTCTCAAATTGAAGCTCCACACACTCTTCTTTACGCCTTCTACTCCGCCTCGGATCTACACGCTCTCACTCACTTGAGGCTCTCGGTCTCTGCCGCAGATCTGCTTCCCTCCGCGTCGTCGCAGATCAGCCGCTGGAAATCCAAGTCAACCTCCGGTTCCGTCCTGCTCGTCCTCGCACCACCGGCCCTCCGCCTTGCGTCGCACCTCCGGCCCTCCCCTCCTCCTTGTGTCGCACCGCCGACCCTCCACTCCTTATAATCCTAGTTGGAGTGAGCTGCCTATTTCGAAGGAGTGAAGTCTTGTGGTCTCCATTCGAAGGAGTGGTTCTTCATCTTCCCCCTGTTTCGAGTCATTGCAGTAATCCTATTCATGGATCCGTACAAGGTACAGGAATTTCGATACTAGTTCTTCCAATTTTATTCCTCATCGGTAAACATAGCCAGTTTCATTAGAGTATAGTTTATTCCTTCTCCTGTTTGAGGTGATCTTGAAATCTTTCTTTTTTATGGTTTAAGAAACCCTAAAGTCAATATAACTTGCAAAGGTTATATTGACTTTATTGGATTGTTTTGCCATACCGGCGATTCTCAAGATTTACTTCATCATTAAGTTGCACATAGCAACAACCGATGCTTTATTTCATGAACTCGGGGATTCTTGCAGCTTATTGTGTTGTTGCAAAGGAATGTTAGCAAGCAGATCTCTATTGCTTTTCTAGAGCGTGTCAGAGCAGACTTTAAGAAAAGATATGGTGGTGGAAAAAGGGAATTCTCTTGATTTCGTGATTAAGCATCAGTGTAGGCTATAGTCTATATGTTATTAATTGTGGGTTATAGCTGTTCTTACCGTCCATGACAATTTCATTGCACTAATGTCCAGGTCATAAAGTACGAGAGCGTTATTCACGAATTCGATCCTTATTTCAATTACGAGTCACTCGGGTTAGCCTCATATCAAATAGATTTGTTTCCTCCCCGATAGCTCATATTCTTTGGAGGCATCTCTCATGTTGATGTCGTAGTAGATTTCCTTTAACCTTCTCACTCTGTCGGTTAATTTCATTAGAAACTTGAAAGTTGTTCATGAATGCATATGAAATTTACTTTTCATAAAGAAAGAAATCCAATAACTTTATTACATTGCAATATAGTGAATATATATTGACAGCCATGTTTGCTGTTTTTACTATCTGTTTGACAAAGATCTAAATAGATTATTTTGGTTGAATTTTTGGAAGAGTCTAGTGCTTGTCCGATTCACTAAGTTAA
This sequence comes from Acacia acuminata, assembly GCA_019022655.1. Taxonomy (NCBI): domain Eukaryota; kingdom Viridiplantae; phylum Streptophyta; class Magnoliopsida; order Fabales; family Fabaceae; genus Acacia; species Acacia acuminata. The sequence goes on from JAFJYI010000117.1 coordinate 1,354,854, forward strand.
CGCACGAGAACATGACAAGCACTTTTGTTGGTTTCAAGTATCTCACCAAGAAGGGGATATATGATTTCTGGAACTGGTTTGATGACCGAACTTGGTAAGAAACTGGAGTATGGACTGAAACACTTACATCACTGATTAATGTTTTTATTTTAGCTACGCGGTTGCCATTGTTTCTAGACTAAACTTGTGTGATATCTTTTATTCTTAAGGTATCCTCTTGGCCGTGTAATTGGTGGAACTGTCTATCCTGGTTTGACCTTGACTGCTGGTACCTTATGGTGGTAAGCATTTGAAAAATACATGAGGAGATATTAGTTTTTGATTTCTTTAATATTCCTATTGATGGTAGGGTTCTTTGATAGACATTTAGGTGAGCAATCATTTCAAAATTATTTAAAGGTGATTAATATTTTATTATTATTTCCTTTCCGCATCGGATCCGAATTCTTTAAGTATCCCTCTCTCGGTGGAGACAGTCAGGTATTTATCTTGCACCTATATTTTCAGCTTTTGCTTCATGGGCAACTTATCTGTGACGACCAAGGTTGGCTCATGCATAAATTATGTTATGTGTATTTCAATTCTTCATGTGTTTGTTAATTTAGTGCGGCTTGCCCACTTTTGTAGGACGTTAAGGGTCCTGGGTGGATTGACACAAAAAAGATACTTTTGGCTATGGTGAATTTCTAAATTGATTGTGACAATGTGATCTTCATTATTGAAATTTTGCCAAACACTTGATGGCAAAGATAAGACATTTTTTTCAACCCTTCCTGCTGTTCAAGTAAAAAACTATCTGATGATATTTTAGTAATTCTTCGCAAATATGGCTATTTATCTCCCATACCTTGTCTTGCTTGTGCCATATCCTGATCTGTGTCCCGTATCGCTGTATCACTCACTAAAGATTGGCTATGTTAGATGGTGGAATTGTAGAAGACAAAGGCTTCGAGAAACAAGGGCCGTGGTTTTTGTCATCCTTACATTGAATGCTAAAGATGAATACAGTTACATTTGTTTGGATAAAATAGTGGATATGTTAGGATGACAATCATGTTTAAGGAGGTCAAGTTGATAGTAGATTTTCTATCTTCAACATAAAATACAAGCATCATTTGTTTATTTATAGTTATTTCTGTTTTTAATTTACTTTTGCTTGATGTTCTCAATCGGTCCTTATGTATGTAATTGAGTGTTCCTCTCTATATTGCATTTTTTATGGAATATTCTCTTGATAATCATGTGTTTGCAGGTGCCCTCTTACATATCTCGATCTGTTGCTGGAAGCTATGATAATGAAGTTGTCGCCATATTTGCTTTGATATTCACTTTCTATCTCTATGTAAAGGTTGTTATCTTTTAGATCTTGAAACTTTATTTTGCAAGGCTTTGTATTCGCTTCAAAAAAAAATTCTGACTTCATTATCATCCTCGACAAATTATCATTATCACTCATTGAATAAGATTATGTTCTGCACAGCTGGTCACTTATGTACCTTGTCTTTTCTACCAAGTTACTGACTCTACTTTTACATATCTTTCAGACACTAAATACTGGGTCCCTCTTTTATGCCACTTTGAATGCCATAACATACTTTTATATGGTAAGCTTTGTATGTTTTTCGTTATCTAATTATCAATGGTTATGCATTTTAAGAATTGTTACCTGCCTTTTTTGTCTTTCAGGTTTGCTAATGGGGAGGATACACTTTTGTTATTAACCTTATACCAATGCATGTGCTCTTGTGCATTGTAACTGGTCGCTACTCTTCTCGACTGTATATTGCATATGCCCCTCTTGTAAGTATCTATTGCAATTTATGGTAAATCTTGAATAGTTGGCTAAGCTATTTTAGCTGGAAAGTTCAAGAATGCTTGGTTCTTTTATGGTTTTGCTTCAACTTGAAAAATAAACTGCTGTTTTTTAGTATTTAATGCAGATTCAGGAAAGTTAACGGATAAGTAAAATGTGTGACAGATTTTCCTTGAACAATGTTTCAAATTTGAATTTTGCATTGTTCATGATAAAAGATAAAGGCCAAATATGGCAATATGCATTTAATAATGCTCTTATTAATTCTTGCCTCTCATGGACATGTTTTAATTTGCAATGACATGTCCGAGATATTCACAGATTGGACATTATTTGTATATTTAGAGAGTTTTGTTGATCCAGTTTCACGTGTTTCTGGTTCACTTGAACAAATTTCTCAATTCAGGTTGTTTTAGGAACATTGTTGGCCTCCTTAGTGCCTGTTGTTGGATTTAATCTTTGTAATGACATCGAGAATATTTTGCATCGCTTCGGGTGAGTTTCCCCTACTCTTGAGTGTGGAACTTATATTTCCAAAGATTTTGAATGCCCAATGGTCTTTGTGATAAATGGAAATTAAATTTGCGTTATTGATTCTCTCCCTTTCCCTCTCTTAGTTTGAACATTAATTTTCATCGGGAGCTATTTTATTATACATCTTGAAGACCTTTTAGATTTTTTCATAAAATTGTGTTTTCCAGGTACATTTATCTGTTGTCATTATGTTTATTTGTCTCATTCTTTTTTCAGACTAAACAGGTTACATTCAGTTTAACGCCAGAGATAAAATATCAGGTATGTTACTTCATGCAACCCTGTCCTTGACTTGTTTATCAGATGTTTAAGTAGATTATGGATATTTTATGCTTTGGTACAATGGGGATTTGATTTATCCTGCTGCATACTGGACAAAAATATGGTTCACTGGCACGTTGTCTAGCTTATGAGTTCTGGGATTAAAGCGGGTCCAAGTAGAGAACCGGCGTGTGTTTATCCGATAGTAAGTAGTTTGTTTCCATTCAAGTTATTTCATTGATAGTGGAATTTGATATGCCTATATTCATTAAAAAGGAATTTGAGTAACTGTTTGCTTTTGATTTATAGTGCCCTCGACAACCAGGGGTTGGGAGTGTGGATACTACGTTATGCTCTACTTGTGGGAGAAATATTAACCGTCAAGGAGTTGCATGAGAGGAACATTCACTGTGCCCAAAATGGAACATACACATACCCAGTTCTATTAGATGCAGATTGGGATTCGGGAGATGTAAATGATAAAGAAGCTCTTTGCTTGGATGCAGCATCTTATGGGATTGTTGCTAGGTTCATAAATCACGAGGTATCATAATTCTACTTCGATTGCTTGTAAGGATTCATATATTTGTTCCTTTTGTGAGAACTTGCTCCTAGTATATCTTTGGGGAACGTGGAAATGAAATGGTTGAAGTATGTTTCCTTCTTGCTACTTCTTCTAGTAAATATCTATTTAATTTTCATGTTGATTTAATCCTCAGGTTCTTATGGACTTTCCACAACTTACAATGACATTGCCTGATGGTCGTGAAGAATCTGTCATGAAGCGCACAACACTAGTGGCTAACACTTCGAACATGCCTGTGGCTGCATGTATTCTGTTTCTGTACAAGGTTAGCTGAGCTAACCTTTTAGCACATAGCTAGTTGTTATATGCAATTATCACATTCTGGTGGTGCATGTATTCTGTTTATGTAAGGATGTTTTTTGCAAGGAATTGTGGGATAGTGAATATATGAAGCAATTATTATTTTTTTTAAAAAAAGAACGCTTAAGGAGTCTAAATACTAGAATTAGACTCCTAAAGTGAGACTTACGGAGTCTAACTACTAGAATTGGACTCCTAAAGTGAGACTTAAGGAGTCTAACTACTGGAATTGGACTCCTTAAGTGACATCAAAGAGCGTAAATGTCATGACTTAAGGAGTCTAAGTTGAATTAGACTTCTTAAGTCATGACTTAAGGAGTCTAAGTTATGGAATTGGACTCCTTAAAGTCATGACTTAAGGAGTCCAATTCTAGAACTTAGACGCCTTATATTAGGCGTCTAATTTTAAAATAGGACTCCTTAAGTTTTCCCTATGCGCCCCGGATAGACGTCCCCCCCGAATTGGACGCCAAAAGTACAAAATATAGGACTCCATATCCTTGTTTTGTAGTAATGATTTTGTCTTTATCTACTTTATAAATGATTTTCACAACTCTCTCTCTTTTCTTTCTCTATTTTCAATAGACATTGAATAGGGATAAAATTGACAAAACATCGTTGATAATCTATAAATAACTTATACTCTATTTTGAACAAAAAAATTTCCCCGCAAGTGTCTTATGTGTAGACACTCAATATAAACGTACTCGAAAAATGTCATAGAATATATGGGACATTAAGCATAAAAAATTTATGGACACACACACACACTCCATCTGGTTCTTATTATAAGATAGTAACTAACAAACGTATCTGATCTTTTTTTTTATAAGGCACTTGCTTGTTTTTGAGAAGCATTAATTGTTTTTTTTTTTCATATATACTCATAATTAATAAGGGTAATGGGTGATGGTATTAATATAATATTAGAATTTAGTGTATTTAGTGTTGGCTCTTGTGTTTTGATGCTAACAATTCCAAAGTATGAAAAAGATAAGAAAAGATCTTTGCTAAATCTGATAATGAAGTTCTCATAATGTTACTCGAGCAAAGAATTAAGTTTGCTCGAGCAACGGTGTATGCAAGGTAAATCAGTAGTGTTCTGAAGAAACCTTGCTCGAGCAGGAAAAAGTGTGCTCGAGCAACATCATACTTGCTGAGAAAAATGAACTGATGAAAGCATACTCGCTAAGGGAACAAAAGCATGCTTCAGGACTTTGCTCGAGCAAAGTTCAAAGGCTGCTCGAGCAATATCGAGGAACCTTAGTACTTTGCTCCGCTGAAGAGTTTACTCGAGCATGGAAAAAGGTTGCTCGAGCACCATGCTCGAGCAAGCCTAAAATGCTGCTCGAGCAAGGTCGAGCAGCAGGCATTTCCTTCAGTATAAATGAGGTTGCCCGAGCAAGGTTTGAAGTATGCTCGAGCAACAGCGAGTGTAATGCAGTTATTCCATTTTGACAAAGAGCTTGCCCGAGCATAAAAATCATGCTCGAGCAACATGCTCAAGCAAGCTAAAAAGCATGCTCGAGCAACAGCGAAGTAGAGATGATTATAACTGATTCCAAAGAGCTTGCCCGAGCATGAAATTTTCATGCTCGAGCAAGGTAAAAACTCTGCTCGAGCATCAGCGTGCAAGCATACTTTCCTTTGCATTTCAAAGGAACTTGCTCGAGCAAGCTTGGATCTCTGCTCGAGCAACTTCATACTGATTTGAAAATCACCGTGTTCCAACTCCATGAATCATCGAATGGATTAAATTTTCATCTGTTTATTATTAATCTTGATTACCAAATGCTATTAACCAATTTGTTCATGAGTTTCAGATCATTTGGGTTTGAGTTACCGGTGAATTTGAATTAAACGATCTCGGTTGTCAGAGGCATTAAATGCTCCTACCTAAACGGGATATTGTCGGAGATCTAGGTTCTGAGCAAAGTAAATCCGTTTTCTGATATTCTCCAAGTTGTCATTAAATGCCATCTCACAACGGATACAATCGAGAGAATGAAAGAGAATGTCGGAACAAATTATTCCAGCTGTACCAGTCACACCAGAGGATTTCTTGACGAACGCCTCGCCAGTGTAACCGACATATCCGAGTATCTAAATGGCTATTTCATGAAGCTCACCAACGATCATTAATTGCATCAACTATAAATAGCGGGAGCATTCAATTTGCCAACTACCGAAACGCTGTGCAATCATTTTGAGATTAAATTCATTTACTGTTTCATCTGTATTGTTATCTATTCTTCAGTGATCATTTGTTTATCAACTCGTGAGGAGTATTTAAACACTTAGTTCTTTATTGAGCTTGTATCTTAAGGTTAAGGAACCTTAAGAGATGGTGTATTAATTACAACTTGTAAGGGGGAGTGGAGTCAAAGAGTGAGTGACCATCCTTCGTTTACGAAGTCTGTAATTGTTTCTGGAATTTAGTGGAATCCCAGAGTGTTTCTGGGGACTGGACATAGGTCTATGTTCTTGACCGAACTAGTATAAACCTTCTTGTGTTCCTTTATCTTATTGGTCTCTATTTTGTTTACTCAAAAGAAAAGATTTTAAAAGGATCAAGAATCACCTATTCACCCCCTAGGTGATATTTCACCTTCATTTAGTATGGGTAATATTGAAAGTTACTTTTAACTTTATTAATTTTAACTGTTTTTTTATTAGTTTATAAAAATTATTAATTGATACATTACGATAAGGATCAGAGAGAATATATACATAGGCGAAACTAGGAGGCTAGGGTCCCAAAAAAAAAAAAGTTATATTAGTCATTACAACATACAAGACTGAGAGCAAGGGATTCCAATTTACAACAACACATATTGGAATAGAAACGATGTGCAGGCATAGGTAGAACTAAGGGGCTAGGGCCCCCCCCCCCCAAAAAAAAAAAAAAATATTAGTTGTTATACCGTACAAGAGCGAGAGCAAGGGATTCCAATTTACAACAATACAACATGTTGATATAGAAACAATCTACAGGCATAGGAGCAAGACTGAGAAGAATGTGAGAGTAAGGTATATGTACGTAGCGTGAAGAATAAATAAACTAATAGGCCCTCCTAAATGACTTTTTTTTAAGATTAACTAAGATTATTAAATTAGTTTCAAATACTTATATTTATCTTTTTTTTTCAAATTAATTTTTCTAACGATAAAATGATATAGAATTTAATCATACACAACATATAATATAATTAAGTAACTTATTTAGCTTCCTTAATTTAAAAAAGTTAGTTAGATCTTATATTTAACATCAGAGGTGAATATTACGAATAAATTGAATTAAATAGTGTTGTGCTGGGTTGTTGACTCATTCCTACGGTCAAGCCTCTCCAACAGCTGCAGTTTGGAAAGTATTCAATTAATTAGCTAGTGAGACTATTCTTTTGAAATTAACATCATACCTATAATATTCTTCAAAAACCTGGTCCCCCTCATGCTGAGTAATGAGGCACGGCTAAGTGAGTCTGGATTTTATGTATGTTTTGTTTGATGTCTTTTAATTTTGTTATCATATTACACCTTATGAAAGAAATTATAAGTATTACTGAAGCCTTTTATTAGGCTTTACAACGAGAGTTTCAAGATAGTTTAAATGCTTTACATCTAGTTTCAACTACAAAAGCGTTATTTCAGAAATTAAGAAAGACTAGTTGTGATGCTTTCTTAGTTTATGTTCAAGAATTTTGTATAAAACATGATATTAAAATTCCAAATATGAATGCAAAATATATTAGAAAGAGAAGTCGTATTCGAAATGAATAAAGTGATTTATAATATAATATTTTTTATTTTTGTCTCGTCATTAAAATTTTTGGGCACTGTGTGTGTGTACACACACATTTTGTTCGTTAATTGGTTCATCCACCTGTCCAAGAAAAAGTCAGAGAGCATTATGCTAAAGTGACTTTCCAGCGACTCATAATCCGCTACTAAGATTACAAAAGCTTTGTCTTTTGCTTCTCTTAAAGAAGTAAGCACTAATTTGAAATATATAATAATTTAAAACTATTTTTAATACTCCATCCGTCCCTAAAGAAATTAGTTGAGGAGCAGTTAGTTTAGTTCTAAATTTAATATATCAATTCCATTTATTTTTTGAATTATAAATTTTTCATAAGCTATTTCTATCAATGTATATATTATTAAAGGGGTTTCATCTGTGTGAGATAATAATTAAGGAGTACTTTAGAAAAAACATAGAGCATTGTTGTTCTTAGGGGGAAATCCTTTTAAGGTCTTAAGGGACCAAGAAAATATTTAAAAGTCCAACAGAAAATTTTGATGTCACAAAAATCTCATTAACAACTCTTTAAGATCTTGTGATTAAGAATTTTCTGCGACATTAGGACATTTTTGACATTTTCTTAATCCCTTGGAAGTTGGGACTCCTTAATCTTATAATAACATTTTTTTTTTTTTTTTTTGGTCAAATCTTATAATAACATGATAGAACTTTCCTTTTACATTAATTATTAGATATTTTTTGATCACTAATAACTTTGTTAATTAGCTTTTATCCATTAAATTCAAACTACTATTTACGATCACTAATACATTCTAGATAATTTAAATCTCTCGATTTTCTCTCTTAATTGTTTATGTTCCTATTAAATGTCTGAATATTGTAATAAAAAGAAAATTATGTTAGAAGAATTATTCCTTATCTGGATTTTAATTCTATAATGCTTGAGTTTAGATAAGTAACGTTGGATCCTAATTAGGGAGTAGTAGTTATAAAATAAGGGTTAAGTTAGGGTTGTCCAAAAAACCCAAGGTTTGGTTGGTCCTATCCGACCCAACCCGGACTACGGTGAAAAAAATTTGGTCCAAGACCAGTTGACTGGACCGGACTAGATCAAACTAGTCGGGTTGGACTAGAGTTCGGTCCAGGGGCTTAGACCTCTTGGACTGGTCCAGTTTGATCTGAGGTCTTTTTTTTCCCTTGTAAATCACTACTCATTGCCACCTTAGTGTCTTCATCCCCTTCTCATCCTTCAACGTAAATGACACCCCTTCTCCGAGCTTGCGGGTGGGGTCGGTGGCCATATCAAAAGAATTTTGTCCAAAAAATTTGAGACAATTTTCCTTAAAAAAAAAAAAAAAAAAAAAAAAACTTTTAAGTACCTAGTGTTTCTCAATCAAAATTTCCGGGACAAAAAAAATACTTAACCCTAAAAAAACTAAAATTAACTTTTATAACTGTTTTGTATCTATAAAAAACATAAAATTGAGCATGCCCCATGTCTCCCATCAAAGTCAAAGTATTTTATTGTGAGTTGATAAACCGTATTAATTACGCTCATTGACCCAAACATACAAATAAACAAAGGGAAGTTCATCTCTCTAAAAACACCACGTATTTTTTTTTTTTTTTTGCCAACAGAGAAAAACTATGATTACAGATCTTCAAAAAAATTAAATATTTATAACAAATTTACTACTCAGTATTTTCTTAAAAAAAAAAAATAAGAAATCAATACTATCTCTGCATATAAAAAAGTTAATTATAAACTTTAACTATGTAATGGATAGAATTTCTAAAAAATATTTATTTTAAAAAATTTGACTAAATTGAATTATTCATTAATGAGATTACAGACTAATGGGGTATAGTGTAGTGGAATGAGTTAATCCTTCACAACATAGTGGATCAATGTTCGAACTTTCACTAGGAGATGTGACAACATTTATACCTGACAATGCTTCGAACATAATTACTTTCAATAGAATGATACATGTATTTAGAAAATAACACTAATAATAATGAGATTATATCCCTTTTTAAAATAAAGGAATAACAGAAAATTTATAATGTTAGTTATGATTAGTTTTGATGATGTCTTATATAGATGTCATTATTAAAAGCAAAAAGATTGAGTAATATAGTCATCTCCTACATTGACTAACTATCGTATTTAATGTAGATTAATCCAAGATGAATTATAGAGATTGATCAAGAGAAGAGAAGAAAGAAAGAGTTAGAGTTATGGAGAATGATCAAGAGAAGAAGAAAGAAAGAAGAACTTGTTGAATGAAGTGAAGATATCGTTATTCAAGTTCTAAGATTGATGCTAGAAGTCTCCAAGGTCATATGGAAGTTGGAATGGGTCAATTTGAAGTTAAAGTCAGCAAAAATCAACTTCAGGATGAGAAAACTCGAGTTTGGAACACAAAACTCGAGTTTGAGACTCAAAACTCGAGTATACAACTCAAAACTCGAGTTTGTAGTGTCTTCAGCACTTCTGGCGTCTCTGGACAAGGAAAACTCGAGTATGCAAGTGTATACTCGAGTTTGTAGCGTGATCAGCTCTTCAGCAACTCTATTTCACGTTCAGCACGGGCGAGGTCTGGTAATTCGATGATATCTCTCAAACCAGGAATCGCATTGACGTGAAACCAGTGGCATTTGAAACTAGACATCTAAAGCGTCATTTTGATATATAAATCAAGTCCAAAGGTGTCAAGATCAAGGAGCTATGATTTTTACAAATTTCCATAAGAATCAACGTCATAGTCCAGACCCACCTTCGGTATTTTCAGTGTAACTCACAATATACAAATCGTATTGAGCTGAAATCAGTGGCATATGAAAATAGACTCAAAGAGCTTTCCATCAAGAGTAGAACGGACCAAAACGGAATTCAGACCAGGGAGATATGGCCCTCGAAAGTTGACAGATAATCTCAAGATAAGTCAATACTGCAGTATAGGTTTGCTTACTCAAGTATTGGACTTCCAGAGAGCAACCAAATCTTTCAACCTAAGTCAATACTGCAGTATAGGTTTGCATACCGTAGTATTGAACTTCCAGAGAGCAACCAAGTCTTTCAAACTAAATCAATACCGCAGTATGGGTAGCCATACCGCAGTATTGGACTTCCAAAAAGCAACCAAGATTTTCAAGCTAAGTCAATACCGCAGTTTGCCTAGCCAAACTCGAGTATTGAACAGTCAATACTGCAGTTTGCATAGTTAAACTCGAGTATTGAACTTCCAGAGAGCTAAAGTTTTTCAAGTTAAATCAATACCGCAGTTTGCATAGCCAAACTCGAGTATTGAACAGTCAATACTGCAGTTTGCGTAGACAAACTCGAGTATTGGACTTACAGAGAGCAAACGGATTTTTCAAGTTAAACCAATACTGCAGTTTGCGTAGACAAACTCGAGTATAGGTTTTGTCTTTCAAACACAAGACACGATGGTTTGCCTCTGAAAGGTGCAAACTCGAGTATCCAATTGGATATCCGTAAAGTATGGACACTTGTGAACAGTGCCATACTCGAGTTAGCATGAACATACTGTAGTTTACAACAGGAAAAACTGATTTTTGAATTATACGAATTTGCAAATCATTGTTGTTTGATCTTATTGCTTCCATAATTCATTCAATCATATTCCTAGCTATGTTTAACAAGTTTGTTGAGTGAATTTCAGTTAGCACAGATGAAGATTATTGAAGGTCAAAGCCATAAAGCAAAAAGTGTACAGTGCATTTAATGCACTTCTGAAAATCAACCTTCTTTTGGATAATCCACCTGAGCACGCATTCTCAACGGTCAAGAATGCTTTCTTCATCAAGTAAACTCTTCTCCAACGGGCAAATCCTTAGAGTTCCACATCAGATCATATTAGCATCTGGATTAGTTGGAGTTTAGAGAGAGAAGATGACCAGACTTAATGCTAATCACCTACAACGGTTGGATTCATCATTCAACGGTCATTTAATGTTCTCTACCTATAAATAGAGTTCATTAACTTCTTCTCAAGAAGACACACCTGCTGAAGACGAAAATCATTCAAGTCTCATATTTATTTCTTCGTTTTTATCTCGTAGTATCTTGAGATACATTGAGCTTCGGTGCTTATCATATCTACTCTTAGAGAGAGTTTGTTTCCTTGTATATCATTCATTGTAACAATCTCAAGTCAGGTGACTTGAAGATTGGGAAAATCAGAGTACAACTTGTAAAGGGGAGTGTGTCCTAGGTTGAGGAGCATTCTTTGTTTACGAGTGGGTATCGATTGTAATCGAGTACAACTTGTAAGGGGGAGTTAGTCCTAGGGAGAGGATAACTCTTGAGTACATAGTGTGTATCGATTGTTTACAATTACAACTTGTAAGGGGAGTGAGTCCTAGGGAGAGGATCATCCCGAGTACGAGTGTGTAATTGTAATTGAGTGATAGTGGAAAATCAGTGTTTCGGGATGGACGTAGGTCAAAGAGTTGGACCGAACCAAGTATAAATCCTTGTGTCCAGCCTTCTTCTTCCCTCACTCTGTCTATCTCTTTTTTCATAGCTTCAAAACAGCAATTTCTGAAAAGTTTTAAAATACCCAATTCACCCCCTCTTGAGTATATTGCTCCACTTACATATAATACATGTTTTAGTATTTTAGATAAAGGTTAATTATTTCTTATGTATAGGAACAAATTAACCACACTTCAAAGTTCTTGTACAAATGGGATTATTATTAAATTATTAAAACTTACACCCTCAAATATTTATTATAAAGGATCACTTAAGTGTTTTTGGACATTTTTATAAGGCAGTTGCTTGTTTCTAAAAAGCATTAAATAATTTTTTATGTATGCCCCCATTTAATAAGAATAGTAGGAAAGAGTAATAATTAATATGATATTAGAGTTTATTGCAATTGGTAAGGGTAATATTAAAAATTACTTAAACCTTAAAACAATTTTTTTTTTTTTTTTTTGTGTGATCAGATTAAGACAATTTAGTGACTTTAGCTGCTTTTAGTAAAAATTGGTTGGTTGTGTCTTATTAATAAGGACTTATTCCAAAATTTATTAAAAGTCTGATATGAACTCAATCTAATTACTATTTCAATTAGTGTGGATGGAATCTATAGTTAGGAAGCATAAAGCAGAGTTTAGAATTGAATTAGGCCAATAATTAAAGCTAAGCTCGTAAGAGTCTATTTTCTCGAACCCGTTCGTTAAACCCCGTGGCCCCACTCCTCAATCACGCGTGCTCTAATCCAACGGTCACCATCACATCCGCTATACATGGAAGGGCATTCTCAGAGATGTGGCCTTATCCCACCCAACGGTTCACATTGCCTGGGTTTGTGCCTGATCTTCTTCGTCATCAGAAAGTTCGTGTCTCTGACTCAGTTTGTTACCCATTTTCTCATTTTAGAATTTATGAATATTGAAAACTATCGTTATGTTATTAAGCGCATGCTGGGAGTTTAGCTTTGAAGATCTATGCTTGTTTCGAAGTTTTTATTTTCCATAATTTGTTTTTCAGAGCACTTAATCTTCTGTTTGGGAAAGTCGCAGCAGTTAGTGGTGACTAGGGTTTTTAATCTGAAATTTGTTGACTGATATGGTCTCGGGTTAAATTCGTAAGAAAACTTTTGGGACTTGACTCTGTACTTGGTTAAAATATTGTGTACATTTAAGGGGTTTAAATTTCAAATCACGAGTATCGTGTCCGAGTGTGCGTTTAACTTGTTGACGAGGGCTTTGCTTTTCTGGCTTATAATACCTGCTGATTCTAAACTGGGATGATTATTGTACTTTTTCTGGAAAAAAAAAAAAAATCGGGTTAGTTCATTTTCTTGAAGCTAAGATTGGTGGTGAAGTACATTTCATTTGTTCTACATAGTAGTGGTTTTTGTAGTTTGATCAAGTCTTCTCTGTACTTTCAGGAGAGAGGCTTGGTTTTTATTCTGATATTCTGGATTGGACCTCAAGATGCCGTGGACATCCTTATACAATAGGAACTGTGTTAGCTTGGTGGTGTTCTTTCATGTGATTCTGTAATTTAATTAATTCAGGTCAGAGATATTGTCCCCACTTATTTGCTGCTGTAGTTATTTTTAATTATTACAATTTTTGGCTAATCACTTGATTTAGCTCCAATCATATGTTCAAAATGTAAACTTAACCAGAGTGGATTCTGTGGCCTTGAATATTTAGTACTAAATTTTGATGTTTATTGTTTGAAATTTGGAATCACAAAACTTCTTGAGATTTTGACGTGAACATTCTATGGATCCTTTGGCCTGTCATCACAAAATTCATGAAATGATGGGGGCTTGTTTAATACAGTCTGACCATTTTATGTCTTCTTCCTGTGTTGCATATTGTTTTCTCATCCCCTCTGAATTCTTGTATGGTTTCTTTCTGCTGTAGGCAAAGTCTCATTGGATTGTGAAGGAGCTCTTTCTTAGTGTTTTTTTTTTTTTTTTAAATTGTGGGGGAGGATTGAGAATGTATGTTGCAGTAACAACAAAGAGAAACGGAGCTGTGACAGAAGTTGGGCAGATTAAAATGAATGTTGGATGCATCGCACCCTACCAATTAACCCAAGTTTGCCAGGTGAATAATTCATCCGTTTCCTTTTATTGAGTTTCCAGAGGGGAATGGATTTTGCAAAGCTTGTGTAGCAGATGACTTTTTGTATATCAGAATTTGTGGTGGGAAATATCTTAGCTACCAACTTTAAATATTGTGAGGTAGAGAGTATCTATGTTTCATATCTTAGCAAGCTCGGATATCTCTGTGTTATAATGGTTTTAGAAAGTGACGTGTGATGTTTGGATTAGGTTCTGAAACATATAACTTCATGTCAAGGTTTAAGTTTATTCTTGTGTAAATTTAGCTGCTTTTAGTTCGAACTTTGAACACTCAAGTTCAATTCTCAAACCTGTCTAAGATAAACTCTACTGGTTTTACTAGTTGTTTCTGCAACAATTTGACCACTTTTTTCCTCCCTTTTTTTGTTGCATGTTGATGTTACATACCCTTTTCTTTGCAGGCTGAGTATTTCCGTCAGTTGCTAAAACCTGTTACGTAGTCTAGAATCAAGCGACATTGGTTTAGGGGTGTTTTCGTTGTATTGGCATCATTTATTAGAGGCTGCAGAAGAGATAAGCGTTGATTGGAGGAAGCGGCCATCGTTTGTTAAAAATGCACTCGGCTTAGTACCTACTTTCTTTCTTTTCATTCCTTTCGCAGCTTCTGTCCAGCATTAAGATAGAATAATTCTCAGTTGCAAAAGCCAAGGCAGAATTACTTGCTGGGAGAGTGGGAGTTTATTGATTGGGAACCGAACTTTACCATGCAGAATCACGAATATTTTTACCCCGAGAAGTTTGCACTCCCTTTGGCACCTGAAGCAGGTGACACTTATTTGCAGGCTCCTCTTGTTTCTGCCCTTAATGCTGTTTTACCTTCCGGTGCCAGGCCGATAACTCCCTTTGAAAGAGTTGAACTGCAACCCTCTGCGGTTTGCCCCAAGAATTTCATTATCTTTGATCAGACCGATAACCAAAGCAGAATTATGTTCCATCCTGCAATTGCCAACAAATTTGGTGGTCCTGGTTTGAATGTCCATGCTACCTATAATCGAGACTCTGAGAAGAACAAAGCTAATCCTGTGGAAGGAGAACTATCATCTTCTTTTGAAGAGTATTCTAAGGACGTTGATGCATTGTTGAGCTTGGAAGGGGACTTGTCAGTTTATTTTATTTTAACAATCTAAATATATTTTATTAACAAAAATTAAAACTTGAATATGATTATCACTTAAGTTTCCTCCGTCAACAAGGGCCTTTTTTACCGAAAAAAATCCTAAAAAAGGCCCTAAGATTCTGAAACTTTTCTGGGATTTTCAGAATCTGCGTGAGTTGTTAACGGGGCTGATATAATTGTTAGCGGGTAGGTCATTAACAACTAAATCAGCCCCATTAACAACAATTTGCTAACAATTAAATCAGCCCCATTAACAACTATATCAGTACCTCATTAACAACTATATCAGCCCCGTTAACAACTCACGTAGATTCTGAAAATCCCAGAAAAGGTCCTAGGGTCTTTTCTGGGATTTTCATAATCTTGGGGCCTTTTTTAAGATTTTTTTTTCTGTAAAAAGGGCCTTATGTGAAATTTCCCTAAAACTTAAAACTTAAAGGACAAAGTATATTTTAGCCAATTAAAAAAAGAAAAAAGAAATAAAATAAATGAAGAGTTAAGTCAATAGATAAATTAAAGTCCACCCATTATCTCAAGGTTTTGGGGCTCTGTTTTTCAGAAGGAAAAGTATGAAAAATTTCAAATGTTGAAGTATTAGTACGGCAATAAGGTAGTTAAGAGTCCGTTTGGATGTAGCTTTTGGAAAATGATTTTCATGATTTACGAGATAAAAATGGCTTTTAGAGAATAGTTTTTAGAATTTACGAGGTAAAAATGATTTTTAGAAAATAGCTTTTGGATAATAGCTTTTGAAAAATGATAGTGTTTGGATAATTTCAAAACCTACGTTTTGACAAAAGTTTGTCAAACATCCTAAAATTGTTCAGAAGTTATTCTGTATCAAAACTTAGCTTTTGTCAAACACCCCTATTATATTTTTTCCAGGCATCAAAATCTAGGTTTTATCATAAGCTTACCAAACACCCCTATTTTTTCCAGAAGCTATTCTGCATCATAACTTAGGTTTTGTGAAAAGCTTTTTTTTTGGCTTTTTCTCTCTCCTCTCGCTATCATCAGTAATTTTTTCAGTATTAGTCAGTATGTTTAAAATATTTTTCTGTACCTTTCTGTTCCCTGAAATATTTTTTAAGTTTGTCAAGTACTTGAAATATTTTTTCAAGATCCTAAAATAATTTTTAAGATAATGAAAAAGTATTTTTTTATACCAATCAAGTATTGAAATGTTTTTTCAAAACCAGTCATTACCCTGAAGTATTTTTGTAATATCCTAAAATAAATTTTTAATATCATGAAATACTTCAAGGTACTGACTGGTATTGAAAAAATACTAAAGGACAGTGAGGAGTAAGTGACGTTACATCTTAATTCAAAACCTAAGGGTATTTTTGGTAAGAGGGATTTGGAGGAGAGAGGCGGGAAAGGGAGGACGAATTTTTATGGGTTGAATTTAAAAAACTTGGAGAAGTAGAGTTATAAAATTTTAATGAAGATGAGATGTGGGATAAAAGGATAATAAAATTTAATTTAAAAAATGTTAACCCCATTTCTCTCTTTAAAAAAAAAAGAAAAGAAAAAATCTCTCATCTCCCCTCCTACCAAACAAACCATAAAGGCTCAAGTTTATGGATGTTTTATAATGCATTAGTTATCAAGTCTAACTTTATTCAATGTGAAACTTCTCGTATCAACGAAAATTCACTCACAATTTCTATTTATTCTGAGAACATTTGTATATCATTTTAATGTTAAGTTGAGAGACTCACGGAATGAAATAATCTTTTTAATTTGAAGCCTAAACAATTATTTTCCATATTTTTATTGTGGATGGCGTTTATCCAGCCGTAACATGCGTTAACAACAGTGCTCCGACAAAAGTTTATAAATCTCAAAATTCAAACTATCATTGCCCCAGTTAAGATCCTCAAAAATGAAGTTATAATAATCAGTTAAAAGAGACATATAATTTCCAAAATACGAGCTGAAGCAACCAAATCAAGATGTGGATGCTTGAGGAACCTTCTAATTGAGGTTGAATCCCTTTGCAACAATAATGAGAGTGTTGAAGTAGTGATTTGAGGAATGCTGCAAACTCCATTATCCCCAATCATAATATCACTTTTAATTTGACCTGTGATCGTTAGTTTTTGATTAAAAAAGTTTTATTTGTGTATCATAGTTTGGGTCTTTGCTGGTGCCCGAGTTTAAAATAACTAGTAGAATTCAACTGAGTAAATTGGGCCATTAGTGGGGTTGTGGCTCATAATAACAATACAATCTCTAGGAGAATCCATATAACAAATCTGAATCTCCCGTCTCCTACAATCATCTTTCTCCTTTTCCTCTCCAAATTTCTAGATGAAAAAAATGAATGGTGTAAATGCTCTTATAAAATATTATTACAATATTACTTAAATATAAATAAATAAATTTAACTATTAAATTTTGATTTGGGTAGTTCATATCTGCAATATAAACAAATCTTAAATGTTGGCAACTTTATCTAGTGAAATAAGATTTATGGTGGTTGTTTTCAATTATGGCTTGCATCATAAAATTAGAGAACAACTTAATCCTTCTGAAATTAGGCTCTTGTTTGCATTTTTTCTATAATAATTTTCATCGCAAAGATGATCATATACAAAAAGGGGGAGTCCGCCTATTGACAAGTCATTGAGTAGTAGCTAGTCAAAGAAATGCATTTTATTTTAATAGTCTTAAATTCAATATTTGTAAATCAATCGAGATGATTAATGAATAAACACGCTACATTCCAATGAAACAGCGAGCTTAGTAAGGAAAATTGTTTCTCTAGTTGTTTTGTTTATTGCAATGCCACAGTAAGATTAACAACTTGAACATTACAAAGTTGTGCGGAGGCCCCACGCACGTGAATTAAATATTACAAAAAAGAAGCAAAGCAAAAGTAATAATACATCATAAAGCATAGTGTAAATAAACAAGACATATTTAAATTAATAATAATTTGTGACCTACGAAATTTAAATGATAATTAAAGAAACTTCGTGTCTGAATAGTGGACACTGAAGACATAATCCAGATGACGAGCCCTAGACCCACTAACATAATATTGGAACGCACGTCATCCATCATATCCGACATAGAAATCATAATGACCACGAGGGTCAGTGAAAACGGATGACAGAATGTGGAGGGAGACTGTTGCAACTAAGCGAGGTTTGGAAGAAGCACGAGAGAGGGAGAGTGAAAGTGATTTGAGGATTGAATCATTCTTTCTTAATATCAGTTTCGTCAACAATGACCAGCGATTGATGCTGTTGGGAATTCTTGTAAATATTGTAGCATTACTACTCATTAACTCCTCATTCTCTTTTTCTTCTTCTTCTCCTTCTTCTGTAGCTTCCATTGATGTTTGATGATGATGATCATTAATCATTTATCTTGTCAATGGCCCCACCACATGCCTTTCTCCTCCTCTATCACCCCTCCTCACCTTCATTCTAACTCCAAAAAACCTAGGACCCCAATGATTACAGTCATAGTCATAATGTTGCCTCTCTCTATCAGAAGTGGCTTTTTTTACAACTAGTGAAAGTAGATAACCAAAAGATCGGTGAAAAAACAATTTCAAAAGAAGAAAATCCAGCAAGATTCTTGCAGATTTTTTTTTTTAATAAAAAAAATAAAAATTCAGATAAAAAATGAGCTCAAAACTGTAAAAAAGTAGAAGATAAAGAGAGAGAAGTATGTAAGTATTAACCTGGAAAAAAATTATCTCAGAATCTCTTCTCTCCTCATCCCTCAATATCTTTTTATCTTAGCCGTCCAAAAATTGATCTAAACGTTCAGAGAAAGACACGTCATCTACTTTTAAAATTTTTATATTTACCACGTGCAGTAGTTTTTACCGCATGTGGTTTTCTGAAATTGATGATGTGTCTCCCTCTGGACGCTTAGATCAATTTTTGGATGGTTAAGATAAAAAGATATTGAGTGATGAGGAGAGATGGGATTGTGAGAGAATCCGGATCCGTATTAACCTAGATGTGAAGAGAAGATAGTTCACAAAAAATTTCATAGAAATGTCATTTTTTGGGATCTTTAAACTTCCTCCAATCTTATTCAAACAAATCTGCAATTGGCTCTCAACCTGCTGAGTTTATATATATGAAAATTCAATTTACAAGTAGGCTTGAACTGGTCCTGGACGTGGAAAAGAATAGTGACATGTTGAATAAAGTGAGGTGTCTGCTTCATCATGTCCATGGAAATAAGAATACCATGGATGATAGTTCCAGGAGATCGTCCCTCCAAGTTGAAATTGGAAAACGACGTATGGTGCACTTAATATTAGCCAATATCACATCCAGATATTAATTAGGTGAATTATTGAGAAAAGAAGTTAATTTGTAAGGACAATGAACTATTTTAAATTATGAAGAAGACGCCTGAGAGGATAGATTCCTAGGATTTAAAACAAATATATATATTGAAAGTCAAGTTAGCTTGCGCACAATTAAAAATTATTGAAATCTCATTATTAAGAAAGGAAAAAAAAAAAAGGTAGTTAGTTTGGGCCATTAAAGGGCCCAAAATAAGGACATTATTGTCTTTTCACTCACAAACCTTAATTTCATTTTGACTTAAAGGAGTGCAGTGAAATTTTAAAATCTTTTAAAAAACTAAAATAAAATTGCCACCATATGGGCTAAGTGAAATTTTACCAATAATGTTTCATGAAAGCCTGGTGAATATAGCATTGCTGCTGTTACTTTCACTTATTTTTGTATCATAGTCTGGGTCTTTGTTGGTGCCGAATTTTTTTTGATACACATGGTAAGGGAGGGGGCAGGGTTCGAACCCTGGACATGGGGAGGGGAGCTCCACGCGCTACCAAGGCTACTGGGTCTTTTGTTGGTGCCGAATTTAAAATAACTAGTGGGATTCAATTCAGTAAATTGGGCCATTACTGGAGTTGTGGCCCATAATAGCAATACAATCTTTAGAGAATCCATATAACAAATCTGAATCTTTTTGCCTCTCACAATCATCTTTCTCCTTTTCCTCTCAAAATTTCTAGATGAAAAAAATGAATGGTTTATATGTTCTTATAAAAATATTTATTATAATATTACTTAAACATAAATAAATAAATTTAACCATTAAAATTTGAATTCGGCAGTTCATATCTACTATATAAACAAATTTTAATTTATAAAATATTATTATAATAATTTTATAACATATTACATCTCAGCGATCTATTTTCTTAATCTAACGATGGAAAAGGGATTCTTATTGTTGTTGTTTTCAATTACTGCTTGCACCATAAAACTAGAGAATAGCTTAATCCTTCTGAAATTAGGTTCCTGTTTGCATTTTTTCTATAATACTTTTCGTAGCAAAGATGATCATATACAAAAAGGGGTAGTCACCAATTGACAGTCATTGAGTAGTAGCTAGTCAAAGAAATTCATTTTATTTTAATAGTCTTAAATTCAATATTTGTAAATCAATGGAGATGATTAATGAATAAACACGCTACATTCCAATGAAATAGGTAGCTTAGTAAGGAGAATTGTTTCTCTAGTTGTTTTGTTTATAGCAATGGCACAGTAAGATTAACAATTTGAACATTATAAAGTGGTGCGGAGGCCCCACGCACGTGAATTAAATATTACAAAAACGAAGCAGCAAAAGTAATATATCATAAAGCACAGTATAAATAAACAAGACAAATTTAAATTAATAATAATTTGTGACCTGCGAAATTTAAATGATAATTAAATTATCTAATAAACCCGACACGGAAGTCGTAATCCAGAAGACGAGCCATAGACCAATCAACCTGCCAGAAGAACACACGAAATCCATCATATCAGACAATGAAATCATAACCACGAGGGTTAGTGAAAGCGGATGGCGGAATGGGGAGGGAAAGCGTTGCAAGTAAGCGAGGTTTGGAAGAAGCACGAGAGAGTGAGTGTGAGAGTGATTTGAGGATTGAATCACTCTTTCTTAATGTCAGTTTCGTCAACAAGGACCAGCGATTGATGCTGTTGGGAATTCTTGTGAATATTGTAACATTACTACTCATTAACTCCTCATTCTCTTCTTCTCCTCCTCCTCCTTCTCTAGCATCCATTGATGTTTGATGATGATGATCATTAATCATTTCTCTTGTCAATGGCCCCACCACATGCCTTTCTCCTCCTCTATCACCCCTCCTCCTCACCCCCATTCCAATAATAGGACCCCATTCATCATAATCATAATCATAGTCATAATGTTGCCTGAAATCATGCCCATACTCAATTGGACCCTCTAACAATCCAACTTCCCACAAAAATGGAAATAAATATCTCAATTCTGCTATCTCTCCGAATGGCATTTCCACATGTTTGAATCCAACACCGCATATAATGTCACCACATACCAACACCTTCATTCTCACTTTATTCCATGAACTCTTGACAACATCCAAATAATTGTAGACCATTACTAACCCTGACCTTGTCCCTTTCATACTTCCCCCAATGTTTATGTTTATTTTCCTTGGCCCATCTCCATTTACCCATAACGTGACAAGATTGCTTAGGACTGTTGAAGAATGGATTTGATCCAATTTCACACAACCATCAACCTCCACACGTTCAATCTTAGGGACATAAGAGAGATCTGGGAGTGCATTTAGATGTTTTGAATTCCACACACTGATTTCCTTTAGATTTGGAAAATGCTGAAAAAACAAAGCACTGTTAAATAAATTGCATAACTATATGTATGCACAATTTAAAAATAACAACTCAATGCATTTAGATGATGAATCGGATTTCCTGCAAAAAGTACAACTAAGATGTTTAATCGTCAATCTAAAGGTAGTAAAGCAAATATTTGCATTCCCAATTATTTGGTCAATGTTTGATGCCAAAAATGATATGTACCTGATTTCCTTTCCAAAGCTGTCGGATATTACTATTAGGCATTCTAAGCATAACAAGATTCTCATAGCAAAAATTTAATGGCACTTGTGTAAATGGATATTCTTCCCAACTTAAAAACTTCAGTTCTTCAGGAAGATAATCCAAATTGTCGCAAATAGTCAACTCGAAGCCTTTCTCTTATCGACTTATAAACTTTAAGGAATATTAAATTATGCATCTTCCGAAAATTACTAGCCCTCCATGCAAGTACTCCTTCTTATCTTGCTCAAGTCCAATGACAAGCATCGAATATCCTTTATTCCCTAGTAATAGCAAATCAATGGAAACACAATTATCATTGCCTTACAAAGTAACCAAAAATACTTTGTAGTGCAATCAAATATATCCGATCTCTATTTATAAATTAATTAGTTACCTCCATGCATGTGTAGATCTTTAATTAATATAACTATAAAAGCAAATATCTATTAAAAACACTCGGCATGATAAATTTTTTAATTGGAAAAGCATGAACTAAAGCCGAAAGAAAGGCCCAGTTAAAAGACATCAAACATTGATGTCATTTAATGGATATGAAGCCTTAAACCATTTAGACCCCGTTATAGCCCTCGCTTTAACATTTGGTTCGTTTTGAATTTTCAAATAATTTTTACTTCTAATAACGTTAACTTCTTTATTATTGTAAAAGCATGCACATGTGTGCGTCTCACAATAGTCCTATTTTGCTCATGTCTAATGATAAGCATTGGACTTCCTCGGCGCCCTAGTGATCAAATAATCGGGAAACAATATTAATATGAAGAAAGTGATCAAATAGCAACAGATAAAACAATAAAATATATTTCTTTTAGATAAATCTAAATGATCAATACGCTTTTGTGCAATTTATTCAAACAAGTCATTTTATCCTACAATAAATAAATAAATTGGTCAAAACAAATACACACTACAAGGGAATAAAATATTAAGAGAATAAATAATATAGTAAAAAATAGATTATTACCTTGTCATTGTGGAAAAAATGATCAATATCCTCATGCCTCCATAGTCGAATGGGTCTTTCAGGGTTTGATATTAAGTGTTGCCTAGAAATTTCAAGCCCCATGTCCATTAGAAGAGCATGCATCTCAATATCACCATTTTCATCCACTAAAATGAGGGATCTCTTTAAGTACACCTATATCAATACGGAAGAAGAATCATATATGCGTCTTACACAATCTTCTAGAGAAATCCTCCATGTTTCATTCAAGAAAAATGCTAGATCAAGAAATACATTCTTGTTGTGTGTCATCAAGCCCATCAAAACTCAATTTCAACAAATTAAAAATGTCCTTGTGAAGAGTTTGATTTAGTTTTTCCATAGCACTATCCCACTCTTCTTTTCCTCTACCATGAAGAAAGCAGCCCAACACTTTTAGAGCTAATGGATTTCCTTTACAATAATGCACTACCCACTTTGATAACTCCAAATAGCTTTTTGATGGCTCATTTTGCTTAAAAGCTTTCAAACTAAAGAGATGAAGGGCTTGATGGGAATCCAATTGGGAAACATGATATGTTGTGGATGCAAAAGTATTCCTAAGCACTTGCATGTCTCTTGATGTGATAATAATTCTACTTCCTTCCCCAAACCAATCACATACTTGGATTAAATCTTCAATTTCTATAGAATTATCGACATCATCAAGTATCGAAGAATTTTTTTTTACGACAAAGCCTACTTTTCACAAAAGTAGATTTTAAATTGTACGCGTTAGCATCATCATCTTTTAATAATTCTTCAAGGCACTTTTTTGTAATTCTTCTAATCCAATTCTTTCAAGTTGTTTTCTCACATTTCCAACAAAGGAGAAAGCTTCAAATTGTTTTTCAACTTGTCAAATATAGCTCTAGCAAGAGTGGTCTTACCTATACCACCCATGCCCCATATTCCTACAATGCGAGCTTCACTTAGTAGCTTTTCAATTTCTTGAATCTGATGATCAATCCCAACTAATCCTTCAACGTGAAATGATGACTTGGTATTCAACTTGCTCAAAATATCTTCAACAATCTTTTTGATAAGTTTGGATTCAGACCTAGCACAAATATAAGATAAAACAACGATCATGTTTATTGCCCAAAGGAAGAAACATATAACATATAAGTGAAGAATGAGTAGAAGCTGGCCACCTGATATTCTCTGAATGCCACCCAGATAGTTTTGTTGATTGGATCAATGCATTTTTCCACTCTTCCACTTTTTCTAGATTGTGCTTAAATCTAAACTTAAGCTTAGCAAATCCATCTCCAAAACTCCCACTCTGTTCGCAAATATTTGAGGGATCTACGTGGTAGAAAACAGGGATGACAATTCTTCCGTATTTATCCCTACATTTCATAATATGAACGAGCTCATCCATACACCATGTTGAAGAAGCATAATCTTTCGAGAAAATAATCAAAGATATCTCTGATTCCTCTATTGTTTTCAGAAGAACTGGTGCAATATGTTGTCCTTTGTGGAGCTTGTGATCCATAAAAGTATGAATATTCGCATTGCAAAGTACTTCGTAGAGATAACTTGAGAAAGCATCACGAGTGTCTTCCCCTCTAAAGCTAAGAAAGACGTCGTACTTGGTTGCAAGAGCAGCAGCAACGATATGAGAACGAGAAGAAACCGTGGGAATCGAATCAACAACATCTTCACAACTACATATGGAAATAAATCATGAATTAGCAATGGGCTATCAAGACACTCGAACAACATAATAAAGAGTATGGGACCATTTATAGAAGATGTTACCAAGTATCAAAAAAAATAAATAATAATAATAATAAAAAGATGTTACCTATCATCAAGTGGAGAGATTAATCGATAGCTTTAGAAATTGCTATAGCCAAGCAAAATCAATACATGCTTCTATTAGCACTAAGGAAAGGGTTGCGTCCATATGATTGTATTTTCTTGCTTCAACCTTCACTTTCAAAGAACTCCGAAACTAGGTCCTTGTTTATTAGCCTTACCGAGAAATGATATAGTGGTTCTTGATTAAAGTAATAAAGAGATCATACAAAAATATTTCGAAAAGTGGGAAAGTAGTTGCCGAGGATCAAGTCAACTAGTCAAGTCTACCCAACAACTTTATTTATTTTAAAACAAGTTATAGTCAATAAACCGCACATGTTGAAGCGAGAGATGGAGCTACGTTAGTGCCTATGGGGCCAAGTGCAGACATACACAATTTGAAAAATATATATATTGTTCAGAACTTTTAATATAACATATCTAATTGGGTTGGATGGTTAAGACTTTCTATCATTACCTACAGGTCCCGGGTTCGACTCCTCCCTTGTGTTTTTTTCCTAATTCCTAAATCTTTCACCCACTCCTCCTCCCTTTTTTTTTTTTTTTGTCGAACACTCCTCCTCCCTTTTTTTTTTTTTTTTTTCTAATCCTCAAATCTCTCACGTCTCACCCACTCCTCCTTTTTTTTTTTTTTTTTTTTTTTTGATCGAACACTCCTCTCTTTTTTTTTTTCTAATCCCCAAATCTCTCACCCACTCCTCCTCCCTTAGAGAGCTGTTAAAGACAAGTTCAAAAAACTTTCAAAGCTTTCCACTTGTTCTTCTTGGCTCTTTAGTGAAACCTTTGTTTGAGTAGAAGAGTTATCCAGTATATTACTACTAATTAAGGAGCTCTTTACTTCCTAAATTTTGTATTATACTGCAGATGTTGATCAAAGCAAATGATCGATTGACTTTTATTCAACATAAAAACATGTAATTATTGATTTCATAAAACTGTTATTGTATGCATTTAAAACTTTCTTTAAAAAAAAATTTCGGGGGCGCTACCTCCGAACCCCGAACCTCACAACTAATTGTGAACCCACAAATCTCAAAACCTGGCTCCGTCCCTGTGTTGAAGTGTATTATTGTTAATCTTTTTTTTTTTTTTTTTCTTTTTAAAGGAAACTTCCAGGCTTTAGCTATTGTGGCAGACATGGCGCTCTTTATACACACCACACTATAGCTTCCAAAAATATTCCCCATAGAATGAGGTTCTCTTGAGTTTTAACCATTGAAAAAAGAATCCGACTAACACTACACGAAGAAACGAGCAGAATTTTTCAGTGAGATAGAAGCAATTTTAGGTAAATAGGTGGATCGGTGGGATCAAGCAAGTGGATAATGAAAACAGAGAATATGTCATCGGATAGTCTTCTCTCTCAATAAACTGGAGACAATTTTAGTTAACTGGGGTTCGTTAATTACAAGAAATTATTTAGTTAGAATCAGACGCTTAATCTTAGAGTAGAGGATGCATGATTGTTGGAATCGAACTCGTGAATTGGGAGTCCCAAGAAACATGTTCTCACCAACAAGCCCCAAGAAGGAAGCGCATCAGACGCTTAATCTACTTTAACCTTTAAGCCTAGTCTAATAATAGCTAGGTCAGGTTCAGACTTATGAGACATATTTAGGTAAATAGGTATAAGGTCTAACCTATAGGTCTATTTTCATAACCTAAATTATATATATTTATATATTAAAAGATGAAATATCCTGTGAGATAGAAGCAATTGTGAGATACTTTACTATAGGTACTGTAAAGATGAAATTCAATGGCGGTCCTCCTAATCACAACCCCTAGCCAGAGAGCATAGAGGGGGAAATCAAAACAAAGATATAATAATGGATCTAGTAGTTCTTCATATTCAGAAAGAAAGAACAAGCACTTTGCTTTTCGAATAAAATAAATAAATAGCCGTTTAATTCATTAAAAAAATTTGAATAATAGAAATGAGGAGTTTAATATAGATCAAGTCCACCCAGAAAGGTTTACAGATGTTTAATATTTATAACATGTACGACAGTAAGGTAGCTAGATTGAACAAACAGCTAGCACAAGAAGAAGAAAAAAGCAAATATTTGAATAATTGTTTATCATCCATATATAAAAGCCACAAAGGATTTAAGTCCAGCCATACCATTGAAGTTAAAGTATAAAAAATTCCAAATGATGTTTGAGTATCAGGAGATCTACGACTACGACAATATAATATGGTAGCTCAGTAAGGAGATTGAATATTTCTGTGAAAAATGAAGGGAAAACAAGTAAAAGAGAAGAAAAAATTAGTAACCTGGATCGAAAGAAATAGCTCTCACAAGCAAAGGTCTCAAAAATGGAAGCTTCAGAATTTGCTATCTCTTCAAAACAAGTTCTTCAGACTCGGATGAACAAATGCCTTACTCTCATATGTTTATATTTTGTTTCAGTCTCTTATTCCTCTTTCTAGGAAGCTCGCTTGCCGTGTTGCAGTGCTCTGCATCATCGTACTTTGGGACAGCCTTAGAAAAAGTTGCCCTCAGAGGCCCAGATTTCGGAAAAATTTGAGTGATGATGACTACCTTTTTAAAAAAAAAAATTTAATGAATAAAATAAAATAAATAAATTATATTAAAATATTTATATTTATTTTTAAAAAAACTAATTTATCTGATATTTAAACTAATATATGGTATAATGATGTATAATATATGTTATGATTTGATAATTTATTTTATTCCTTTACTCTAAAAAACAATCGGCTTTTATAATAAAGATAGATGGGAGTAATTTACACATAAAATAATAAATAAAGTCATATTTTTTCTCTTAAAAAAAGTCATATTTTTTGTTAGTACTGTACTGATAATTGTTTTCAGTTGTTTTTTTCCTTTTATATTTCTGTTTTCAACCTTTTTTCACAAAATGCAAAATGGATCGAAAGCCCAACAACGGGGATGACATGTGAGTTAAAATATAAAGAATTAACGAAATAAAAAAGTAAATGACATGAATATTTTCTTTGTCCAATAAAAAATGAGAAAATCCCATATATAAAGCTACTTAAAATAAAAAAATTCTAAATCGGGTTATTAAATTCAACAAATCATTAATTAAGTCATTAACCCAATTTTGGATTTTGAAATTTGTGTAAAATGACTTTAATGCCCCTCATCTCTTTTTTCGACAAATGCCTTTCTTCTCGCTCCTCTTAAAAGAGTACTATTGCTTTATGACTTTATATAAAAGGATAATAAAAAATAATTCAAGTATGACATGCCATAATAGTATCATTGATATCAATTAAATAGGTTTAATGTTTCGCTTTTATTGTAAATATTTTTTTGTCACACTCATATAAAAATGGGTAGGTCCCATTATAAAGAGAAGAGAGAAAAAATATTAGTGGAACTCACCCACTTTTATGTGAGTATGGCGAAAAAAATGTTTCGCAAAGAGCGAAACATTAAACCCTATATATATTTCAATTGAAAGTCAATTAATTGTATCAATGATTAAAAAAAAAAATCTGAGTTTTTTTTTAAAGTTGTTATTTTTATCGGTGAGATAAAAGAAAAGAAAAAAAAAAACATATCCCATGCCAACTTCACCCTTTGCAAAATTGAATTGAAATAAAAGTCATTTTTACCAATATTAATCTAAACCAGAATAATTTTTCTTAACTCATAAATGTGAGTTTTTAGATAGTAATTTAGTTAATATTTCAATTTTAATTTTTTCATTCTTTAATATAAATCAGTAATATTATTTATCTTTTTTATAAAGCAACATTTAAATTTCATATACTTCTATGGATATTTCAAAAAAAGATGTAAAATGCACTTAAAATTTCATCAAACGGTTTACATCAATATAAAACTTTCCAAAAAAAAGCCTATATATATGTGTGTGAAAAATATAGAAAAATCCATACTTAATTAATATATTTACCAAAATATGTCCTTTTTATAGTGACATATATTATAAGTTTTCTTAAAAAAATTGTTTATGTTGATAAAATGAACTCTTTGTCAAAAATATTGTAGGTTTTTATTCTTATGATGATATACTTAATATATTTTAAAGAATCATATTTTGTTGTATTAAAATTAATTTTGATATATACATGGGAAACATAAGTTAGGGAGTAATAAAATTCATTAATGAGGAGAGAGGAGAGGGTATTAAAGATATTTTACCCATATTTCAAAATCCTAAATTGGGTTAATGAGTCAATTCAAGATTTATTGAATTTACCAACCCGATTTAGAATTTTTCTATTTTAAGTAGTTTTATATGGGATTTTCCCTAAAAAAAAAATTAGGTTGCATATAGGTCTCAAATTATAAAGAGTATGAAAATTTCTATCCTTCATATATAATAGTGATAATACTTCTCTAGTCTTTAATATATTAATGACTAGAGGATTATTATTAATGGCCTAGTAACTTACGGGGTGGTATGAAAGTTTTCTTATAACTGGGAAATTACAGCTTTAATCCTATTTGTGATTTCAAATTTTCCTAACTCTTTAATTAAAATAAAATCGCATATCTAGACCTCCTTACCCTTCCCTATCATCATTTGTTGCTTTGGGTCAACTGTCAAGACTCAATAAGTCAAGTCATGCCCCGTTCATTACTTTTGTGAATTGCCTTGTTGGTTCCTTGTATTTGTACCGCCCTACCCCCTTTGCTTTTGCGTTACCGTATTATTAGGGGTCATGTACGTTCCCACCCACATGACTTGTTGAGGGACCTTGAAGGAAAGAACAGAACTTTCTTATGTGGAGGCAATGAAGATGAGAGGAAACTTCACTTGATTTCTTGGGACCTTGTCACAAAAGCTAAAAATGACGGTGGTTTGGGCATCTTGAATCTTTGAAAACAGAACGAAAAACTTTCATTATGAAATTGTGTTGGAATCTATTGAATAACAAAGAAGCTTTATGTGTCAAAATCCTTAAGGCCAAGTATAAATGTGGACCAAAAGCCATGCCAATTTAATCCTAATTATACTTTCAAATTTTCCTGGCTCTTTAATTAAATAAATAAACGGGATATTTTTATGGATTATATTTTTTAAGAAACTCCTTACCCTTCCCCATCATCATTGGTGACTTTGGGGTCAACTGTCAAGGCTCAACAAGTCAAGTCATGCCCTTGGCTTTTTCTTTTTCTTTTGCTTTTGCGAAAAAAGAAAAAAATCACTTTTATTTGAATGTATCCAGGATCATCATCATTTGGGCATTTGATTGTATTTTAGACTTAGAAGACGGTTTTAGAAAATAAGAAATGAGTATTAATTTAATTAATATGTTTATTCTGTGCCAACAGACCCAACTATAAGGTGTAAGATCTTGATTAAACCATAAAAGAAAGAGGAAATTAATAAATAAATATATAGATTGAAATATTACATTGATCCAACATAAAATGGGGGTTTCTTACATTTATCTATTTTTTCTTCCATTATCAAATATTATGTCCTTGTGGTCAACAGATCAAGCTATCACTAGATTTAGGGGTTACTCTCGCTTTATTGTTAATTTGTGTATCTATGGGTTTCCGTATTAAAAATTGTTTTATTTGTCCGAAAAGAAAGAATTTGAAAACTTATTCATATTATGAATCCCCTTATTGATCTTGTAAATGTCTTCACTTATCTATTAAATCCCCTTATTTATTTTTTGAATCACCTCATTTCAATATTTCAAAGGGGACTTCACTTTCTCTTAAAATTCATAGATCAACAAATGCCTTTCTCACTTATTTATCTCTTGTTTTACCATTTAGGGTCAACAAGTGAAGTCAAGTTGTCTTACGTTTGAGACTTTTGTGGATTGCCGTGTTGCTTCATTCTATTTGCTTCTGGGGAAAATTAGAATTTTAAGGGCCTACTTATTTGTGTATCATTATTTAGGGGTTTTTTTTTTCTCAATTTGCCCCTTATTAAATAACTAATTACTATTTTGCCCATGTTTCTAAACTATTTCCCAATGTACCCTTGTTTAGTCGACTAAACCTTGGGTTTAGTCAAAGTTTAGTCAACTAAAACGTGGGGGCGTTGATTTTTTTTTTGTCCGCGATTTAGTCGACTAAGCACGTGGCTTAGTCTACTAAATCGCGACAGGGGGTTTTTTAAATCGCGAGGGCGTCAAAAAAATCGGCCCCACGTTTTAGTCGACTAAACCCAAAGTTTAATCGACAAAACATGGGCACATTAGGAAATAGTTTGGAAACAGAGGCAAAATGGTAATTAGTTATTTAATAAGGGGCAAATTGGAAAAAAAAAACCTTATTTGGGCATTTGCTTGTTTTGGAGGGTGAGGATGTTTCATGTTCCCTTTCACTTCTTTTTCTCTCCATAAATAATTTTAAAGTGGAATGAAGTTTCACATAATCAACAGCAACTAAGGGGCTATTAACCCCATTTTTGCAATATTTATAAATTTAGCTCATAAATTTTTTCCTCCCCTCGGTTGCCATCAAACTCCCACATACCAAACAACCCCTAAGTTCACCCAACAATTTACTTATTTATTTAACATTTCTCATGAACAACTTTGAAGTTGTATTAATGGTTGTTGTGCTTTAATTTCTTTATATTTTCTTTTACAAAGAAATTTCGAACCTCTTGCTGTTGTGGAAGACAGCGTTCTTTTTGCGCACCCCACCATAGCCTTCAAATTAGCAAATGCTTACTCAATCCAAAATTTAGCAACTAAACTACTAATTTGCATACATTAAAGAAATTACTTTTTTTTTCCTTTAAGAAAATTAGTTAAATTAATTATTTTTATCAAATATGTGTGTGTGTGTGTGTGTTTTTTTTTTTTTTTTTGAAGTATCCTCTTTAATTATTTGCATTGAAAACTATCATCGATAGAAATTCTATTAACATGCATGTGTAATGGATATGTTTTCGAATTTTTATGATTTTTCAAAGATTTTTTAGAAAAATGGTGCAATTTTATTTTTCACTTAGAGCACTAAATCTTTGAAAAGTCATAAAAGTTGAAAACATCTTTTCTTTATCTATAAAAATATCAAAATGTCACTCATTTTATATAAAATCTAATAGTAAAAAGAAACACGAAAAACATATTTGGAGAGTGTCCCAAATTTGAGGTATAACTGAGGGCGTGGCTGAGAGGGGCAGCTGACACCTCTAGTTCTTACTTATTTTTGGAATCCCTTTATTTGTCTTATAAATACCTTCACTTGTCTTATAAATTCCTTTTTTTATATCCTTTTATTTAGTTTATAAATACTTTACCCTGTGAATTCCCTGCTAAGTCTCTTATTGCTCTTTCTGGGAAGCTCGCATGCCGTGTTGCAGTGCTCTACTTTATCGTGTTGCAGTCAAGTCATGCCCTTTACTTTTGCTTTTGCTTTTGCCAAAAAAGAAAAAAATTAACTTCAGCAGGGTCCACTTATTTGAATGTATCCAGGATCATCATCATTTGGGGCATTTGATTGTATTTTAGACTTAGAAGACGGTTTTAGAAAATAACTAAGGAGTATTGATTCAATTAATTTATTTATTCTGTGCCAACAGACCGAACCATAAAGTAAAATCTTGATTAAGCCATAAAAGAGAAAATTAATAGATAGATTGAAATATATTACATTGATCCAACATAAGATTTTTGTTTTTTTTTTTTAGGTGGGGTGTTACTTTAATCTATTTTTTTCTTCCACAGCATCTATTTTAATCATTTGTACTCCTCTTATCCTAAATATAGAAGCTAGTTTAGGAGTTACGTTAACTTTATTTTTAAATATAAAACCTCAATCTATTTTATTTATAATATACATTTATCATTTTTCCCAAACTAATTTACGTAGCATAAAAGTGATACTCCTCTGGTTTTAAATATAGGGCATAGTTTGTAATGCAAATTGTACTATAAATGATGTTGTATATTTAAGACTAGAGGTAGTACATAATTTGATGTTAAACAAAGATATTTTAGGGGAATCAATGATGGGATCCGTACAACGCAATGCGGATTAAAATTTCTACGAATCCCGTCCCGAGGATCACTCGGGCGCGTTTAAACCAAGGCTAAGGAATCCGGATATTACCTTTTAAAACTCGTTCGCGGTTTCTACTTTGTTGAACGGGTGGGCTACCTCCTCGATCGCGAGAAGACGACTCGTAGAATCGGCTTCCTCCACCGTATCCACACGAACAATTCCCGAACACGGCTACGCGACGTGCTAGCGCCTCTTTTGCGTCTCTCTCTCTTTTCACTCTAGGGTTTCTCGCGGCCTTTTAGAATACGCTCGACCGAAAGTCCGTAGGTTTTCTAAAATCGTTCGGCGTATTTAATGCAAAATTAATCGTATTAATTTTTGAATTCAAACTTTAGATCTGGATTAAATATATATTAATTAAATCTATCCGATAGATCTAATATAATAATATTTATTTAATCGAATTAAAAGCCGGATCTGAAATTTGAATTCGAATCTAGATTAAAAAAATAATTAATTAAATCTATCGATAGATTTAATCCAACCTATTTATTTAATCCAAATTTAAAAGCCTCCCGATTTAATTTATCTCAATAAATTAAATCCGAGAAATGATATCTATCTATTTATTTAAATCGAGATACTAATATCTCAATTTAAATTAAATAGACAATAATATCTTTATTCGAAAATTAAATGAGATACAATATCTCTGTTTGTTTTAGATATTTAATTTATCAAATAAATTAAACATAAAACAAATAATATAATAATAATATTTTAATCTCAATTAAATAATATCATTATATTATTTTCGAATTTAAATATATATATATATACATATATATATATTTACCCCAGATTAAATTCGTATTCATTAATCTCGATTAATCGAGATTCAATGAACTGGACACTTTTACCCGTGTTGGATTATTCTTGTGTGCGACCTCGCAGCCCATGTGAGATTGGCAGTGGGCCAACACTGTGTCAGCCCACAAATCGCAAGCGGCCTCTAGCAAGACATTGCGACTACCCAATTCACATGGGGATCGATGACACGATACACCTATCGTACAACCATGTCACGTCCCTTTTGTCACGCGATAATTTAGTCAAGGATGAGGCATGGATAATGTCAACTTCCTTTTCTTGACCATTACTTTCTCGATTCTCGAGTAATCTAATAAGTGAAATGGAAACTCCTTTCCATCACAGTATGACCATACATTTCTTAGACTCACTCATCGAGGGGCCCAAGATTATCTCTACGAATGTGAGGGACAAATTCCATCTTGACCATTCACATCCTCCGCATGAAAACCACCGATCCCGATCCTAGCCTTTATCATCACCAGGTAAAGGTGACTTTTGACTAGGTCAAAGGTCGTTGACTCATCATGTAGGAATCCATGATGATCTCAGTCATAGGGCGTCGTGACGCGGTTATACATGAGATAAGCTTATGACTAGATCCATGCAGCTTTCTCATAGTGGGTCGGTCCAAAGACCTTGTACTCTTACAAGTGCCCATGACTTTGATTCGTATCTCCATACCTCATCAAAATCATATCGGTCTTATCTCATCTTCGCTCCCGCGTAGATGACCGACCGAGGACATTTAGGATATCATCTTTAAGATATATCCAGGATTAGTTATCACTGTAAACATGCGAATGAAGTGATAACTCAATTTGAGAACAATGACTTGCCCTAGAGCATAATTTCCAACAATCAAGTCACATTTGATACAATTAATGAATTTATTTTCCGTCCTTAATCTACCTATATTAGTTAAATAGTTCTAGACTAGATGAGTATTATATTTAATTAGGATCAAAACAAACCACAATACTAACTCTTATATTTAAAATCAGGGAAAATAATAATTCATATAACGAAGCTTTTGAGGATTATACAACATACATATTTTGGCGTCCCTAATATCTCGACTCTCCTTAGTATTCCTTGTAATAGATCAACCTACTAATTTTTTTTTTTAATTATTATATTTTATATAAAATTAAAGAAACTTTGATATTTTACTATGTTTAATTGCAAGAGATTATTTAGTTTAGAAGATTTTTTTAGTGTGTTATGAAATTTTAAAGCCACGATGCTTACAAAAATAGATGCTTTAGATAAAACATCGAAGGCTAAAGTATATTTTAAATTATTTAAGTTTACACAAGATATACATTTAGTCCCTTAATTTTATAAAGTATATTTTTGGTCTATAATTCCAACACATTAATATTGTTAATGGAAAATGTTGACACAACAAACTTATATGATGACTATATAATTAAAAGAAATTCTTACAAGAATTAGGAGCACCGCATTCTCCATCGTCTTACCACTAAAAATATAACACACGCTGACAACAGTGGTTGAGGATTGAATGTTCAACCATATCACTCTTTCTTAACGCCAGTTTCCTCAACAATGACTACCGATGAATGTTGCTGAATTGGAAATTAACGCATTCCCTGTGACTACTTGTCACTGTTTTTTCACCTTTTTCTTGAAAAAACATAGTTAAAACAATGAAATTCCTAATTTAAAAAAAAAAAAATCAGTAGAAAGGGAAAGATCAAAAGCCATAAAAGCAAATCAAAGTCCATAAAAGAGCAACAATTGAAAGGGTTACAGTAAATTGAATAAAAAAATCATATAATATTATTATTAAAAGATGAAATATCTTGACTATGGGTATTGATGGGCACGAGTAATGGGAAAATCAAAACATAGATATAATAGTTCTACAGATTAAAAAAATAAGGTGAAAAAAAAAAGAACAAGCACTTTGCTTTTTGAATAAAAATAAATGAAGAGTTTAGTCAACAGATAAAGTCCACCCATAATTTTGAAGGTTTTGGGACTCCGTTTCTAAAAAGATAAACGACAAAAAAATTCAAATGTTTAAGATTATTCTAAGGACCAGAGGTCCTTTTTTTTTTTTTTTTTTTTTTTTTTTTTGGGCAGGAGTATAACACCTATCTAGTTTTCAGACCTCACATGTTTAAGTTTCATTAAATCTACTAGTGAAAGTAGATAACCATAAGATCGGTTCAAAAATAAATTTTCAAAAGAAGAAAATCCAGCAAGGTTTTTGCAGAATTTTATCTTAAAAAATACTAAAAATTCAGATAAAAAATGCTTGCAAAACCAAGTAGAAGAAAAAAAAAGGAGAGAAGTATGTAAGTATTAACCTGAATGTGAAGAGAAGATAGTTGGCAGAGATTTCATAGAAATGTCAGTTTTTGGGATGCCTCCGATCCTATTCAAACAAATCTACAGCTGGATCTCAACTTGCTAAGTTTATATATATATGAAAATTCAATTTGTAAGCAGGCTTGAACCAGTCGAGTGACTTAGATCAATCTCCTTTAAATTTGGAAATTGCTTTTATTTTTTATTTTTTTTGGGAGGGGGGACATAATACATTAGAGAGACAAACAATTTAATCATAGTTTGGGTCTTTCTTAGTGCCCCGAGTTTAAAATAATGAGTGAGATTCAACTTCGTAAATTGGGTCAATAATGGAGTTGTGGCCCATAATAGCACTACATTCTCTCGGAAAATCCATATAACGAATATGAATATTCTATTATTATCAAAAAAAATATGAATCTTCTATTTCTAACATTCATCTCTCTCATCTATCTCTCAAAATTTCTAGATGAAAAAAAATGAATAGTTTAAATGTTCTTATAAAATATTATTATAATATTACTAAAATATGTATAAATAAATTTATAAATTTAAGGGTTAAGGCGCAAAAATACACATGTGATTTTCTCCACCAAACACTAAGTGCTTTTTGTGTGAGCAAAAGTGACTATGTGATTACAAAAGTAGAGTAAAAATACTCATTCACCGTTAGTTTGACTTTTTTATATTTTTAAGGCGATACATGAACGATGACTTTTTATCCCAACTAGCAATGGAGAACTGGAGAAAAATACAGAAACTGGCCTAGATAGTTTTGAAAATTACAAAAAGGCGGCAACTGCGGTGAAGAGGCGGAGATGGGCGACCCGATGGGTAAGATTGGGATTGGGAGAGAGAAGGGAAATTGAAGAGAAAATGACCGAACTATAATTTCCAAAATGTCATTTTCTATAATTTTCTCAAGTTTTTTATTGTCACCTAGGATGAAATTTACAAAAAGGAGAGTCTGCCAATTGACAGGTCATTGACTTGTAGGTAGTCAAAGAAATGCATTTTATTTTAATAGTCTTAAATTTAATATTTGTAAATCAATCGAGATGATTAATGAATAAACGCGCTACATTCCAATGAACTAGTAACAATTTGAACATTATAAAGTGGTGAAGAGGCCCTAAAGACGTGAATTAAATATTACAAAAAAAGAAGCAAAGAAAAGTAATATATCATAAAGCACAAGATAAATAAACAAGACAAATTTAAATTAATAATAATTGTGACCTGCGAAATTTAAATGATAATTAAAAATACTTCATGTCTAAATAGTCGACATGGAAGTCATAATCCGACGACGGAATGACCTTCTAACCTGATAGCCGAACATACGACATCTATCATATAGGACACAGGATTCATGACCACAAGGGTTAGTGAAAGCGGATGGCGGAATGTGGACGGAGAATGTTAACTAAGCGAGGTCTGCAAGAAGCACGAGAGAGTGAGAGTGAAAGTGATTTGAGGATTGAATCACTCTTTCTTAATATCAGTTTCGTCAACAATGACCAGCAAGTGATGCTGTTGGGAATTCTTGTGAATATTGTAGCATTACTACTCATTAACTCCTCATTCTCTTCTTTTTCTTCTCCTTCTCCTCCTTCTGTAGCTTCCATTGATGTTTGATGATGATGATCATTAATCATTTCTCTTGTAAATGGCCCCACCACATGCCTTTCTCCTCCTCTATCACCCCTTCTCATCACCTTCATTGTAACTCCAAAAAAATCAGGACCCCAATAATTACAATCATAGTCATAGACATAGTCATAATGTTGCCTGAAATCATGTCCATACTCAATTACACCCTCTAACAATCCAACAACCCTCACAAATGGAAATAAATATCTAAATTCTGCTATCTCAGCCAATGGCATTTCCACATGTTTGAATCTAACACCGCATATAATGTCGCCACATACCAACACCTTCATTCTCACTTTATTCCATGAACCCCTCCTGCCAAGATCCACATAATTGTAGGACATTACTAACCCTGACCTTGTCCCTTTCATACTTCCCCTAATGTTTATTTGCCTTGACACATCTCCATGTACAACAAGTACATAGAGAAGATTGCTCAGGGCTGTTGAAGAATGGATTTGATCTAATTTCACACAACCACTAACATCCAGACGTTCAATCTTAGGGACATGAGAGAGATCTGGAAGTGTAGTTAGATGTTTTGAATTGTGCAGATCGATTTCCTTTAGATTTGGAAAATGCTGAAAAAACAAGGCATTGTTAAATAAATTGCATAACTATATGTATGCACAATTTAAAAATAATAAGTCAATGCATTTGGACGATGAATCGGATTTCCTACAAAAACTACAACTAAAATGATACGTACCTGATTTCCCTTCCAAAGCTGGCGGATATTACTATTAGGCTTTCTAAGCGTAATAAGATTCTCGAGCAAAAATGTAATGGCACATGTGGAAATGGATGTTCTTCCCAGGTAAAGAACCTCAATTCTTCAGGAAGATAATCCAAATTGTCATAAATAGTCAGCTTTGAAGGAATTCTATTATTAGACTTGTGAACTTTAAGGAATATTAAATTATGCATCTTCCGAAAATCACTAGCCCTCCATGCAATCCTCCTTATCTTGCTCAAGTCCAATGACAAGCATCGAATATCCTCTACTCCCTAGTAATAGCAAATAAATGGAAACACAATTATCATTGCCTTAAAAAGTAACCAAAAATACCGTAGTGCAATCAAACATATTTGATCTCTATTTATAAATTAATTAATTATCTCCATGTAGACCTTTAATTAATATAACTATAAAAGCAAATATCTATTTAAAACACTCGGCATGATAAAAAATTTTAATCTTTTTTTTTTTCGCTACTGGTGGGAATCGGAATTAAAAGTTAGCTACACCCAAGGGGATTAAATCCCAGACTATCAGTACTCATCACAGCGTGCAAAAACTCCGGGCACGGGTCATACAATTCAGAAGAATATAAACCCTTCTTCGCCAACGTGTCTGCTACCCTGTTTGCCTGGCTGGGAATAAATTGTATACACAACTCCCAACTACGATTAAATAACTCTTTGATCCTTTTCAGCAGCAAACTTGCATACGCATCTGCTTCATGATTTTCAATTAAACAAATTAGTTCCTTCGCATCAGATTGTAATAGCACTCTTCGAAATCCCAGCTCCCATGCCAAATTTAATCCTTTTAGAATTGCCCACCCCTCCGCCTCAAATGCACTGCAAGAACCCAGAAACTGAGCGAAGCCAGCGATCCATCGTCCTTCTCTGCATCTAATTACCCCTCCACACCCAGCTTGTCCCTGTAACCTTGTAACCGCCCCATCCACATTCACTCTAACATAGTCACTCGTTGATGGTGACCAACTGGGACTCCGAACAGTCACTGTATGGCTGGGATCAGCATCTTCCT
Source organism: Acacia acuminata (assembly GCA_019022655.1). Lineage (NCBI taxonomy): Eukaryota > Viridiplantae > Streptophyta > Magnoliopsida > Fabales > Fabaceae > Acacia > Acacia acuminata. The sequence continues at coordinate 1,394,193 of JAFJYI010000117.1, forward strand.
GACAGATAGTGAAATATCTCCAGCTGTGAAGAATAATATCAGAAGGATTCCCAGGTTTCTGAAAACCCTCCTCAAAGATGAAGCTATTCCTCCAGGACCACAACTTCCACACTGCCACACCCCACACCAAGTTCCATTCCCCAGACTGATTACGCCCCAGATCTCGCTTCAAATTAAAATAGCCCCACTCCTTCAACGAAGGTGAAAAGAACTGAGTTACAAACCTGTGGTCTATCAATGCCAACCACATATCCTTCGCATAGATACAATCACGAAGGATGTGTAGCACCGATTCATTGCTCTGACCACAGAAATCACATAGTGATGAAGCTTGCGACCATCGACTCCTCCAGAGATTGGTTGGTAACCTGTTATGACAAGCCATCCATAGAAAAGATCGAATGCGCTCCGCCCCCTTCCACTTCCAAATAGCTTTAAACAGACCATCCTCCTTTCTATCATCAATATTTTCCACCAACCTATACGCACTTTTAATGGTGAACATGCCACCGTTAGTGCCTTTCCACACCAAACTATCTTCCCCGCTACCCCTGTTATGGGAGCAATGATTGGTTGTAATTTCTGAATGATTTGTGGTGGGAGAATAGATCGTAATGTACGGAAATCCCACGTGCCATTAACCACCCAATCGGCCACTTTGCTGTGTGCTTCATCATCTGTCAGCTGTCTAAGACAAACATCCTTCAAGAGCCCCTTCTGAAGTAACCAGGGATCTTCGAAGAATCTCACAGTCTTCCCATTCCTAATGCTCCATTTAGATCCCAACTCCAACAAATGACGAGTTTGCACTAAAAACTTCCAACATAAAGAATCACCTTTCTGAACATTCAGCAGGTCATTCTCGTCTCTAAGCATATACTTGGTCAAAAGCACCTCCGCCCATAGTCCTTTATATCCCGTAATAAGTTTCCATGCCACCTTCGCACCACATGCCTGATTTAGTGAAGAGAGCTTCTTAAAACCTAGTCCCCCATGAGATATGGGTAACGTGAGGTGGTGCCAACCAATGGGATGAAAGCCTCCACTCGAATTCTGATGGCCCCAAATGAAATTCCGCTGAATTTTCTCTACTTCTAGACAAATCGCACTAGGAATTCTTGCTGCCTGCATGGGGTATAACGGTATGGAAGCCAGCACTGATCTAGCCAATGTTATCCGTCCCGCAAAAGAAAGACTATTTCCTTGCCACGCAGATAGCTTTGCTCTCACCTTATCAACTACATACTGATAAGTGTCCGTGAGTCTTTGTTTCCTTGAGAGAGGGAAACCCAAATACCTACCAATCTCCGTCGATACCCTCATTCCAGCTAGCTCCACAATTCGTTGCTTCTGCGATGCAGACACTTTAGGCGAAAAGAAAATGGAAGATTTATCTTTGTTTACCTTTTCTCCTGAAGCCTCACAAAACCTATCTAACACCGATAGCATCCGCTTAGTCTGGACCTCCGTAGCCTCTCCAAACAACAGTAGGTCATCTGCAAACATAAGATGTGAAATAGCGGGTCCATTCTTGGAAACCAGAATAGGCTTCCAACTACCAGCCGCTAACATCATCACATATAAGATGAGATAATTTATCAACACACAATACAAATAAAAGAGGCGAGATAGGATCACCTTGTCTAAGACCTCTTCCCGGTGTAAAGTACTCCGTAGTGGACCCATTCCACAAAATGTTGTATGAGACAGAAGTAACACAATGCATCACCAACCTAATAAAATCAACCTCAAATCCCACCTCCTCTAAAACTTGTTGTAGGAAGTCCCATCTAACACGATCGTATGCTTTTTCCAAATCAATCTTCATTGCTAACCACCCTTTTTTACCCCTTGCTTTTCTCATAGTATGCATTATTTCCTGCCCCACAATAATATTATCATGGATTTGTCTCCCCTTAATGAAGCTGACTGAAAGGGAGAAATTAAGGAGTCCATATGCAACCTAAGCCGCGCCATAATTATCTTCGTGATGCACTTATAATGAGTAGAACATAGGGAAATAGGCCGCAGATGACCCATAATTTCAGGTTTATCTCTCTTAGGGATGAGAGAGATCAGCGTCTTATTATGTTTACAGAGATCAATGCTTCCAAAGAAACACATCCTTTAACAAACTTGCAAATATCTGGCCCCACAATTTTCCACTTCGACTGGAAGAAAATTGGGGGAAACCCATCAAATCCTGGGGCTTTATATGGCCCTAAAGAGAACATAGCTCTTTTGATCTCTTCATCAGTTGGTACTGTACCCAAACTCACTAAAAGCTCCCTGTCCAATGGGGGAAAAGATGCATTAGTGCACAGCCTCCTTCGCTGAGGAATCTCCTCCAAGCTATATTGTTGCTGGAACCAACTTATAACCATAGCCTTTAATTGATTTTCATTCTCCACCCAATTTCCTTCCTCATTCTTTAACATTTGAATTTTATTCTTCCTTCTCCTAACAGAAGCTTTTAAATGATAATATCTAGTGTTTCTGTCAGCCTTAGTAACCCAAACTGTTCTGGCCTTTTGAAACCACTTGATTTCTTCCCTCTTTAGCACCTCAGCTAATTGCAGTTGAAGCTCCTTTTCCAAATTGCAGAGAAATGTAGAGGCAGAATACCTAGGGGAGGCTTGAATACCCCTTAGTCTAGCAAGAAGGATCCTTTTCCTCTTCTCGATAAAACCAAAACAGTTCCTATTCCAGTCGTAAAGATTCTCCTTCAAACCATTTAACGCATCCAACATATCCCCATTCTTCTTCCAACAGTTCATCAGGAAACCATCAAAAGACTCATGATCAAGCCACATGGCCTCAAATCTAAATGGTCGATTTCTAGTATGGTTAACTGAACTTTTGAGAATTAACTGCAGGGGGTTGTGATCAGAAAATAAAGTTCTTGGAAGCACCTTGACAACCGCATCTTGCATCATATCCAGAAATTGTGCATTTGCCAACCCTCGATCTAGACGTTCAAATAGACGAGGAATAGCCACCTATTCTATGGCCCTTCCAAGTGAATCTCGATCCCTTGAACCCAGATCCGAGAGACCACAATCCATGATTTGATCATTAAACCACTGAATCCTCCGAAGATTACACCTAGTACCTCCAATGCGCTCAGCAGGGGACATAATGTCATTAAAATCACCAAGCAAAATCCATGGTTGAGAGACTGATTGCGCCACTTGTTTTAAATTTGACCAGAGAAGTGAGCGAAGATCAGAATGTGGAACCGCATAAACACCCGTCAATAAAAACGAAGGATGTTTATTCATAGTACATAATGCATGTATAAATTGACGATTAGTATGAAGAATAGTTACACTAACCAGAGAGCTCTGCCAAAGCATAGCTATACCTCCAGATCTGCCCTCACTTGCAACGACCTCCATAGCATCATATCCCCATCTTCTCAATGGTCGGAATGGGATCACCGTGTTGGCCTTGGTCTCCACTAGGACTAAAATACTAGGCTTGGGTCCTTCGCAGATGGGCTTCAAATTTCTAAGAAGAGCCCTATTCCCAGTACCTCTAATATTCCAGAAAATAATTCTATCCATAAAGCTAATATTTAATAAAATAAATTCGCTCAGATCCCTATTAGGGAAGCTGTGTTTCTGGAACTCGGGATTCACCCACCTCTTCACTGTTCATACGATTAACCACTGGGCTCTCTAATACCGACCCAATCTCAGGATTCTGAGTTAAAGCACCACACACCTGGTTTTCACCTGGGTCCATAATCATGTCCACTAAATGGGCCTTGTTCACGTTTGCTGCATCTTCGGCCCATGAGCATACTTGTCCGTAATTCCCTCCCTCAACTACCTCCACGTTAATCTCCTCAATGATCTCATCTCCCATTTTATTACCCTTTTTTCAATCATTTTTAATTCCCCCTTCCTTATTTCCCGTGCTCTTTTCTCTGGCCGAGACCTTACTTCTGACAACTTTTCAACTTGTGGCACTCGGCTGTCCTCCCTGTCAGAGTTTAGCTCCTTTTCCAACACCAACCCTCCCTTCTTCGCCTTTTTTGTTGTCCGATCAACTGAAACTTGTTGTGATTCGTGTCGCGCCGCCACTCTCTGTGGTTCAGATCGCTGAGGATCCTCATTTCTGCCCTCTGTAATCTGATCAATAGCCTCAATAGCTAGTACCTCGAACCGAGAGCCCTTACCTTCCAATTTTGACGTTTCCCCTCTGTACTCCTTCGGTTTGCGGGCTCTCCGGGGACACTGCACCATTCTCCATTGATCCCGGTGGCAACCACCATCAGCTTCCACTGTACAAGTCTTCCCGTTAGTCTCACGTTGAACCCCATCTTGATTCACATCATCACCCCTCATTCCTGCCGTGCTCTGTTTCTTCTTCGCTGGGCAGGCATCACCCATATGCCCATACAATCCGCAATTACTGCACAGGAAATGTAGGTTCTCATACTCTAAAAAATATTCTTCCCCGTCAATACAAAAACCAGACATGAGCTGCTTGTTGAGATCTACTAATACACATATCCGGGCATAATGCCCTCTCAGGTGACTAGCCGTATTCAGGTCTATCTTAATTGTTTTACCAATTCTATCACCAATGATAGTCAGCGCTTCACGATCATAGTATTCTAAAAAGATATTTGGCATTCGCACCCACACTGCTATTTTGTCAATCTTAGCTGAAGCAGGGGTAAAATTTGGTTCCCACGGCCTAACAGAGAGATAATGGTCGTATATCATCCAAGGGCCCCCTGTCAAAGCATTGAAATAATCCTCTTTGTTTGACATCTTGACTACAAAGAATCCATACCCAATATTAATTAGACTTAGCACTCCTTTCTTGGCCCATAATGTTTGCAACCGAGCAAGAAGAGCTTTATACCCTATGTTTCTGTCTAACAATTTAATCGGAAAAGCATGAACTAAAGCCTAAAGAAAGGCCCAGCTAAAAGACATCAAACATTGATGTCATTTAATGGATATGAAGCCTGAAACCATTTAGACCACGTTATAGCCCTCGCTTTAACATTTGGTTTGTTTTCAACTTTCAAATAATTTGTACTTCTAATAACGTTAACTTCTTTATTATTGTAAAAGCATGCACATGCGCGTCTCACAATAGTCCTATTTTGCTCATGTCTAATGATACGCATTGGACTTCCTGCGCCCTAGTGATCAAATAATCGGAAACAATATTAATATGTAGAAAGTGATCAAATAGCAAAGATAAAACAATAAAATATATTTCTTTTAGATAAATCTAAATGATCAATACGCTTTTGTGCAATTTATTCAAACAAGTCATTTTATCCTACAATAAATAAATAAATTGGTCAAAACAAATACACACTACAAGGGAATAAAATATTAAGAGAATAAATAATATAGTAAAAAATAGATTATTACCTTGTCATTGTGGAAAAAATGATAAATATCCTCATGCCTCCATAGTCGAATGGGTCTTTCATGGTTTGATATTAAGTGTTGCCTAGAAATTTCAAGCCCCATGTCCATTAGAAGAGCATGCATCTCAATATCACCATTTTCATCCACTAAAATGAGGGATCTCTCTTTAAGTACACCTATATCAATACGTGCAGAAGAATCATATATGCATCTTACACAATCTTCTAGAGAAATCCTCCATGTTTCATTCAAGAAAAATGCTAGATCAAGAAATACATTCTGCTGTGTGTCATCAAGCCCATCAAAACTCAATTTCAACACATTAAAAATGTCCTTGTAAAGAGTTTGATTTAGTTTTTCCATAGCACTTTCCCACTCTTCTTTTCCTCTACCATGAAGAAAGCAACCCAACACTTTTAGAGCTAATGGATTTCCGTTACAATAATTCACTACCCACTTTGATAACTCCAAATAGCTTTTTGATGGCTCATTTTGCTTAAAAGCTTTCAAACTAAAGAGATGAAGGGCTTGATGGGAATCCAATTGGGAAACATGATATGTTGTAGATGTAGAAGTATTTCTAAGCACTTGCATGTCTCTTGATGTGATAATAATTTTACTTCCTTCCCCAAACCAATCACATACTTGGATTAAATCTTCAATTTCTATAGAATTATCTACATCATCAAGTATCAAAAGAATTTTTTTACGACAAAGCCTACTTTTCACAAAAGTAGATTTTAAATTGTAAGCGTAAGCATCATCATCTTTTAATAATTCTTCAAGGCACTTTTTCTGTAATTCTTCTAATCCAATTCTTTCAAGTTGTTTTCTCACATTTCCAACAAAGGAGAAAGCTTCAAATTGTTTTTTCAACTTGTCAAATATAGCTCTAGCAAGAGTGGTCTTACCTATACCACCCATGCCCCATATTCCTACAATGCGAGCTTCACTTAGTAGCTTTTCAATTTCTTGAATCTGATGATCAATCCCAACTAATCCTTCAACGTGAAATGATGACTTGGTATTCAACTTGCTCAAAATATCTTCAACAATCTTTTTGATAAGTTTGGATTCAGACCTAGCACAAATATAAGATAAAACAACGATCATGTTTATTGCCCAAAGGAAGAAACATATAACATATAAGTGAAGAATGAGTAGAAGCTGGCCACCTGATATTCTCTGAATGCCACCCAGATAGTTTTGTTGATTGGATCAATGCATTTTTCCACTCTTGCACTTTTTCTAGATTGTGCTTAAATTTAAACTTAAGCTTAGCAAATCCATCTCCAAAACTCCCACTCTGTTTGCAAATATTTGAGGGATCTACGTGGTAGAAAACAGGGATGACAATTCTTCCGTATTTATCCCTACATTTCATAATATGAACGAGCTCATCCATACACCATGTTGAAGAAGCATAATCTTTCGAGAAAATAATCAAAGATATCTCTCGATTCCTCTATTGTTTTCGAAGAACTGGTGCAATATGTTGTCCTTTGTGGAGCTTGTGATCCATAAAAGTATGAATATTCGCATTGCAAAGTGCTTCGTAGAGATAACTTGAGAAAGCATCACGAGTGTCTTCCCCTCTAAAGCTAAGAAAGACGTCGTACTTGGTTGCAGGAGCAGCAGCAACGATATGAGAACGAGAAGAAACCGTGGGAATCGAATCAACAACATCTTCACAACTACATATGGAAATAAATCATGAATTAGCAATGGGCTATCAGCACACCGAACAACATAATAAAGAGTATGGGACCATTTATAGAAGATGTTACCAAGTATCAAAAAAAAAAAAAAAAAGATGTTACCTATCATCAAGTGGAGAGATTAATCTGATAGCTTTAGAAATTGCTATAGCCAGCAAAATCAATACAGCTTCTATTAGCACTAAGGAAAGGGTTGCGTCCATATGATTGTATTTTCTTGCTTCAACCTTCAGCTTTCAGCAACCTGAAACTAGGTCCTTGTTTATTAGCCTTACTGAGAAATGATATAGTGGTTCTTGATTAAAGTAATAAAGAGATTATACAAAAATATTTCGAAAGTGGGACGAAGTAGTTGCCGAGGATCAAGTCAACTAGTCAAGTCTACCCAACAACTTTATTTATTTTAAAACAGGTTATAGTCAATAAAACTGCACATGTTGAAGTGTATTATTGTTAATCTTAATTTTTTTCTTTTTCTTTTTCTTTTTAAAGGAAACTTCCAGGCTTTAGCTATTGTGGCAGACATGGCGCTCTTTATACACACCACACTATAGCTTCCAAAAATATTCCCCATAGAATGAGGTTCTCTTGAGTTTTAACCATTGAAAAAAGAATCCGACTAACACTAGAAGAAGAAACGAGCAGAATTTTTCAGTGAAAACACCAAACCGTAAAAATTCAAGGAAAATGCGCGCCAATGAAGAAGGAGTGAAGTCATTCTTGAGTGGTTGCTGCTCTCTCTATGGGAGTTCTCTTCTCTCTTTGTGAGAGTCGCAGGTTCTTGCTTAACCTAGTCCGGGGTGTGCGTGGTGGTTGCTCTCCGAGTCCCATCTCCTCATTCTTTTCCTTTCTTTCGTTTGTGCGTGTGGTGAGTGGCTTTGGGGGCTATCGGTATGGAGGTGGAGAATGGTAGTAACTCCAGGAAGGATGAAACAGGTTGTATTAGATTTGGAAGAGAAGGGCGAAAAGCTTGGTGGTTCTCTCATTGGGAAACTTCATGCAAACAAGAATCTACATATCCCTACTGTCATCTCTATGATTAAAAAGGGGTGGCATTTAAAATACGAGTTGGAGGTGCATGAACTTGACCGTAGCAAGTTCATTTTTCTCTTTCGATTCAGGGATTCTAAGGAGTATGGTCGTATATTAAAAGGAAGACCTTGGTCGATCCAGGGCTTCCTTCTTAACCTCCAGGTCTGGGAGGATTCTATGATTATTAAAGATGTTGATTTTGAAAGAACACCTTCTGGGTGCAATTTCATGGTCTTCCGTTTCGCTTTTGATAATAACAACGCAAGAGTCCTTGGAGACTCAGTTGGGGAAGCTGTTATGTTTGAGGAACCTATGAGGGGAGGTAAACTGGGACGTAGTTTTATCAGAGTTAGGTCGCTGATCCACTTAAATGAACCCCTTATCTCTGGGTTTTGGGTTCCAAGGAAGGAGAAGGACCCAATCTGGGTCTCGGTCAAATATGAAAGGCTTCAGCATTTTTGTTTCAAATGTGGTCGGTTGGGGCACGACAACCGTGGCTGTGATGAGGTCCAGAGCAGTGAGACAGGGATCGAAGGAGAACCTGATTTTGGCAGCTGGATGTGCACATCGGCTATGCATACGGTGGAGGAGGAGGTGATCGTGTGCAAGGATGACTGGTGTGAAGCTTTCTTCCTGGTGAAGGGGGATCCGTCTGGTCCTCCACGGAGGAGCCCGTCGCCGGAAACAAGGGTGCTGGCGGTGGTTGTGACGGGCCCTCAGCTTAGGGCTAACGATCAAGAGGAATTTTCCGATGCTTGCCGTGTGTCGGTGCTGGAAGAGAGTCCGCCCCAGGCGTCCATGGTGGCTCTCCGGCGAGCTTCGGGTCCAACGGTCGACGGCTTCGCCGAGGTGGCTGTACCGGATTCCGTTCTGGTGCGTGATGGTGTGACGCAAGATGGGGCTCAGTCAAAGCCGAAAGACCCGTTGGTGATGGTGACTAATCAGGGGTCGGGTGAGGTCAGCAATGCCTCAGGGAATCACGTGCCTGGGGAAAAAACGATGCTGGAGGGAGGTATTTTGGAATTGGATAAAAATTCAGAAATAGAGGGGAGTGGGCCTACTCGGTTGGGCCATATGTTTTTTAACAATGCCCCTTTGCCTCAAAAAGGCGTGAATGGTGGACTTGAGGTGTTTGGGCCTGCTCGGTTGGGCTCTGGTCCAAGTGAGGCTTTTTATTTTATTAATGGACCAGAAAAACGCATTTGGGCTGATGGCAGCTCATCTCCTTTAATTCCTGCGGATTTGTCTGGAATTCCAAAGGGGGATGACCAGAATTTAATTAACCACACTTTAGCTGTTCCTTCTTTGACCGTGGGCCCTGTTATTAGTGAAGTTGATTCCCCTGAAACTAACATGGTTAGTTCTCTTAATTCTAATTCCCTTTATTGCATTGCTCCATCTAATCTCCAACCTTATAGTGTGGACTTCCCTAGTGATGATGAGCCTAGATTAAAATCTATTATTCCTCTTAATGGGTTGTCTCCTATCTCGGCTGTATCGGTTGGCTTGAAAGGGATTAGGATCAAGAGATCTTTGGAAGATGACTCTGAACCAGAAAAGTCAAGTAAGTGCAGAAAGTTGGTTTTTAATTCGGATGGGGATTTGCTCAATGATAAAATGGCCCCGCCCAAGGAAAAAAAGGATCGTAGACGAAATTATAAGTCAGTCAAAAAGTTCCTGCGGCAGTCGGGACATGTAGAGGGTGCAGGTGCTTCTGTTGGAAATCCTTCTCCTATTGAGATTGATTTTCCGGAGAGTTGGTTGGGTATTGATAACAAGGATGAGATGGATTTGGGATCTTCTTTGTCGAGTAACGCCGGTGGTTGGATGGGACCAACCACCGGTTCGCCATGAATCTCTTAGCTTGGAACTGTCAAGGATTGGGGGTTGCCTTGACAGTCAGGAATTTGAGGGACGAGTGTTCCAAGAAAAAACCTCACTTAGTCTTCCTTATGGAGACTAAGCAAAAAGCGAAAGTAGTAAGGAAAGTCGGGCGAAGATGCGGTTTTAATGAAGAATGGATTGTGGACCCCGTTGGAAAAAGCGGTGGCCTAGCTTTATGGTGGTCGATGTGATTACGTTAATATTCTTTTCTCGTCTTGTTAATATCATTCATACCCGGTGTGATGTCTCGAAACTTTTTCGACCCCATCGTATATCACGTTTATCTATGGCCCCAATGATGAGGAGATAAAATGTTGTCTTGGCAAGAGGTTCGTCGTATTAGTAAAAATATCGGGAATGCATGGATGTGTATTGGGGATTTTAATGATATCCTCTTTCATCACGAGAAAAGCGGTGGCCGCCCTCAACCATGGAGGAGGATTTTGAATTTGAAATGTTTTGTGGCCGACTGTGAACTTGAAGATCTGGGGTATAATGGACCTTTCTTTACCTGGTGTAATAATCGTGATTATCCGGATACAATTCATGAGCGTATTGATAGAGCCTTGGGCAACTTGCGTTGAGAGAATTATTCCGTGTCTCCGTAGGTTTTTAATGTTGCTCCGTCTGGATCCGACCATCATCCTTTGTTCGTCCGGTTTCAATATGAGAATCGCCAGCATAATCGTGCCTTTCGGTTTGAGTCTACCTGGGCATCTCATGTGAATTTTCTTGAGATAATCAAGGGATGTTGGTGGAACCAAAATGATCAGGAACACTTGGTTCTAGAAAATTTTGTGAGCAATCTGAAGAGGTGTACGCAAAGGTTAATCGCTTGGAGTAAGAGGGAGTTTCCTAATAGTGGTAAAAGCATTGAGATTTTGAAGAATCATCTGACTGAACTTGCTCTAGAAGCCCGAACTCCGGATATTTCAAGAAAGATTATGGAGGCCAAAGGGGATCTAGACAGGTTGTTGGAGCGTGAAGAGCAGTATTGGTGGCAACGATCCCGGAATGATTGGCTAGGTGCTTTGGTGATAGGAACTCTCGGTTCTTTCATATCTCTACCATCAAGAGGAGGCAACAGAACAGAATCTCGTGTATTAGAAATGATGAGGGCAATTGGTTGTATGCGAAGGATGCTATCTCAAACAATATTGCTAGCTTTTTTCAGGAGCTTTTCACCACTTCTGGGGTCCGGCCAATGGATACAGTCTTGGGTTTTGTGGAGCCTACTATTTCTTCTGATATGAACCATAGTCTCTTGTTACCAATTTCTTCGGAGGAGATTAAAGTAGCCGCCTTTAGTCTTGGAAGCAACAAAGCGCCTGGACCTGATGGGTATTCAGGTAAATTTTATCATTCCTCCTGGTCGGAAATTGGTGAGTCTATTTGTTGTTTGGTTAAAGAATTTTTTGCTGGCCATCTCCTACTTAATGATTTAAATGAAACTAACATCACCCTCATTCCTAAAGTGCAAAAGCCTGAGCATGTTTCTCATTTCCGCCCTATTGGCCTGTGTAACTTCTCTTATAAGATCATTTCTAAAATCTTGGCCAATAGAATGCGGCCGTTGCTTGATACCTGTATTTCACAGAACCAGAGTGCCTTTGTTCCAGGTCGGTGTATTCATGATAATATTATTATAGCCAATGAGGTATACCATTATCTTCGTTGCAAGAAAGATACGAGTAAGTATGAATTCGCCCTTAAAATGGATATGAGCAAAGCATATGATAGGGTAGAGTGGAATTTTCTTGAAAATGTTCTGTTGAGATTTGGATTCTCATCGAGTGGGTGTCCCTTGTGATGAAATGTGTTTGCTCTGTTAGTTTGAATATTTGTTTATTAGGTGATAAAGTGAGTTCTTTCACTCCGAGCCGGGGTATCCGGCAGGGGGATCCCCTCTCCCCATATCTCTTCATCATTATTGCAGAAGTTCTCTCCATCATGATTAGACAAAGCCAGAAGGACTATTTTCTTAAAGGAGTCAAATTGAGCCATAGTTGCCCTGAACTTACACATAGTTTCTTTGCTGACGATGCCCTTCTGTATATGTGTGCATCTCAACGGAACTGTAATCATCCGGGCGATATCCGAAGATGTCTTGCATGGCCTCCGGGTGGTCATCAATCTTGATAAGTCGAGTATCTTGTTTTCTTCCAATACCCACGATGATGTTAAAAATATGGTGGGGGGAATTCTTGGTATTCCTGTGACAGAGGACCCGGGTAGATATCTTGGTATCCCGAGTATATGGGGAAAGACAAAACATCAGGCGTTGGCCTATGTTCGAGAACGAATTGCTAATAAGATTCAAGGTTGGGGTCATTCTCTCCTCTCCTTTGCTGGGCGTGATGTTATGATTAAAGCGGTTCTCCAGGCTATCCCTATTTATCCTATGAACGTTTTCAAGTTCCCGGTTAAGACTTGCAAAGAGATTAGCAGTCTAATTGCTAACTTTTGGTGGAGCGGTATCGTGTCCGGTGGAACTACACATTGGAAAGCTTGGGGGTCTTTAACTACAACAAAGAATGCGGTGGGATGGGCTTCCGTGACTTATATGTCATGAATGATGCTCTCCTGGCTAAAACTGCATGGAGACTTCTGACGAGGCCCGAGGATCTGTGGGCTAGGGTTTTGAAGAGTGTGTACTTCCCCAAGGGTGGCTTCATGAAGGCAGGGAAAGGCCATAAAGCATCATGGTGCTGGTCTAGCATACTGGATGGTAGAAATTTTCTCATGCAGGATTTGCATTGGGACATTGGAGATGGAGCTTCTATCAGCATCTGGGACGATATATGGGTCCCTCGGGTTGATTTTCCAGTGAAACCGGAGGATCTAAATCCTGTTATAGCTAAGGGCAGGGTTTGTGATCTTATCGTCAATGGAAAGTGGGACCTTACTCTTATTGATGAGTATGTACCGACGGAAGTTAAGAGTGCTATTTATGAGATTGACATCCTAGGTAATGGTTTGCCTGACAAGTTAGTATGGACTAGTGCGCAGAATGGTGTATATTCTGTTAAAGGCGGGTATCATAAGTGTAAAGAGCGATGTTGGCTAGCGGTTCTAAGAAATTTGGATCCTCAATTGTTGTTACCCCATCTTGTTGGAAGTCAATCTGGAAGATTCAGGTTATCCCTAGGGTTCAGCAATTCATCTGGCGGATCTTAAATAATGCGGTTGCTACCAGTGGGGCCCTTTATCGAAGAAAGAGATCACAGAGTAGCCTCTGCCCAGTTTGCTCTGATGCAGTGGAGACGGTGGAGCACCTATTTTTCCATTGCCCGTGGACTAGGTGTGTCTGGTTTGGGTGTTCTCTTGGTGTAAAGCTTGATGTTGCTGGTATTGTGAACTTCAATGCTTGGTGGATTCAACTTTCAGGTATGTCTTTCTTAAGCGAGCAAAATCTCTCCTTAATTTGTTGGATCTTATGGTTTATTTGGAAACAAAGGAATAATCTAGTTTTTAATCATAAGGATCCTAACCCTATTGATGTCATTGAATGTGCGAGGAAAAACAATTTTGACTTCTGGGTGAATTGCGATAAAAAGCATAGCAATCCGGAGGTCCAAAGGGTTAGCCCTTCTCATTTAGCTGTATGGTCCCCTCCATCGGTGGGCAAACTCAAATATAACTGTGATGGGGCCTTTTCGGCCAAGACGATCGGCCATTTGCTATTGGAGTTATTTGTAGGGATCATTTTGGAGATTTCAAATGGGGTTTTGTGGATAAGTTGAAATCCATCTCTGCCTTTATGACTGAAGCTTTAGCTCTTAAGAGGGCCCTAATGCTCGCTGTTGATCTCGGTCATGATAGTGTTATTTTTGAAACTGACTGTCTCTCTCTTCTGGAATGTGTTGATGCTAAAGCTCCGGATATGTTTGATTGGAGGAGTAGGAGCATTATTTTTGATATTATTTGTTTGTTGGGTACCAAGGTTGGGTTCTCTCTTTCCTTTACCCCAAGACGGGGTAATCGTGCATTGACGATGCGGCCAGATGCTTATAAAGGGGTGTGTCCGATTGGGTGGGTTTTCCAACCAACACCTTCTTTCTTTGTCTCTTCTAGCCTTGGACTCCCAGAAGATGAATGTTGTTTCTCATGATGCTCCTCTTTCTGATCACCCATTGAGGGGGTGATTGTTTAGTGTTTGTTTTTATTTGTGTGTATTCTGTTTTTGTTTGTAATTCATGGACTTGTGCTTAGTTGGTGTTGGTTCTTCTTTGTGGTTTCCTTGGTGTATTCTGTTTTATTTGGGTGTATTATGTTTTGTTTGTAATGTTCTTGAAGTTTTTTAATAGAAGTATCCTTTGACCAAAAAAAAAAAATTCAAGGAAAATGCTGGGCAAACTGGAGATCGGTGGGATCAAGCAAGTGGATAATGAAAACAGAGAATATGCCATCGGTTAGTCTTCTCTCTCAATAAACTGGAGACAATTTTAGTTAACTGGGGTTCGTTAATTACAAGAGATTATTTAGTTAGAATCAGACGCTTAATCTACTTTAACCTTTAAGCCTAGTCTAATAATAGCTAGGTCAGGTTCAGACTTATGAGACATATTTAGGTAAATAGGTATAAGGTCTAACCTATAGGTCTATTTTCATAACCTAAATTACATATATTTATATATTAAAAGATGAAATATCCTGTGAGATAGAAGCAATTGTGAGATACTTTACTATAGGTACTGTAAAGATGAAATTCAATGGCGGTCCTCCTAATCACAACCCCTAGCCAGAGAGCATAGAGGGGGAAATCAAAACAAAGATATAATAATGGATCTAGTAGTTCTTCATATTCAGAAAGAAAGAACAAGCACTTTGCTTTTCGAATAAAATAAATAAATAGCCGTTTAATTCATTAAAAGAATTTGAATAATAGAAATGAGGAGTTTAGTATAGATCAAGTCCACCCATATCTTTGAAGGTTTTGGGCCTTTGTTTTTCAGGAGTAAAAGTTTAAAAAGTTTACAGATGTTTAATATTTATAACATGTACGACAGTAAGGTAGCTAGATTGAACAAACAGCTAGCACAAGAAGAAGAAAAAAGCAAATATTTGAATAATTGTTTATCATCCATATATAAAAGCCACAAAGGATTTAAGTCCAGCCATACCATTGAAGTTAAAGTTTAAAAAATTCCAAATGATGTTTGAGTATCAGGAGATCTACGACTACGACAATATAATATGGTAGCTCAGTAAGGAGATTGAATATATTTTGCAGAAATTTTCTGTGAAAAATGAAGGGAAAACAAGTAAAAGAGAAGAAAAAATTAGTAACCTGGATCGAAAGAAATAGCTCTCACAAGCAAAGGTCTCAAAAATGGAAGCTTCAGAATTTGCTATCTCTTCAAAACAAGTTCTTCAGACTCGGATGAACAAATGCCTTACTCTCATATGTTTATATTTTGTTTCAGTCTCTTATTCCTCTTTCTAGGAAGCTCGCTTGCCGTGTTGCAGTGCTCTGCATCATCGTACTTTGGGACAGCCTTAGAAAAAGTTGGAACCGGCTTTCGTCCAATACACCTATCCTCCGCTGCTATCCGCTGCGCTGAAACACTGTCGTTTTGGCGCAAAAACCTGAGCATGCGGCCTGTTTTAAAAAAAAAAAAAAAAATTCAAAATCTTCGATCGGTACGGTAAAAATATACTTTAGGATACTGAACGGTTCGAAAAAATATTTCATGATCTTGAAAATTATTTTAGGATCCTGAAAAAATATTTCAGGTACTGACTGGTACTAAAAAAGATATTTTAAGATACTGACTGGTACTAAAAAAAATACTTTAGGATCTTGAAAAATTATTTTAGGATCTTAAAAAAATATTTTAGGGTATTAAATGACATTAAAAAGATACTTCAAGATATTGAAAAAATACTTTACGATATTTTTACGATACTAACTGTACTAACTAGTATTTTAGAATACTAACCGGTGCTAAAAATATGTGTGAGAATATTTTTTTAAGATTCTAAAATAATTTTCAAGATCATAAAATATTTTTTCAGGACCATTTAGTATCCTAAAGTATATTGTTAGTATCGATTCGATCTTTGAAATTTTTTTTTTTTTTTAAAACAGGTCGCATGCTCAGGTTTTTTGCGCCAAAACGACAAGAGCCAAATAAGTTAAATGATAGCAATGTGAGGATAGGTGTATCGGACCAAAGCCGGTTCCGAAAAAAGTTGCCCTCGAGAGGCCCAGATTTCAGAAAAATTTGAGTGATGATGACTACCTTTAAAAAAAAAAAAAAAATTAATGAATTAAATAAAATAAATAAATTATATTAAAATATTTATATTTATTTTTAAAAAAACTAATTTATCTGATATTTAAACTAATATATGGTATAATGATGTGTAATATATGTTATGATTTAATAATTTATTTTATTCCTTTACTCTAAAAAACAATCAACTAACTTTTATAATAAAGATAGATGGGAGTAATTTACACATAAAATAATAAATAAAGTCATATTTTTCCCTTAAAAAAAGTCATATTTTTTGTTAGTACTGTACTGATAATTTTTTTCAGTTGTTTTTTTTTCCTTTTATATTTCTGTTTTCAACCTTTTTTTTCCTCTTAGCTCCGTTTTCCCCACAAAATGCAAAATGGATCGAAAGCCCAACCACGGGGATGACATGTGAGTTAAAATATAAAGAATTAACGAAATAAAAAAAGTAAATGACATGAATATTTTCTTTTTCTAATAAAAAATGGGAAAATCTCATATAAAGCTACTTAAAATAGAAAAATTCTAAATCGGGTTATTAAATTCAACAAATCATTAATTAAGTCATCAACCCAATTTAGGATTTGAAATTTGTGTAAAATGACTTTAATGCCCCTCATCTCTTTTCTAACAGCCTTTCTTCTTTTTCCTCTTAAAAGAGTATTATTGCTTTATGACTTTATATAAAAGGATAATAAAAAATAATTCAAGTATGAGATGTCATAATAGTATCATTGATATCAATTAAATAGGTTTAATATTTCTGCTTTTATTGCAAAAATATTTTTTTCGCCACACTCATATAAAAGTAGGTGGGTCCCATTTAAAGAGAAGAGAGAAAAAATATTAGTGGAACTCACCCACTTTTATGTGAGTATGGCGAGAAAAAATGTTTCTGCAAAGAAAAGTAAAAACATTAAACCCTATATATATTTCAATTGAAAATCAATTAATTGTATCAATGATAAAAAAAAAAAATGTGAGTTTTTTTTTAAGTTGTTATTTTTATCGGTGAGATAAAAGAAAAGAAAAAAAAACATATCCCATGCCAACTTCACCCTTTACAAAATTGAATTGAAATAAAAGTCATTTTTACCAATATTAACCTAAACCGAATAATTTTCCTTAGCTCATAAATGTGAGTTTTTAGATAGTAATTTAGTTAATATTTCAATTTCAATTTTTTCATTCTTTAATATAAATCAGTAATATTATTTATCTTTTTTATAAAGCAAAGCATTTAAATTTCATATACTTCTATGGATATTTCAGAAAAAAAGATGTAAAATGCACTTAAAATTTCATAAAACGGTTTACATCAATATAAAACTTTCCAAAAAAAAAACCTATATATATGTGTGTGAAAAATATAGAAAAATTCATACTTAATTAATATATTTACCAAAATATGTTCTTTTTATCGTGACATATATTATAAGGTTTCTTTAAAAAAATTGTTTATGTTAATCAAATGAACTCTTTGTCAAAAATATTGTAGGTTTTTATTATTATGATGATATACTTAATATATTTTAAAGAATCATATTTTATTGTATTAAAATTAATTTTGATATATACATGGGAAACATAAGTTAGAGAGTAATAAAATTTATTAATGAGGAGAGAGGAGAGGGTATTAAAGATATTTTACCCATATTTCAAAATCCTAAATTGGGTTAATGACTCAATTAAAGATTTATTGAATTTACCAACCCAATTTAGAATTTTTTTATTTTAAGTAGTTTTATATGGGATTTTCCCTTAAAAAAATTAGGTTGCATATAGGTCTCAAATTATAAAGAGTATGAAAATTTCCATCCTTCATATATAATAGTGATAATACTTCTCTAGTCTTTAATATATTAATGACTAGAGGATTATTATTAATGGCCTAGTAACTTACGGGTGGTATGAAAGTTTTCTTATAACTGAGAAATTACAGCTTTAATCCTATTTGTAATTTCAAATTTTCCTAACTCTTTAATTAAAATAAAATCGCATATCTAGACCTCCTTACCCTTCCCTATCATCATTTGTCGCTTTGGGTCAACTGTCAAGTCTCAATAAGTCAAGTCATGCCCCATTCATTACTTTTGTGAATTGCCTTGTTGGTTCCTTGTATTTGTACCGCCCTACCCCCTTTGCTTTTGCGTTACTGTATTATTAGGGGTCATGTGCGTTCCCACCCACATGACTTGTTGAGGGACCTTGAAGGAAAGAACAGAACTTTCTTATGGGGAGGCAATGAAGATGAGAGGAAACTTCACTTGATTTCTTGGGACCTTGTCACAAAAGCTAAAAATGATGGCGGTTTCTGGTTTGGGCATCTTGAATCTTTGAAAACAGAACGAAAAACTTTCATTATGAAATTGTGTTGGAATCTATTGAATAACAAAGAAGCTTTATGTGTCAAAATCCTTAAGGCCAAGTATAAATGTGGACCAAAAGCCATGCCAAAGATTCATAAGAAGAAGAAGAGCTCTTCTCTTACCTGATTTGGACAACCCTAGTTAATCTTATCCCTGGTTATGAGGAACTGACTGATAACAATGAGAATGTGGCTTATTATGTTATTCCTTGGGGAGAATGGGATAGAGAGAAATTCGGGGTATTGAAAAATTCTTCAGAGTACTAATTAGTATTAAAAGATACTTTGCGGTACTTAGAAATGTAATACCCTAAAATTCATATTTATCATAAATATTATAAATAATATCTCTTAAAAATAGGTAAATATGTGGTCTCGAAAATTTTGTAACTTATTTATTTTAATTTAGGCAATTTTCTCTTGGAATTAAATAACCAAAGGCCAATTTTGAGATTTACATATAGAGATAAAAAAAATAAAAATAAAGCCTAGTTTTTAGATAATCAAATTCAATAGTTAGGGGTCAAAATGGAAGAGGATAATATAATAAGATTTGTTGAAGAAGATAAGATTTGTGGAAGAGGATAAGAGATTATTTAATATAATTGTATAAGAGCACATGGGATAGTGTAGCACATGCAAGAGATAAGATAGGATAAGGTAATTGAATAAAGTGAAAGAAGATAAGGGAGAGAGTGAGAGCACGGTTGAAGAGGGAAAGAAGAGATGAGAGCTTTAATCAACTAGAGTTGAAAAGTCAAAGATATCAACTAGCCACACTACAAAAAAAGCAGTTTTTTTGCGGCGGAAAAATTCCTCGCAAAAAAGCCATTTTCCGTCGCAAAACTAATTTGCGGCGGAAAAAGTTCTTGGCCGTTAAAAAATCGTCCTCTCAAACCAATTTTCCGTCGCAAAAATGCTATTTTCCCTCACAAATCCTAAAATTTGCGAGGGAAGAATTTTCCTCGCAAATCTGGAATTTGCGAGGGAAAATCATTTCCTCGCAAAATGCTTGGATTTTGCGAGGGAAATTATTTTCCCTCGCAAATGCTAATTTATTTTTTTTAAAAAAATTAAAAATCAGGAAAAATAAAAAAATTAAATAAAAAAATTAAAAATTAGAAAAAGACTTATATACCATAAAAATAAATTGTAACAATCATAAGAGTTTATATAGTAAAAATAAAATATTACAAATTACAATGTTGCGACCAAAATAAACTAAAAACAAAATATATTTTATTTATCAAGGCTATTCCACCGCTTAAATTAAAACAAAAATATTATACAATCTTTTGAATAATGTATTAAAAAAAGTGTTTCTCTCCTCATACTCCCTTAACTTGGAAAGTCTCCTCTCATTGATAACTCGCAAAGATCCATCCCGTGGCAATTTCCAAAATTATACAGCTACCTAGAACAAATTAATCTAAAACTAACAAGCATTAATTTATCAATGAACCTTTCTAGTCAAAGTGGCTTCCTTGATTGAAGTGAGACAAGCAAATTACCGAACTAGGAAAAGCGTTGGAAAGTTGTCAAAGTGATGCGGCTCTACTTACATTCCGAATTGGAATTCCCGCAGGTGTACCGAATCTGCAATAGGTAGGGTTAAATGATCAAGAAAAATGATGCTAGGGATTAGATAAAGTTTAATCGATATACCAACATAAGGAAACATCTCGATCCGAAGCTAGCATTTGAAACATCCGAACACATTTGGATATGGAGAATAAAAACCCGCACACTTAACTAATAAGACGTGCCCTTCTAGAACTTTGATGAGGAATAGATTAACATGTTAATAAAAGCAATGAAATAATGGACAGACAAGAACCCTTCAATTGAACTAAAAATAAAACGGCAAGAAAAATTTTTCGTAATATATTATTTTGTATAAAATAGTTAGCATAGGACAAAAGGCAAGAACCGTAAATGAAAACGAACATTAAAGCTTAATATATCTTGCACCAAAGTGCAGAAAAAAGAGAGTATCATGAACTCTATTCGACGACATTTGACTCACACGCAAATATCAAGCCAAATAAATTTCATGCATTTGATCATGGGTTTCTCCACTCATATACAGCTAAGTAGAAAACAGATGTGATATTCCACCACAAAGAAATTAAAAAGAACACAATAATTAAAATCATTTTTGTTTCTCATATCACTATAGCACTTTTAAATTTCGTGAAAACAACGCTCCAATTTTTGTATACTGCTATATTGAATTGAATATCATTTTGACAACAAACACATAAAGCATCACAAGAAGATATAGCTTATCTTTATAGGGATAAGAAACGACCATTTTGGTGATCAATTAGATGAATACCTACATTGAACAGGTGGAGATTATCACCATGAAGTCCCTCTCCGTGAATGCTAAGTAGCTTGAGAAAGCACCATCCTGTGTGCCATAGTGTCATCACGAGAGAGAGATTCGAAAGGCTAAAACCTTCAATGAGCATTTAAAATCTGAAGATTTCAGAGGTAGACAGATATTTTTTTTATCTTGCTTAGTATGGAAACCAAATTCAAAACCTTAAACAACAAAACATAACCTAATAGCGAAATATAATTTGATCAAACTATGGGGAATGATAGTAATGTTACATATACCTCAGGCATAAATTTAATGAAGATACCTCCCTTTGCAGACTTAGAAGTTGATGCATCATTAGTCCGATTTGAAACACGAGAGAGAGAAGAAAGAAGAGAAAGAAAACACATTGAATTCTAGTTAAATAATAAATACATGTAAGTAGGAGGAAAGGTTGCAAAAGTAGAATAGAGCATAAAGCAGTGTCCAGTTAATCTCAAGGCTACATGTAACTAATATCAGGCATGCAATTATATTTCGCACCTTATATAACCCAATCACTGGAGCTATGGCACAATCAAGATCTGCAGTCAAAAGGTGGACTTAACAAACTTTAAAATTACTCGTATGAAAATTACCCTGGCTACACGCAGAGAATCAAATCACAGTACCTTTACTTTTTCGACAAAAGAAGTAATAAAAGTAGAGAAGCTAGCGGCATGACATAATGGTCGAGAAAATATATGCAAGAATTCCATCCCCGCAAAGAATAAATATTTCGTTAGAGAATGTCTAGATACTCATCAACTTTCATTCGATGGAACCCAAACAGAAAGCTACATAAATTATGCAAACATACTAGAATCGAGAGAACCATGATACCAAAAATAGCAAAGAAACCACCGAATGTGAGATTCGACATTACACAAAAAAGAGGAAAATATGCGAGAGAACCACTAAATCGTGCTATGCCTATGAGATGAGAGCTATCTCCCATATAAACCATACCGTAATTTTCCCAGAGTTGAACACCCGCCGGAACCCCGAGAGAGAGCTTCGCGACTCCCGCACACTCTCGCAAAGATCGATGTAACAAATCCCGAGTTGAACGCCCGCCGGAACCCCGAGATTAAGCTCTTCGATGCCCTCCACAGCCTCCTTGTCATATCCCGCCATCCCTTGCAAACCCTCGCCACTGACAACAGTCCCGTCGGCGGTAGCCTCCTCAGCACTTCCCACGAAAGGCTTGCCAGCAACCCAGACGAATCCAGATCTGGCAGTGATGGAGACGAGGAGACGCCGGCGAATAGAAAGACGGCGGCAAACAAACTGTGTTGGCAAGAAGGGCGACGGAGGAGCCAGATGAATGACCGAGGCAGGGAGGACAGAATTAGAATTAGGGATTTGGTTTGAAGAAGAAGTGAGCCGCGGGAACGATAATTGGGCGAGGACAAAAAAAAGTCCCCTTTGCGAGGGACAATATATTTCCCTCGCAAAACTAGTTAATTTTGCGAGGAAATATGTTTCCCTCACAAAATTAAGGATTTTTGCGAGGGAAAATAGGTTTCCCTCGCAAACTTCGTATTTTGCGATGGAACCTTTTTTCCCCTCGCAAAATTCCTTATTTTGCGAGGGAATTTTTTCCCTCGCAAATTCTGTATTTTCTACTAGGCCAATGGGAAAATAGGAAAAAAGGGGGCTTAATCCTTATGTAAATAAATCAATCAATTAGAGACTTGAGTTATTGAGTAGCATGTGCAAGGGCTAGGATTTAGTCTCAAAAAGTTCATTTCTAATCTATGGGTTGGGATGAATTTTGGTCACATTTAAATGCCAATTGTGTCCTCAATTTTTCCCTATAAATAGACCCCCCAACCTCTTCACAATTCTTCACACCATCACCACAAACACCTCTGATCCTTTGATTAAGAGAGTGAGAGTTCTCTTGGGGCTAGAAAGAGGAAGGAATAGCAAGAGTCTTCAAGAGGTAAGCTTGCTTTTAGTTTTCTAGCCTTTAGTTTTTATAGTTCTTAGTATAAATGTTAGTTTAATCTAGAAAATATGTAAAGTAATTTCCCATAAGTGTTTTTAGGCCTCATTGCATTGAGAGATGCTTGACGAGGTAAAAACATGTTGGGAAGTAACTTTTAGAATTAATGGAACAAGTTAGAGTAAGATAAGGAATTGTTGGGTTTTGCTGGGCTATTGGAGTCAGTCAGATAGAGGGCATTATTTTATGAGTAAATTTATCTTCAAAAATTATGAAATAATTCATGGTTATAGTAGACATGTATAGATTTCCATTGATATAAAATATGTATCGATTAGAGGTCTTTAGAAGGAGATAAAAATTCTTGAAATAAGTCTACGTTTTCTGGGAAAATTCTGGGCAGAGGTTGAAGATCATTAAACTGGGAATGATCCACTAATTCTGGGTGGAAACCATTATTTTTTCTCAAAAGTAGACATGCTAAGGTTTCTGGGGAATTTTACGGAACCTCGTTTCGATTTTTGTGGAATTAGTAATGATTTTTCAAAGTTATCAAAAAATCTGCCCAGAAATGTTGAAACAGCGTTTTTTTTACGAAATTAAAGGATATAATTGGAATAATAAATCCACCTGGGGTAAAAAGGTCATTAGTGGTTAAAATATCTCTTAGGGTATTATTTATAAGAGAATAATTTGGTAAATGCTATTATAGGCTATCCGAGAAAACGTATCGACCGACAGACGTACCGCTATCCGAACGGACTAAGGTATGGACGCGTATTGTAACACTAACTCTGATGCTCATTGTATGCTTATATGTGATAGATTATTTCATAAAGTCATGGACAAGATTGGGTCTTGGGTCATGCACCGTGACTGAGTTTGTGGGGCTTAGATCACATGTGTTTATACATTCAGCTTTATATGGGTTACAATCTTGGTAATGCCGTTGAGTTTTCCTAGCGCTGAGGACACGACATGCTATCGTGGCACTGGTTAGTTCAAACATGGGTGACTTTATATGTGTTGTGTGCTATGTACTGTTGACATGTTAATCTTGCATCTGTTGTGTGCTTATGTATTGATTACTGCTGTAATGTCATGAATATCTGTCATACATATACTGTATTACTTGAGCATGAGGTTAACCGTTACCTGAGGTCCAATGGGCATTAGACCTCAACCCTTACTATAGCTTCAGGGTCTGGAGGACCGAGGGCCGACGACAAGGGTAAGCAGCCCGCATAAGGACCAGGCCGGAGTTTTATTTTGGAGATGTACTCATATTTCTACGTAGTTAGAATTTGAATACTCGGATTAATATACCACTACTATAACCAGCCATGGTCAATATTTTGTAACATACTCATCAGTACTCACTCTTTGAATTGCTTCGATGCGCCACTCTGATAAAATGATATGATTCCGCTTTTGAAAAATGGGGTGTTACAAGAAAGATTTTTAAATTTAAAATGTATGATTGTGTTGCACACTATGAGATGTTAGATTGATCTTATGGCTGGAAATTAAGCCTCCGAGGGGCACCGAGAATTTTGCTTCGAGGAAATCTAGTTCAAAAAGTTGCCCTCCGATTCCCCATTTCATAAAAATTTAAATGATATATGATGACGAGAAGTTATTTTTTTTAATAAATTAATTAAAATAAATAATTTATATTAAAATATTTATATCTATTATTTTTTAAAACTAATTTATTTTATATATAAACTTATATTACATCTGGTCTTAAATGTAAGACAAAGTTTGTATTACGTTTGCACTATAAATTTTGTCATATATCTAAACCGGAGTATATGATATAATAACACATAATATATATTATGATTAAGTAGTTTATTTAACTCTCTGAATTTAAGAAAACAATCAGTTGACTCTTATTATAATAAAAATAGGAGGGAGTAATTTAGTAATTTACACAAACAATAATAAATAAAGTCACATTTTTTGTTCGTACTGTACTGATAATTTTTTTCAGTTTTTTTTTTCCCTTTTATATTTTTGTTTTCAACCTTTTTTTTTTTTTTTCTCTTACCTCTGTTTTCCCTACAAAATGGAACATGGATCGAAAGCCCAAAGGAGGAGATGACATGGGGGTTAAAATAAAAGGGATGGATTTCTTCTTCACAGGCGGGGTGTGGGGGTGTCCTTAGGGGCTGCCAAGAAGAATGGTTAGTAGGCTTGGAATTAGCCTGGGATATGGGATTCAGAAAAATTATCCTTGAGGCTAATGCGGTAATGCTTATTAATCTGTTTAATGATGAGAGCTTCATTGGGAGGAGTTTGCTGGAAGAGAAGATCAAGGAGACTCTTAACAAGGATTGGCAGGTGTGCTGTCAGTTCATTCCAAGGGTTTAGAATAGAGTGGCGGATGCCCTAACTAAATGGGGTATCAACAAATCTGAAATTTTTGTTTCTTGTCCTAATTATAGCCTATGGACTTGGGTGGACCAAGAGGATTTGAGATTGATTTCCCCTGTAGTGTAACTTTATGTTAATATAGGCTTCTCAGCCATCTTTCTTATAAAAAAAGGATGGATTTTATAGTTGATTAAAAATAAAATAAAAATTTAAGCATACAAAATATTTTTTTTTTATCGGAAGCATAAAAAGAATTAACAAAATAAAAAATTAAATGACATGAATATTTTCCTTTTTTAACAAAAAAGTAGGACATATATAGGTCTCAAATTATAAAGAGTATGAGAACTTTCATCCTTCATGCATAATATTTCTCTTACTCCATGTAGGATATAGTTGTTCTCCAGTCTTTAATATAAAACATAGTTAATTTTATAGAGAGATTAAAAAAATTAAATAAGTTAGTTAATCATAGCTTATATCGTATATCATTTGATTATATATCAATTTATAAATAAGACAAATTAATTTAGTATAAAAAAGATAAATATCAATACTTTAAAGTAATTTATTTAGCTTCCTTAATCTTACCAAAAAAATTAATTATGTCTTATATCAAGGACATAAGGATTATTACCAATGACCTATTAACTTATGAGTAGTATGACAGTTTTCTTATAAATGAAAAATTGCAAATTTAATCCTAATTATACTTTCAAATTTTCCTGGCTCTTTAATTAAAATAAATAAACGGGATATTTTTATGGATTATATTTTTTAAGAAACTCCTTACCCTTCTCCATCATCATTTGTGACTTTGGGGTCAACTGATCTCAAGGCTCAACAAGTCAAGTCATGCCCTTGGCTTTTTCTTTTGCTTTTGCGAAAAAAGAAAAAAAAATAACTTTTATTTGAATGTATCCAGGATCATCATCATTTGGGCATTTGATTGTATTTTAGACTTAGAAGACGGTTTTAGAAAATAAGAAATGAGTATTAATTTAATTAATATATTTATTCTGTGCCAACAGACCCAACTATAAGGTATAAGATCTTGATTAAACCATAAAGAAAGAGGAAATTAATAAATAAACATATACATTGAAATATTACATTGATCCAACATAAAATGGGGGTTTCTTACATTTATCTATTTTTTCTTGCATTATCAAATATTATGTCCTTGTGGTCAACAGATCAAGCTATCACTGGATTTAGGGGTTACTGTCACTTTATTGTTAATTTGTGTATCTATGGGTTTCCGTATTAAAAATTGTTTTATTTGTCCGAAAAGAAAGAGTTTGAAAACTTATTCATATTATGAATCCCTTTATTTATCTTATAAATGTCTTCACTTATCTTTTAAATCCCCTTATTTATTTTTTGAATCACCTCATTTCAATATTTCAAAGCAGACTTCACTTTCTCTTAAAATTCATAGATTAATAAATGCCTCTCTCACTTATTTATCTCTTGTTTCAACAAGTGAAGTCAAGTCGTCTTACGTTTGAGACTTTTGTGGATTGCCGTGTTGCTTCATTCTATTTGCTTCTGGGGAAAATTAGAATCTCAATGGCCTACTTATTTGTGTATCATTATTTGGGCATTTGCTTGTTTTGGAGGGTGAGGATGTTTCATGTTCCCTCTCACTTCTTTTTTCTCTCCATAAATAATTTTAAAGTGGAATGAGGTTTCACATGATCAACAGCAACTAAGGGGCTATTAACCCCATTTTTGCAATATTTATAAATTTAGCTCATAAATTTTTCTCCGCCCCTCGGTGGCCATCAAACTCCCACATACCAAACAACCTCTAAGTTCACCCAACAATTTTACTTATTTATTTAACATTTCTCATGAACAACTTTGAAGTTGTATTAATGGTTGTTGTGCTTTAATTTCTTTATATTTTCTTTTACAAAGAAATTTCCAAGCTCTTGCTGTTGTGGAAGACAGCGTTCTTTTAACATCAAATTAGCAAATGCTTACTCCATCCAAAATTTAGCAACTAAACTACTAATTTGCATACATTAAAGAAATTACTTTTTTTTATTTTAAGAAAATTAGTTAAATTAATTATTTTTATCGAATATGTGTTAATTTTTTTTTTTTTTTTTTTTGGAAATATCCTCTTTAATCATTTACATTGGAAACTATCATTGATAGAAATTCTATTAATATGTGTAATCAACGGGGAAGAGTTTGTGAATATAAATTTAAAAGACAACGTGAATTGAGGTACTCCTCTTATCCAAAATATAGGAGCTAGTTTAGGAGTTATGTTAAACTTATTTCTAAAAATAAGACATCAATCCATTTTATTTTTAAGATACATTTATCATTTTTCCCAAACTTTATGTAGCATATAAAGTGATATATAATTTGATGTTAAACAAAGATCTTTTAGTGGAATCAATAAGTCAGATTTGATATAACTAAGGAATTTATTTTCCTTCCCTAAACTACCTATATTAGTTAACTAGGTCTAGACCAGATATTTTCCTTCCCTAAACTACCTATATTAGTTAAATAGGTCTAGACCAGACGAGTATTATATTTCATTAGGATTAAAACAAACCCCAATGCTAACTCTTATATTTAAATTTTTTTAAAAAAAAATCATATAACGAACCTTTTGAGGATTATACCCGTGCTTTCTACTTCTCTTTTGAGTTAATGGTTTTTAGGACTATCCAAAAAAGGAAAAAAGAAAAAAAGAAAGAATTTGAAAATTTATTTATGTGGTTGTTTAAAAGTGATACAAGCCAGTAGCTCCCATTGTAAAGTAGATACCATGTAATGCCATAATAAGTTTAAGGGCATGTTTGGTTTGAGGGGGGGAGGGAGGGGGAGGGAAATAAGGAAATGACCAAATTGCCATTAATGAAAGGAATATTCCTGTTTGTTGAGAATATGTTTTTGGAATATTAAAAAATTTCTAGGGGCAATTTAGTAAAGAGAGGGTAAAAGAATAGCCCCTCCCCCTCCCTCAATCCAAACACACCCTAAGAATTGAGAAAATTTCACTCAACCCCTATCCAAGAGATTTCATTTCAGTCAAACTCCAAAAGATTCGGAAACTTCACTACATCTCTTGGGACAAAATGAAATAAAGTTTTGTGAGTGAAAAGACAATGATGTTATTGCTTTATTTTTTGGATCCCCTTATTTATCTTGTAAATACTCTTACTTGTCGGGCAAGACGTGTCGATTGCCCCTAACCGCCCCCTCAAATTTGGGCCACTTCCCAATTGTTTTTCTGTTTCTTTTTATTATTAAATTCTACATAAAATGAGTGACATTTTGATATCTTATGTGCAAAAATGAAGATGTTTTCAATTTTTTATGATTTTTCAAATATTTTTTAAAAAATGGTGCAATTTTCTTTTTCACTTAGAGCACTAAATCTTTGAAATATCATAAAATTGAAAACATCTCTTCTTTTCCTATAAAAATATCAAAATTAGTTAAATAGTTCTAGATCAGATGAGTAATATATTTAATTAGGATCAAAACAAATCCTAAATACTAGCTCTGATATCAGGAAAAATAATGCTAGTAATTCATATTACGAAGCTTTTGAGATTATACAACATACATATTATTACTCCTTGTAATAGGTCTACCTCCTAAATTTTTTTTAATTATTAGATTTTATATAAAATGAAAGAAACTTTGATATATTGCTGTGCTTAATTGCAAGAGATTATTTAGTTGGGAGATTTTTTTTAGTTTGTTAAGAAATTTTAATGCAAGGATGCTGACAAAAATAAATGCTCTAGATAAAACATCTTAGGCTTAGGCTAAATTATATTTGTAATCATTTAAGTTTATATAAGGTATACTTTTGGTCTCTTAACTTTATAAAATATAATTATTGTCATATAATTTAACACATTAATGTTGCCAACAAAAAATACTGACACAACAAACTCATATATGAATGTGTAGTTAGGACAAATTCTTACATGAATTAGGAGCACCACATCATCCATCGTCTGACCAATAAAAATAGGGAAAACCCCTTTAAGGTCTTAAGAGACCAAAAAGGGGTTTTCTTACATGAGGATTATTACTAATGACCTAGTAAATTATGAGTAGTATGAAAGTTTTCATATAAGTGAAAAATTCCAAATTTAATCCTACTTATAATTTCAAATTTTCGTGGCTCTTTCATTAAAATAAATAAACTAGATATTTTTTGGATTACCCCTATTAGTTGTACTAAACTATAATATTATATTATTATTACTCTCACCCACTACCTCTATTAATGATGGGCATACATAGAAAAAAAAAACATTTATGCTCCTTGGAAACAAGCAAGTGTCTTATAAAAAGGACCAAATACATTTGCTAGTTGGTGCCTTATAATAAGGATCGAAAGAGTATATAATGAAGCGATACTACTTTTTTTTTTCTTTTTTAATGAATTAAATAAATTAAATAATTTATATTAAAATAGTTATATTTAATTTTTTAAAAACTAATTTATCTTATATATAAACTAGTCTATGATATAATGATACGTTATATATATTATGATTAAATAATTTATTTAACTCTCTTAATCTAACCAAAATAATTAAATGACTCTTATAATAAAGATAGGAGGGAGTAATTTACATAAACAATTATAGATAAAGTCATATTTTTTGTTAGTACTGTACTGATATTTTTTCAGTTTTCAACCTTTTTTCTCTTAGCTCCGTTTTCCCTACAAAATGAAAAAGGATCGAAAGATGATATGTGAGTTAAAATAAAAAGGAAGGATTTTCCTAGAGTTGATTAAAAATTTTAAAAAAATTTATCAACAAGGGTTAGTACAATTGGTAAGTACTTGTTTCGTTTAAATAAGGTCTCAAATTCGAGTTTTGTGAATGTAGAAAAGTCCCATTGGGAGACTCTCCCACCATAGCCAGGTGCGCGACGCGGATTGGATCCAGATTAGTCGGTGAAACTCTAGATACCGGATGAACAATTCAAAAAAAAAAGCATAAAAAGGATTAACGAAATAAAGTAAATGACATGAATATTTTCCTTTTTTAACAAAAAAGTAGGACGTATAAAGGTCTAAAATTATAAAAAGTATGAAAATTTTCATCCTTCATACATAATACTTCTTGGTCGTTAATATAAGGTATAGTTGTTCTCCAGTCTATAATATAAAATATAGTTGATAAGTTAGTTAATCATAGCATATGTTATATATCATTTGATTATATATCAATTTATAAATGAGACAAATTAATTTAGTATAAAAAAGATAAATATCAATATTTTAAAGTAATATATTTAGTTTCATTAATCTCTTCAAAAATATCAAATATGTCTTACATTGAAGACCGATGATTATTACTAATGACCTAGTAACTTATGAGTACTCCATCCGGTCCCGATTATAAAGCACTAACTAATAATTCTCATAAATCAATAAAAACATTTAAAGTCAATAAAATTGTCATAAAATTTAAGTAATTTTCAATATTACCCTACTAATTGTATTAATATGGGCATGCATGGAAAAAAAGAGTTAATGCTTCTTAAAAATAAGAAAGTGCCTTATAAAAAGAATCAAATACACTTGTTAGTTGGTATCTTATAATAAGGATAAGAGAAAGTAATATGAAAGTTTTCTTATAAGTGAAAAATTGCCGATTTAATCCTACTTGTAATTTCTAATTTTCCTGACTCTTCGATTAAAATAAATAAACGGGATATTTTTAAGCATATAAGCTTGTGACGAAAATGGATTTTATTTTCTTGAAATTCATTTCTTTACTTTAGGGTCATGCCCTTACTTTTGAGACTTTAGGGTCAACTCTCAAGTTTCAACAAATCAAGTGATGCCCTTTACTTTGCTTTTGCAAAAAAAAAAAAAAAAAAAAAAAAAGAAACTTCAGGAGGGCCCATTTATTGGTATATATCCAGGATCATCATCATTTCGGCATTTAATTGTATTTTAGACTTAGAAGACGGTTTTAGAAAATAGGAAAGGAGTATTAATTAATTAATTTATTTATTCTGTGCCCACAGACCCAACTATAAGGTGTAAGGTCTTGATTAAGCCATAAAAGCAAGAGGAAATTAATAAAGAAATAGATGGATTGTAATATTACATTATTGATCCACATAAGATGGGGTTTCTTACATTTATCTATTTTTTCTTCCATTATCAAATATTATATCCTTTTGTGGTTAACAGGTCAAGCTATCCCTGAATTTAGGGGTTATTGTCACTTTATTGTTGTTTTGTGTATTGTCGCATTGCTGTATTAAAAATTGTTTTATTTGTCCTGCACTCCCACATGGCTATTGGAAAATAATGAATTTGAAAACTTATTTATATTATGAATTTTCTTATTTATCTTATAAATGCCCTCAATTGTCTTATGAATTTCCTTTTTTTTTGGGTGAAGGTGTAGATTTGCCAACCAACTATTACCCGAGGAGCGCCTGGCATAAATAACTATTGAGGGGACCAAAATGACCAATCAACAATTAAAAAGTGAAAAAAAAAACATCAAATAACTATTAAAAGTGAAAAAAAAAACCAAACAACTATTAAAAAAAACACCAAATAATTAAGTTAAAATATGAGGCCTTTGGCATGGGACGGTGGTGGAAACGCTAGAGAAAAAGAGCGGTTAAGCCTTCTTGTTGGAAAAAGAAAACACCAACAGAAATGAGAGTAGACATTGTGGCAGCAGCGGTTGCTACTTGTGGCATTGGAGGGATAGAACCAGGGTGCAAGGTACGTGTTAGTCGAACGCTGTGGACTACTGGATGAGTTCAAGAAGGTGAGTGGAACACCTAGCAACAATAGAAGCTTTGGAAATGCCGACGTCGCCGACACTGTGACAATCAATGGAAGACGGAGACACCAAGACCATGACGGGGTAATAGTTCGTTGGCGAATCTGCTCCAAATTGTTTTTTTTCACTCTTTAATTGTTGATTGGCCATTTTGGTCCCCTCAATAGTTATTTGTGCTAGACGCTCCTCGAGTAATAGTTGGTTAGCAAATTTGCACCTTGACCCTTTTTTTTTTGTGAATCACCAAAATATAGTTTTAATTCCTTAGATTTTTTTTGAATCCCTGTATTTATCTCGTAAATGTCTTCATTTATCTTATGAATACCCTTATTTGCTATGTGAATTCCCTTATTTGTCTTATGAATAGTCAATATATTCTTGTTAACTCCATAATTTCTTTTAAATCTCTTTATTTGTCTTGTAACTAAAGACATAGAGATTACAATGTTGTTTTAGTTTGAATTAGTTACCAAATTATTATTGATGAAAACACATGATTCTGATTGCTTTTTGTTCTTTTCAATTCCACAAACCTAAAGATAACAAAACAATTAAAATTTGCTTTTTAAGAACACGTTGCCTTTTTTCAAAACACTTATATATCAAGCAAATTTTTAATTTTATTTTAAAAAATTGTTCCGGGAATAAAGAATCAACCGTAGTTTTTGAATATTATATACACAACTTACACAGACAGTTTATGTGTATACATGGTTTTGTTTAGGGTAAAGGTGCAAAAACGCACGTGTGTTTTGTCTCGGGGACCCAACACTATATGCTTTTTTTGGGTGCGAAAAATGCACATATAGTTATAAAATAGGTGCAAAAGTCACAGTAGCTGTTAAATGCAAAACGTTGACCATCAGTTTGACCCAAAATTGCTGACATGGAAGCTGAGTGGGACTCGCACACAAACAGTGAACCTACGTTAGTTCAAACCGGACTGGAAATCTGAGGCAAACATTTTCAGAGCTAATCGAATAGAGAAAGAAAAGATGACAAATTTCATAACTGTTGCGTTTCCCCTACAATCTCGACCGCCTGTGTGATAAACATAAATCAGGCAATGAAAAATAGCCTCAATAAAGTCCTCCTCGTCTATCCAATTGAGTCGGTCACAGCTGTTAATTCAACCAGTTGCAAGAAAAGACAGAAGCCAAAAATTCAGAAATCACCAAAAGTTGATGACCTTATGCCTTTGCCTTCTGGACATTAACTACGATACGATTCGCACCTACATATGAACAGAGAGGCTGTAGGCCCTTTCCAGTCGTCAATCCAAGTTTAAATGGCGAGAGTATAAATGGCGAGATAAAGAGTAAGAAAGAGACAAAACGGTTGAAAAATGGGGACGCTATGCATGAAGTATGAGTGAAATGAGGTGTCAATCGGAAAGCAATAGTTTCTTCCGTTACTCTATCTGGTTCATGTTGGCATGCGTTGAAAAAAGAAAATTGAAATGTTGAAAAAAACGAATGAATCTGAGTCAAAAACGAAAAGACCATAAAGAATAATTAATAGAGAGGATACAGTTTTAAAATCGCAAAAAACAGAGTATGGTTTAGTGGTCGGCATGTGGAGTGAAGTGAAGGCGTAGGGAGATGGAAAGGGAAGATACATTGGCAATCTGTCTCTTAGATTGTAGGGGAAACGCAACTGTTATGAAATTTGTCATCTTTTCTTTCTCTATTCGATTAGCTCTGAAAATGTTTGCCTCAGATTTCCAGTCCGGTTTGAACTAACGTAGGTTCACTGTTTGTGTGCGAGTCCCACTCAGCTTCCATGTCAGCAATTTTGGGTCAAACTGATGGTCAACGTTTTGCATTTAACAGCTACTGTGACTTTTGCACCTATTTTATAACTACATGTGCATTTTTGCACCCAAAAAAAGCATATAGTGTTGGGGTCCCTAAGGACAAAACACATGTGCATTTTTGTACCTTTACCCTTTTATTTATAAATTTCATTCGCTCGAGAAGTGAAAGTAGATAATTACGAGGAAGTTGCACAATTGCACTACTACATGTCTATCTATATTTAATTTCATTATCACTATATTTAATAATTACTTTTATCTATATTTAACGGTTTTACACCTTAAATATTCAAGTTTCTAAGAAATCTTTTACGGCTATTTAGTCAAAACCCTAAAACATGCTCAAAATGTTATACGGTTCTTTAGTAACAACCGAAAAATATTCTGAGAATATTTTACGGGTATTTGTTAATAATAACTCTTGGGTAAATGTGATATTTTAAGGGGGAAAGAAAAGAATATATTTTCATTATATGAATGTAAATATCAATTTACCTAAATAAATGCAAAAACCAATAATTGTGCAACTAACAAACTAGTATTGATTATTATAAAAAATTTACAGTTATTAATTGCATTTAATATCCAACAGTGACTCAAATAAGATTGCCTCCAATATATAGAAGGATACTCATACTTAAGAAATAAAATAGAAAGATATTAAAAGTTTTACAAATTTATTCTCAAATGATCAAAATTACTGTTACTCTTAAACTTTTGCTCATATTTTTAAAATTATTATACATTAGTAAAAACGAGAGCACACGCAGGAGCCATTAAAAGACAATATCAGTCCCAAAAACAAAGAGGGCTAGAGACAATGCACCCATGGGCATGTCTCTAACACATTCAGAGGAATGAACATACGATACACAAAAGTCCCGGCCACACCAATCTCTTGTTGGAACGTCCAAACACAATCTTGTATCCTTCAAAGTTTGGAGCCCTTCACAACACTCAGATCGTGCAAGTGACCTCAAAATCCAAACTTGAGGAATGCTCAAACCTCCACTTCCAATAATATCACTCTTCTTTAGTGACACTTGATTCAACAATGACCAGCGAGTGATGTAGTTTGGCACTCTTGTTAGTATATGATTCTTATCATTGTTGCTGCAACATTCCTCTTCTTCTTCACAATATTCATCAACCACATCACCTCTTACTATTAGTGGCCAGACAACGCCGCTTTGTGCTTTCTTTTCCACTCCCACTTCTTTCATTTTTATTTGGATCCTCTCACCAAATACGTGGGAGTCATAGTAATGATCACAGTCAAAATATTGCTTGAAATTCCCAAACTCAATTGGACTCTCTGACCAATGAACAGCCCAAACAAAAGGAAGTAAAACAGACAAACTTTGTGTCCATAATATTAACTTCACGCTCTCAATATAGTCCCTGCACTCTAACATCTCTTCAAATGGCATGAACAAAAGTTTAAATTTAAAACCAGTGATAACACTGCCATCATCAGATACCAAGAGCTTCATAGTCACTTTAGTGAATGAGAATTCGTTAAGATCAAAAAAATTGTTGACAGTCACTAACCCAGATTTGTTTGTCCCATTAACAGAGCCACCGCCAAAGTCTATGTGCCCTGATCTTTTGCAGGATTCAAGAGTCAAGTGGGTAAGCTTGCCGAGGACATTTGAAGAATGGATTTGAGCCAAATTTACACAACCATCTACCTCTAAGCTTTCAAGGTTTGGGGCCTCCGATAGATCAGGAAGTGCTATGAGATATTTTGAGTTTCTTACATCAATCTTCTTTAAATTTGGAAATTGCTGGGGAAAAAGCAGAGCATTGTTAAACATAATTCACCCCAAAAAAGGGGGAAAAAAACTAAGTATCTTTAAACATATAAAACAAAGCACTTACTTGATTTCCATTCCAAAGTTGTTGCAGACGACTGTTTGGCATTATAAGATGAACAAGATTCTCCGCACAAAAGCTTAATGGCATAGATTGAAGAGGACAATCAATCCAAAAGAGGAACTTCAATTCCTCAGGAAGAGAATCCAGATCTCCATAAATATTAACTTTTGAAGGCTTCTTCCTTTCTGACTTGTACAATTTCAGGAATTTTAAATTATACATCTTTTGAAAATTACTAGTAGTCAATGTAATCCTTTTTATTTTGCTCATGTCTAATGATAGGCATTGGACTTCCTCGGCGCCCTAGTGATCAAATTATGGGGAAACATTATTAGTATGTAGAAAGTGATCAAATGGTAACAGATAGAACAATTAAATATATTTCTTTTAGAAAAATCTAAATGATCACTATGCTTTTGTGCACTTTATTCAAACAAGTCATTTTATCCTACAATAAATAACTAAATTGGTCAAAAACAAATACACACTCCAAGGGAATAAAATATCAACAAAATAAGTAATATAATAAAAAATAAATTCTTACCTTGTCATTGTGGAAAAAATTATAAATATCCTCATGTCTCCATAGTCGAATAGGTTTTTAGGGTTAGATATTAATTGTTGCCTAGAAATTTCAAGCCCCATGTCCATTAGAAGAGCATGCATCTCAATATCACCATTTTCATGCACTGAAATGAGGGATCTCTCTTTAAGTACACTTATCTCAATATGTGCAGAAGAATCATATATGCGTCTTGTATAATCTTCCACAGAAATCCTCCATGCTCCGTCCAAGAAAAAAGCTAGATCGAGAAATACATTCTTCTGTGTGTAATCAAGTCCATCAAAACTCAATTTCAACACATTAAAAATGTCATTGTGAAGAGTTTGATTTAGTTTTTTCATAGCACTTTCCCACTCTTCTTTTCCTCTACCATGAAGAAAGCAACCCAACACTATTAGAGCTAATGGATTTCCTTCACAATAATCCACTACCCACTTTGATAACTCCAGATAGCTTTTTGACGGTTCATTTTGCTTAAAAGCTTTCAAACTAAAGAGCTGAAGGGCTTGATGGAAATCCAACTGGAGAACATGATATGTTGTACAAGCAGAAGTATTCTTAAGCACTTGCATGTCTCTTGATGTGATAATAATTCTACTTCCTTCCCCAAACCAATCACATAATTTGATTAAATCTTCAATTGCAATAGAATTATCGACATCATCAAGGATTAGAAGAATTTTTTACGATGAAGCCTACTTTTCACAAAAGTGGATTTTAAATTGTAAACCTTAACTTCCTCATCTTTTAATAATTCTTCAAGGCACTTTTTCTGTAATTCATCTAATCCTATTCTTGTAAGTTGTTCTCTCACATTTCCAACAAAGGAGAAAGCTTCAAATTGTTCTTTCAACTTGTGAAATACAACTCTAGCAAGAGTGGTCTTACCTATACCACCCATGCCCCATATTCCTACAATGCGAGCTTCATGTAGTAGCTCTTCAATTTTTTGAATTTGATGATCAATCCCAACTAATCCTTCAACATGAAATGATGACTCGGTATTCAATTTGCTCAAAATATCTTCGACAATCTTTTTCACAAGTTTAGATTCAGGCCTAGCACAAATATAAAATAAAAAATGATCATGTTAATTTCCCAAAGAAAGAAAAATATAAGTGAAGAATGAGTAGAAGCTAGCTACCTAATATTTTTTGAATCCCACCCAGATAATTTTGTTGATTGGATCAACGCATTTTTCCACTCCTGCACTTTTTCTAGGTTGTGCTTAAATCTAAACTTAAGCTTAGCAAATCCATCTCCAAAACTCCCATTCTGTTTGCGAATATTTGAGGGATCTACGTTGTAGAAAACAGGGATGACAATTCTTCCATATTTATCCCTACATTTCATAATATGAACGAGCTCATCCATACACCATATTGAAGAAGCATAATCTTTGGAGAAAATAATCAAAGATATCTCCGATTCCTCTATTGTTTTCAGAAGAACTGGTGCAATATGTTGTCCTTTGTGGAGCTTATGATCCATAAAAGTATGAATATTCGCATTGCAAAGTGCTTCGTAGAGATAACTTGAGAAAGCATCACGAGTGTCTTCCCCTCTAAAGCTAAGAAAGACGTCATACTTAGTTGCAGGAGCAGCAGCAGCGATATGAGAACGAGAAGAAACCGTGGGAATCGAATCAGCAACATCTTGAGAACTACACATGGAAATAAATCATGAATTACTAATGGCCTATCAGCAGACAGAACAACAGAATAAAGAGTATGGGAACATTTATAGAAGATGTTACCTATCATCAAGTGGAGAGATTAATCTGATAGCTTTAGAAATTGCTATAGCCAGCAAAATCAATACAGCTTCTATGAGCACTAAAGAAAGGGTTGCGTCCATGTGATTGTAGTTTCTTCCTTCAACCTTCAGCTTTCAAAGAACTGAAACTAAGCCCTTGTTTATCGGCCTTGAGAAATGATGTGGTGGTTCTTGATTAACGTAATAAAGAGATCATACAAAAATATTTCGAAAGTGGGATGAAGTAGGCGAGGATCAAGGCAACTAGTCAAGTCTACCCAACAACTTTATTTATTTTAAAACAAGTTATAGTCAATAAAACTGCCCATGAAGGTGTATTATTGTTAATCTTTATTTTTTTTCTTTTTCAAGGAAACTTCCAGGCTTTAGCTATGGCCTCAAAAAATATTCCCCATAGAATTAGGTTCTCTTTAGTTTCAACCATTGAAAAAAGGGTCCGACTAACACTACAGGAAGAAACAAGCAAAAATTTTCAGTGAAAACACAAAACCGTAAAAATTCAAGGTAAATGTCGGTTAAGCTGGAGATCGAGGGATCAAGCAAGTGGATTATGAAAACAAAGAATACGCCATGGGATAGTCTTCTCCTCAAAAACTGGAGACAATTTTAGTTAACTGGAGTTCGTTAATTACAAGAGATTATTTAGTTAGAATCGGACAACTAAGTGAACGGATAGAAAAAAAAAAAAATCAAACAAAAGAAGAGAGGCGACAAACCGATCTTTGCTCGTGTCCTTCACTTCTTCTCGCCCAACAAATTCCTAAGCCCCAAATTCGTTTGATTCGCTCAATGCCCGTCGCCGGAATCCTTGTGCTCCTTGGTCCGTCTCCGTCGTGGGTATGGCTAGCCGTCAATCGACTCTCGGCTCGTGTCCCGAGCTCCTGTCGATCGGTTTCGTCAAACTTCAAAAGAGTCTAAAACTCCACTCGCTGCCAAAATGAAATTAAGTGAATAGATCATCAAGTCCAGCAATATACTTTTGAAGTTAAAGTATAAAAAGTTCCAAATGTTTGACTAGTATGAGATCTACGACAGTATGGTAGCTCAGTAAGGAGATTGAATATAATCAATAATAGCTACCACTAGGAGAAGAAAACAGCAAAAAATTTGCAGAAATTTTCTGTGAAAAATGAAGGGAAAACAAGTGAATGGGAAGAAATGATTAATAACCTGGATCGAAAGAAATAACTCTCACAAGCCAAGGTCTAAAAACTGGGTTGGGTTTCTCTCATAATCACTTTCTCATTATCCCTCATCATCTCTAAATCATATCTATCCAATCAATTACAATACTACTTTAACATTTCTCTCACTTTTCCAATCAATGGCCCATATGATGCCAATGAGGGAAAATGAGAAAGAGGATTAGGAGAGAATCCTCTTCCCTAAAAACTGGAAGCTTCAGAATTTGCTATCTCTTCAAGCAAGTTTTTCACTGAGCAAATGCCTCACTTACATATTTATATTTATATTTTGTTGGAATCTCTTAGGGTTTGTTTGGTTTTGAAGGGTGGGAGTAAGAGAGAAGGGGGTGGAAAGTAGGATATTGACTAAAATGTCATTAATGAAGAGAATATTCTTTTTATTGAGAGTATATTTTTAAAATATTAAAAAGTTTCCATAGACAATTTAGTAATCCCTCCACACTCAAACCAAACAAACTCTTATTGCTCTTGTCTAGGGGAGGAGATGTTGTCCATCTTATCATGGGTTCATTTATGTTGTTGATGTGGAAGATGAGAGAAAAATATAAAGAATATAATTTAATGATACGATCTTTCGAGATATTAGACAAACACAATTTAAAGATTATGAAAGATGATAAAAAAAAAACATATGAAAAGAGAAATTGACCGCATGTCTAAGATAGCAAAGTTGTCTCGAAGTAGAGGCGGATTCAAAAAATTACTGAATGGGGCATCATTAGTGGGGGTATTTGGGGGCGAATTTTTTTTTAAGAAAATTTTTAAATGCATTATAAAACAAAAAAATATAAACAAGAAAAAATATATAAAAAATCATTAAATCAAGTGGATCTTGATGATATAATAAGAGAGACAATTATTTTACAAATCATGTCATTTAGAAAAGTAAGCCTAATTGCTCTTAGAAATGCACTACATAAATTACAATGAAGGTGGGCACTCAATAAGTTCAAGTACATATATTTTAATAACAAAAGCATATTACGATAAAAATCATTATAGTGTCATCCGTCTAGACCTTATTTTTTGGAATTCTATCATAATTTCCCTATTATCAATATTATCAAATACATCTTTTTCAACATAAGACACTAAACAATCATTCAACTATTCATCCCTTATTTGATTATGAAATGCAGTCTTAATGTATTAAGGATAGACACTTAATTTAATGGTGGACAATCATTTAAACATGTATTTATTTTTTATTTTTTTTAAGTTTCCCAAATTAAAGGGGGGCACTCCCCCTTCCAATTGACAACGTGGGTCCACTCCTGCTCAGAGGCCCATATTTCATAAAAATTTGGATGATCGTACGAGTATGATAAAGAGATACTATTTTTTTCTAATAAATTAAATAAACTAAATAAATTATATTAAATTATTTATCTTCTTAATTTTTAAACTAATTTATCTGATATATAAACTAATATATGATATAATGATATGTAATATATACTATGATTAAAAAGTTTCTATAGCTATCCTAATCTTAAAAAAAAAAATTCAAATGACTCTTATAATAAAGATAAGAGGAATTAATTTACATAATCAATAATAAAAAAAGTCATATTTTTTGTTAGTAATGTACTGATACATTTTTCAGTTTTTTTCCTTTTATATTTCTGTTTTCAACCTTTTTTTTCTCTAATCTCCGTTTTCCTACAAAATGGAAAGTGGATCGAAAGCCCAACAGAGGAGATGAAATTTGAGTTAAAATAAAAAGGATGGATTTTCCTATAGTTGATTAAAAATAAAAAATTGTAAGCATAAAAAGATTTTTTTATCGGAGGCATAACAAGAATTAACGAAATAAAAAAGTAAATGACATGTATATTTTATTTTATTTTATTTTTTTAACAAAAAAGTAGGACGTACAAAGGTCTCAGATTATAAAGAGTATGAAAATTTCCATCTTTCATGCATAATATTTCTATATCGTTAATATAAGATATAATTATTCTTTGGTCCTTAATATAAAATATAGTTAATTTTTTAGAGAGATTAATGAAGGTAAATAAGTTAGTTAATTATAGTATATGTTGTATATCATTTAATTATATATCAGTTTATAAATAAAAAATTAATTTAATATAAAAAAAGATAAATATCAATATTTTAGAGTAATTTATTGAGCTACATTAATTTCTCTAAAAAAATCAATTATGTCTTACGTTAAGATCTAAAGATTATTACTAATGACCTAGTAACTTATGAACAGTATGGAAGTTTTCTTTTAAGTGAAAATTTTTGGATTTAATCCTGCTTGTAATTTCAAATTTTCCTGGCTCTTGAATTAAAATAAATAAACGAGATATTTTTATGCATAGAAGCTTGTGATGAAAATGGATTATATTTTTTTAAAACTCCTTACCCTTCAACATCATCATTTGTAACTTTGGGGTCAACTCTCAAGTCTTAACAAGTCATGCCCCCCCTTTCTTTTGCTTTTGCCTTTGCTTTTAAAAAATTAACTTCAGGACGACCCATTTATTTGAATGTATCCAGGACCATCATCATCATTTTGGCATTTGATTGTATTTTAGACTTGGAAGACGGTTTTAGAAAATAAGAATGGAGTATTAATTTAATTTATTCTGTGCCAACAGTCCCAATTATCAGAT
Source organism: Acacia acuminata (assembly GCA_019022655.1). Lineage (NCBI taxonomy): Eukaryota > Viridiplantae > Streptophyta > Magnoliopsida > Fabales > Fabaceae > Acacia > Acacia acuminata. The sequence goes on from JAFJYI010000117.1 coordinate 1,436,216, forward strand.
GTAAGGCCTTTATTAAACCATAAAAGTAAGAGGAAATTAATTACATTGATCCAACAAAAGATGGGGTTTCTTACATTTATCTATTTTTTCTTCCATTATCAAATATTATGTCCTTGTCATCAACAGATCAAGTTATCTCTGGGTTTAGAGGTTATTACCTCTTTATTGTTGTTTTGTGTATTGTCACGTTGCCTTAAAAATTGTTGTATTTGTCCAGCACTCCTACATGGCTACTGGAAATGAAAGAATTTGACAACTTATTTATCAAATATTTTTTTTTTCTTTTTCAAGGAAACTTCCAGGCTTTAAGAATTTTTTAAGAATAGTTTTTCTGCATCTGAAAATATCGAGTAGTTAAAAAGAAAGCAAGACTGAACCTGAACAGAAATAGAATCAGTCCTCTAACAATTTCACTCAGTCAATTTTTAAGTCTCCTTGTTAGTTGATCAAATATGTTTCTCTGGTAAGTTCATATGTCATCTACTTTATTTTTTAAAAAGTTAGATTTATAAATAATGAATTTTACTTAACATTTATAATGGTTAGGGCAACATTACTATAACTTCAAAACTTTCAGAAGATTGAACTCAGAAACAAAATCACTGTGATGTGGAAACAAGTTCTTACTCTCAAGAACAAATGCCTCACTCACATATGTTTATGATCTGGCAAGCTTGCGTACGTCTGGGACAGCTTTAGAAAAAGTTGCCCTCTGATTCCCAGGTTTCGTAAAAATTTAAATGATATATGATGACGAGATGTGATTTTTTTAATAAATTAATTAAACTAAATAAGTTATATTAAAATATTTATATCTACTATTTTTTAAACTAATTTATTTTATACATAAACTAATATTATATCCAATCATAAATATAAGATAAAGTTTATAGTATAATTTATACTATAAACTTCGTCATATATTTAAAATCGGAGTATATAATATAATGATACATAATATATATTATGATTAATTAGTTTGTTTAGTTTTCTGAATTTAAAAAAACAATCAATTGGCTTTTATTATAATGAAAATAGGTGGAAGTAATTTATATAAACAATAATAAATAAAGTCATATTTTTTGTTATTACCGTACTGATAATTTTTTCAGTTTTTTTCCTTTTATATTTCTGTTTTCAATCTTTTTCTCTTACATCCATTTTCGCTACAAAATGGAAATTTTCCTCCTCCCTTTCCATCAAACTTCCACATACCAAACAACCTCTAAGGGCCCGTTTGGTTGAGAGAACTTAGCTGAGGGAAAGGGAACTTAATACAGTTCTCACGCAAAAATAGCGTTTGGTTCGATGAGCTCCTGGGAACTTAGCTTCCCTCCACTATCCAAGCTCCCAAAAACGTGGGAATTTCAGCTCCCTCAAAAATTGTTGGGATCTTGACAAACTTCCCGGGAGAGTGATTCATTTTGACAAAAAGCCCCTCTAAAAAAGAAGACCACTTTGTTTGGGTGGAAGGGAAGAAAGTTCTAGCGAGGATGACGGAAAAAGAAAGACGAACGGTGATGAGTGAAACTTCTTCTTCCTCCTCCTCTTCCAATCAACTCTCTCTCTCTCTGTCCCTTTCGAAATTGACGGTGATGTTAACAGATAGAAGAAGGGTCGACGACAATGGAGCTTAGCGCTGATCTGAAAAAGGGAGAGATGGTGTTGTGCGACGGTGAAGGGTCGACGACGATGAAGCAGAGGCGAAGGCGATGGTGTGGATGAAGCAGAGATTGAGGGACGAGACGCAGAGGCACGAGGAAGAAGACGAAGCAATATGGGTTTTATTTTTCAAGGGTAATATAGGTATTTTACCTCTCCTTCCCACTTAACCAACTTCATTTTCTTTCTACCAAACATTTTATTTTCCCTCAACTTAAGTTCCATTCTCATGTCTACCAATACGGCTGAGCAAGAAACCTATAAGCCGGTGAGCCCACCCACAACCCGCTATAATTGGGTCACTTTTAACCCACCCAAAAAGACCCATAATGGGTTGGGTTAAAACCCACTCATTTAAGAAATAAATGGGCGGGCTATGGGCACACCTTTGGGTTGCCCATACCCACCCATTAAGTGTTTTTATTTTATTTTATTAACTACCATAACCCTAATAGGTATTGACTCTCACTCTCTTTCTTTCTATATTTGCCTACTCAACTTGTAAGTCATTGCGACTGACCAGAACAAGAGATTCAGAGTTTGTAGTCTTCGTGGGTCGACATTTATAGATGTTGTCTTCATCCCCTGAACTAGAACGAGAGAGCAAGCCAAGGTCATACCATTTGAATGTTATTTTATTAAATTCTCATTGATTTGTTCCTCCATCTCTACCTTTTTTTCCCTTTTAATTTATGTGATCCAGCTTTTGTTTCCAAAAAGAATTATTTTTTCTTATTTAAATCAATCTTCTAGCTAACACACCACATCCCAAATAATCCAAATGATTTCAAATATCTTGCAATATGTGAAAGTTGTCATGAATTTGGATGTGGGTTTAATGCTTACGTATGTTTTTTTTCAAAAAAAAAAAAAAAAGTCAAATGTAAATGGGTTACCTAAAACCCAGTGAAACCCACCCATTTATATGCTAGCCCATTTACACGGGTTTAAATGGGTTGAGGTATGGGTATGGGTTAGCCCATACCCATTTAAAGTTAAATGGGCGGGCTATGAGTTAAGGCATGGGCTGCCCAACCCGCCGATTGCTCTGCCCTATCTATCAAACAGCCCAACTTTTTAAGTTCCCTCTCAATCTTCCCTTCCATTCCTTTCCCTCCTCTAAGTTCCTTTCCCTTCTTAAAGCTTCCCCGCACCAAACGGGCCCTAAGTTCACCCAACAACTTTACTTATTTAGGAGCGGTGGTAGAATATAATTTGATGTTAAACAAAGATATTTTAGGGGAATCAAATCACATTTGATATAATTAAGGAATTTATTTTCTCTCCTTAATCTACCTATATTAGTTAAATAGTTCTAGACCGGATGAGTATTACATTTAATTAGGATCAAAACAAACCACAATACTAGCTCTTATATTTAAAATTGGAAAAAATAATAATTCATATAACGAAGCTTTTGAGGATGATACAACATACATATTTTGGAGTCCCTAATATCTCAACTTTCCTTATTACTCCTTGGAATAGGTCAACTTCCTATTTTTTTTTTTTTTAATTATTAGATTTTATATAAAATGAAAGAAACTTTGATATTTTACTGTGTTTAATTGCAAGAGATTATTTAGTTGGGAGATTTTTTTAGTTTGTTAAGAAATTTTAAAGCAAGGATTTACAAAAATATATGCTCTAGATAAAAAATCTTCGGCTAAAGTATATTTAAAATTATTTATAAGTTTACACGAGATATACCTTTAGTCTCTTAATTTTATAAAGTATACTTTTAGTCAATAATTCTAACATATTAATGTTGTTAAAGAAAAATCGACGCAACAAATTCATGTGATGACTGTGTATATACCTGAACGTTGAGGGTTCGAACCTCCATGACCTCATTTCATTATTTTTTATTTTCATTTTTTGTCTTTTCAATAGGTGATCATAACAATGTCAAAACTGCCATCTTTCCATTATTAATGTGTGTGCTTTTCCACCGCTCCCTTTTTATTTTCTTTCTCCGCGCCTCTTCGTATTTCACCAGTATTTTTACTCCATTTTCTGCACCCACAATGACTACCGTCCTTGCCCTTCCTACCACCATTTATATCGCCCCTCCTTCCACTCTATTCTCCCTCATTCCCGTCCCACATCCTCGACCTCCTCCCTTCACTATGCCACACTTCAAGTAGAATGCGAGGTGCAGGTCATGTCATCCCTCAACTCGCTTACCCTTGACCCATCCGCTAGATTCAGGCTCCTCTTCTACTCCCTACACCTACTCCTCCTGCCCTAATCGAATGTCAGTTCAGACCGCCCATAGTTTCCCCAACCCTTTGCCTCCGCCACCACCATACAACCCTTTGCCCCCGCCTCTACCTAAACATCCTTTAACTCTACCTAATCGTCAGGGATGTGGACTCATCGCTTGGCGCCCTCGGTGAAGCGGACAAATTAGGGATTTTGGGAAACAAGGAGAAGCAGAGAGAGAAGGAGAATTGATTTCATTTATGGGTTTGGGGGGATGTTGTAGAGAGAGAAGGACAAATTGATTCGTCTCTTCCCAACTATGCGTCTCACGGCCTTGTAGCTTCCTTAGGTTTTCAATTGATTCCAATGAATTTCCCCAAACGGTGGCGTATGTAGGAAGAAAAGATAACAAACATTAAAATAATATATAATAATAGGGATAAAGGCCTAATTTCCATGGAAGTTTTGCTAAGGGAGCGCCCAGCACCTGGAAGTTTTTTGGGTATCAAATTTGCCTCGGAAGTATAAAAAAGGTAGCAAATTTGCCCCTCCATTAATTTTGACCGTTAAGTTTGACTGAGTGTATGCGTGGCATGCCACCTCATCAACCCGAATAAGAGTTAAGTATCATTTTTGCCCTGAAAATTTTCACTGAGAGCAATTTTGCCTCGGAAGTTTCACTCAGGAGCAAGTTTGCCTTGGAAGTTTACAAAAGTAGCAATTTTGCCCTTCTCTCTCCCAATATTAAATTTGACTATTAAATTAGTCAAAGACCACACATGTCATGCCTTGAAAAGGTCGAACTTGGAGTCAGAAAAGGAGATCCTTGAGATGTTGAGCTCAAGGCGGCCAGAATTTTTGAAGCCGAATTGCTCACGAGTGGACCGAAGGTTCGTCGCAAAACCCGAGGAAGCATCACTTATGATCTAAGCAAATGAAACGCAAAACGAGAAATGAATTGTTCCAAAAATTGGTTCAAGTAAAACAAATCAATAGTGATATTATTTACATTTGTATAGACTGATCATTTGTTTAGATCATAAGTGATGCTTCCTGTGAGCAGTTCGGCTTCATAAATTCTGGCCGCCTTGAGCTCAACATCTCAAGGATCTCCTTCTCTGACTCCAAGTTCGACCTTTTCAAGGTATGACAAGTGTGGTCTTTGACTGATTTAATAGTCAGATTTAATATGTGGGAAAGAAGGGCAAAATTGATACGTTTTGTAAACTTCCGGGGTAAAATTGCTCTTGAGTGAAAACTTGCGGGGCAAAATTGCTCTCAATGAAAACTTCCGGGGCAAAAATGATACTTAACTCTTATTGGGTTGATGAGGTGGCATGCCACGTGTACACTCAGTCAAACTTAACGGTCAAAATTAACGGAGGGGGAAATTTGCTACCTTTTTCATACTTCTGGGGTGAATTTGCTACCTTTTTCATACTTCCGGGGCAAATTTGGCACCCCAAAAAACGTCCGGGTGTTGGGCGCTCCCTTAACAAAACTTCCATGACAAATTAGGCCTTTAACCCATAATAATACTAATAATAACAACAACAACAATAATAATAATAATAATAATAATAATGATAATGATGATAATAATAATATAATAATAATATCGAAGAATCTTTTCCTTATCTTACTCCGTTTAAATTTTTTTCTTCTCGAAAATCTTAAACCGTTATTATTTATTATTAATACTATTATTTTATTCAAATTTATATTTTAAATTGAAATCCCCCAAATAATGCATATAAATTGATATCTCTTAAAATCTCAATAAAATCTACGTAATTTAGTATTGATGACTTCCAAAAATATCTCAAAACATATATCAAATCTATTAAAAATAAGAAGTTATTAATATTGCATTGATCGGTATATATATATATATATATATATATATATGCAGGTAAAATCTACATTTTGTATTACGATTTTACGTTTTACGATTTTTCATTCTCATTCCGTTTTCAGGTAAAATCTACATTTTCACTACCATGGCCAAACCAACCCCGGTTCCTGACCACGAGGCCCGCCTCACCACTCTTCAAGCGGAGATTGCTTCCATCCGTCGGGACCTCGACGCTTTCTTTGTTGTGCACTACGAGGGGCAGCGGCCCCCACCATCACTCTCTCCGATTCTCATTCATCCATTCCCTTCTTGAACCTAGCCTCAGACTCTTCCTCCCTAGAGGACATTGCCACAAACGCTTCACCTCGACAAGGTGCTCAAGGCACCAGCTTCGGTGCCCTAGTCCTACCTAGCCACGGTTGATGGTCTTCCTTGCTCCGCCCTGACACTTTTTGCAACGCCCCTTGACACATTTTGTTTTTATTTTCCATTTTTTTCGTTTCGTTTCGTTTCTTTTTCTTTTTCCTTTTTCTCTTTCTTTGTACTCAAACACTAACAAAAAAAATATTTTTTCAATTTTTATGTTGCTTAGCATTGTTGTTGCGTTCCTTTGTCTCTCGCCTGCTCTGGCTTCTTTTCCATGTGCTATATTTCTATGCTTGCTGAATGTACGTGTTGCACACATGTGGTTTCACATTGATTTTTATCTGCTTGCTCCCCTTTGTGCTTTGCCCCCTTGCACTGAGGACACTATAATACTTAAGTGTGGGGAAGGCATTAGGCAAACCAGGTGTGCTGATGTGATGTGTATGTTGCTAAATACGTGCTGATTGTGCACTGTGATTGCTAAATGGTATGTCTAGAACCCACACTAGGCACTTTTGCAATATTAGGCCACTTTTAAACTTGAAACTTGTTTTATAGTGGATTAGAATTAGCCATTTAAGCAAAGCAATTGCTTGAAGGAATATGTAGAATAAAGTTGTCTTAAGGAATACAAGCTATGTAAGCTTGGGAAACTGACAGTGCTAGACTTGATAATGCATATTGTTTAGTTGTTGTTAGGATAAATCTAGAGAACTAACCATGGAAGGATTTTCGAGCTTAAATTTCTAATTTCAGTATGCATACTCTTTTATTTGCATGCAATTGGGGCACTAATTTTTCCACTCTTAATCCCATACAAAAACCATTTTTCATAACAAGACCATTTCTACCCACTTTGAGCTTTACAGATATTGTTGTGACAAAGTCAAACAGAAAATGCAGTTGTGTTAACTTACTAATGCTATAGCATAATGGACAACAAATTAAATTGTTGACACATCAATGATGCTCTCAAGTGAATTTCAGTTGTGAAAAAAAAAAGATAGGGATGAAGAGAGCAAGAATAACATCAAATGAAGAATATAGTAAAAAACATAATTAAAAATAGGCATAATTTATGACTATTTTTGGAAATCGGACATTAAAAAAGAGGTGGTGCATTTTTTTACATTTTGTCTCAATAATCAAGGACTGAGATACAACGATGGTTAACCATAATGAAGTCATTGTAAGTGAACACTTTTTTAACAATAAAACGGAAATATATAACATACGACGACTTTTATTTATAAACCAGTCATGCATACTGACGATAAATGATATAGTTGTTGGAAGTTGAAACGTTTTGTATTTTTTAACGATTAAGATATTAGATAGAAAATTTAATATCTTCTATATTGGTCTGTTTTACTTATATTTAATCATATACAACATTATTCAATCATAAAAAAATTACGAATTTAAATGGTTCAATATCTATATTATTAATTAAATGATATACTAATGATATTATTAGGTAGATGTAAGTTAAAGTTAATAATACATGATCGTGGCGGTCATAATTTTGATGAAAAGTAAAATTTAAATTACTTTAAAATAGAATATGTGAGAGATTGAAGGAGAGAATGTAGGTAGATCTAATTAAATTACTTTTGATATAGAGTATCTTTATATTTATATTTTGGTTATTGGTCATTCGAAATAATTACAACTTTTATAGCCCTTCCTAATAAGTATCTTATGCTCTAGGCCCTTGGATCTAATTACAACTTAAAGTGGCCTCACAACTCGAGGAGACGTATAGTAAGTTTACTCGAGATTGGTAACCATAAAGCAAAGGAGAGATGAAGTTGTCACTGGGAAATTGATAAAGCGGTGATGAAAGCTCCAATGAGCATTAAAGTAGTGGTTACATCCATGTGATAGCGGGTTGAGTTTCTCTCATAATCTTTTTTCTTATTATATATCCCTTATAATCTTTAAATTATATCCATTCAATCAATCACAATACTACTTTAATCTTTTTCTTATTTTCTCAATTAACAAATTTCGGATGAACCGATGAGAAAACATGAGAAAAAAGATAAGGAGAGGAGATAGCAATTTCTAGCTTCAACCTTTCAAGAACTGAAACTAATGCAAGAGAAAAGAAGAGCAAAAAAGTATATCAATTACAAAAACTATTGCCTTGTTATGATTATGAATTTATTGAAAAAAGGGGAGTATCGGTCTTTGGGCCAGGTCTTGGACATGAAAATGTGAATGTAGTGGTTTATAATTGTCTAAGGCATTGGCTTTCATCCCTAAAAAGGAGGAGGTTAAATACCCATTGATCGATGTGAGGGTCTTGTTGGCGAGCGATCGGTAAGTACCTCTGTAAGTGCTCTATAACCTTGGAGGTATATCGTGGCCCTAATAGGGTATTAGTGTCTACCCCCACCTAAATTTTTTTATATAAAAAAAACAAAATTATTCCAAATGCTGGTCCCATCATGGGCACCGATGCGTATAGTTACTTGTCAATAAAAAAAAAAAAATATATATATATTGGTTAGGCAATTGGTTTGAAGAAAACGCGTGAGAGGATATATCCGGCACATTATTGATGTAAGTTCTAGCTGAACCCAAGAGGGGGGTGAATTGGGTGAAGTATAAAAATTTAGGAACTTTGAAAATCTTTTTGCAATTCAGTAAAATGAGTTTGTATGACGAAGTAAAGAGTTATAAAACAATAGATAGTCATTCAAACATATATGCTAGAAATATAAGAGATAAGGGAAGAAAATATGCAACCGAGATTTATCCTGGTTCGGTCCAATCCTTGGCCTACGTCCAGTCCTCAAGCTCCACTTGAAATTTTCAATCCACTATCCTCTTGTTTAATCTGGGCACAAGAGAAGCCTTTACAAACCACAAGTTCACCTAGGCACTTGTGAAGCCAAATCTCTCACCGAGATACTCCCCCTTATACAATGTAAGGTTACAACTGTTTCCCTCTCAAGATCACCCAATCTTGACTAACTCTCGATAAACGAGATGGAATGTTTGTAATAAATCTTCTCTCTCGAAGTGAATAAGATAAACACCGAAGTGCATTACAAATTATCTCACTCTCTATAATAAACTATGTAAACATTGGAAAACGAGTGTGAGTAGTATGAAAATCGGAGTATGAGCATTTTTAAGATGTAGGCTTGTGTCTCGCGTTTTTCTACTTGAATCTGTCCTCTTTTATAGGTAGAGAACACTATATGACCGTTTATAGCCGTTGCCCATTCCAGACAAGGCTTTGGTTCAGCTTTGATTTTCTTCTCTCTCTAGTTTTTGCTTAATCCAGCTATGCAAGATGTTCAGAGTTGACTTCTACCAAAGTGATCCTTGGTATAGCGTTCTTTGGATGTGGAAAGCAGCCTTAATCTCTTTGTAGACATGTGCGAAGGTTTACCCAAAAGTATACAACTTTTCTGGGTTCTGACTTTAAAGTGCTGACGTCACTTTTCGCTTTTGCTTTAAGCCTTCACTAAACATCTTCTAATTCATCTGAAACTCACTAACAAAGTGATTAAACATTTCTAGGAACATAGAAGAATGATAATGGAAAGCATTAAGATCAATCATGAAGGTTTTCAGAATTCGTCATATTTGAATTTCAAACTTAGCGTTCAATACTTGAGTATTGTTCATCAATACTCGAGTGTGTCACTGTGCACTTAAGTCAATACTTGAGTGTGTTCATCAATACTCTAGTGTGTCACTGTGCACTTAACTCAATACTTGAGTATTCATTATGATACTCGAGTATTCTTCTTGCAGAGAGAAATTATTGTGATTTGAGCTTTGATTAAGTCTTGGAATAGAGACAATACTCGAGTATGTAATCCAATACTCGAGTTTTGAACTTTTGATATGAAGATAAGTTTAAGTTCAAAATCTCAATACTTGAGTGTAGTTTTCAATACTTGAGTGTTCAAATTGTTGACAAAGTGCAAAGCTCTCTGTATGTCCAATACTCGAGTGTCCAAATCGATACTCGAGTATCCATTCATTTTGAAAACTTTGTGAAACCTCAATACTTGAGTATTGGAATGAATACTTGAGTATTCAACTCATTGGCAGATGTCAAAGCTCTCTGTAAGTCCAATACTCGAGTATTGTGACCAATACTTGAGTATTGCTTCGTGTAATGGATTTGAGCAACTCTCTATCAAGTCAAATTTCGAGGGCCATATCTCCTGGTCTGAACTCCGTTTTGGTCTGTTCAACTCTTGTTGGAAATCTCTATGAGTCTACTTTCATATGCCACTGATTTCAGCTCAATACAATTTGTAGATTGTGAGTTACACCCAAAATACCGAAGGTTGGTCTGGACTGTGACGTTGATTCTTGTGGCAACTTGTAAAAATCATAGCTCCTTGATCTTGACACCTTTGGACTTGATTTATATATCAAAATGACTCTTTGGATGTCTAGTTTCAAATGCCACTGGTTTCACGTCAATCCGATTCCTGGTTTGAGAGATATCATCGAATCACCAGAGGTCGCCCGTGCTGAACGTGAGACAGTGTGGAGCTGAAGTGCTGATAACAGTTGCATACTCGAGTTTTCACTTGCATACTCGAGTATTCACTTGCATACTCGAGTTTTCCTTGTCCAGAGACGCCAGAGGTGCTGAAGACACTACAAACTCGAGTTTTGAGTTGTATACTCGAGTTTTGAGTCTCAAACTCGAGTTTTGTGTTCCAAACTCGAGTTTTCTCATCCGAAGTTGATTTTTGCTGACTTTAACTTCAAATTGACCCATTCCAACTTCCATATGACCTTGGAGACTTCTAGCATCAATCTTAGAACTTGAATAATGATATCTTCACTTCATTCAATAAGTTCTTCTTTCTTTCTTCTTCTCTTGATCATTCTCCATAACTCTAACTCTTTCTTTATTCTCTTCTCTTGATCATTCTTTATCATTTGACTTCACATCTTCTTTCTCTAATTCAATACTTCTTTATTGATTTTCTTGTTGATCGTTTCTCGTCATTCAACTTGGACTTATCATTCTCTCGTAAGTCCTACCTTCTTCAATATTTCCTCTTCCTCTTGACTATTCCTAAAATCCTTTGATAACTTCTTGCTTCCTTGACATTCTCGATATTCCCATTATATTGCATGCAAGAACTTCTTTCTTACTTTCTTGATCAATCTCTATAATTCATATTGGATTAATCTACATTAAATACAGTAGTTAGTCAATGTAGGAGATAGCTATATTACTCAATCTTTTTGCTTTTAATAATGACATCTATATAAGACATCATCAAAACTAATCATAACTAACAATTGAGGAACCAAAATTAATTAAAAGTCAAGTAGGTTTTTTTCTAGGTGGAGTAGAAAAATGCTATGGTTAATTTTACTCTATATCTTTTCATTTTTACAATTTTTATAGCTAAATTTATTATGGTTATGTTCAAAAATCAAACAAAAAATTCGTATCCTTCAAAAGAATGAAATGCCAAAATATATGAAGGAACCTCTCCTATTTTTTACGGTTATATATGCATGCATTAAATTAAGGTTTACTTCTTAACTTTCTTCGTTATGAAATTAGCTTCAACATGACGCATATTTTTCTTTTGATGGAATAATAAAGAAAACTAAATATTAAAATTCAACTCCAAAGCTGCATGACATCGTAAAAGAGCTTTTTTTTTTTTTTTTTCTAACATCAATAAAAGAATTTCTTAATTTTCCTTATAAAAAGTAATTTCTTATTTATTTTTTAATACATAGCTTTCTTTTTCATTTGAAAAATTACTCAATTTTCACTTAAAATGATGTACAAAATATTTAAAAAAAATATATATACTCCTTCTTTTTCTCCCGATTTATGCATTGAACGGTTCCTTTTATTAAATAAAGTGACGTGTCTGGTTTGTCAAGGCCATGGAAATGTGAATATAGTGGATGATAATTCCACAAGATGGTCCCTCCAGGCTCCAAGTTGAAATTAGAAAACGATGGAACATACCTAATATCCATTTTTTTTTTTTGCCAACTAATATTAGCTTATATATCACATTCAGATCAAGATGTTAGAGTACAAGGTTATTTTTAACAAAATAATACAGTAATATATATATATATATATATATATATTAATTTGATCGATGGTATAATTATGTTTTTTATGCTTTTATAGCGTAAAGAACTTTTACCTCGCTCCTTATGAGCTGAGAGATTCAATTCTTTAATTTTTAGGTTTGTAAAAGTCAAGTTAGTTTGAGCCGTCAAAAGTCATTAGTAGCTTTACAGACGTTTAAAGCCCATATGTGAACTTAATGTCAGCCCATTGGATTATGATGTACGGTACGCTTGATTGATTTGATAATCCCACTAATTTCACAACATTATTTTTAATATATATGGCCTGATAATTCATTTATCATTTCTTCAACAATCACACACACACATACATATATATTTATATGATTTATGCCCAATTTGGATAAAAATCGTTTGTTCTTGAAGAAGCAACACGGGTAAGTATCTGTTCAGGCGAAAAATTCTTTAAATATAAATATATAATAATTAGTATTACATTACGTTCACTCACCCAAGAATTTAATCTTGTTTAAAAATATTACAGATATTTGAAGGAATCATGTACTTGAAATTTGAAAGTAGAATGATATATATCAGTTGTTTTGTTCTAGGAACAGGACTGATTGGACTTGACTAGGAGCCAAGCCTAGGGCCTACGTACCCTGTAAAGGGATTAAAGTCCACGTAGTTTGAGACACACACAGGCGTTTAGCCAAAGGGGGTGGGGTGTGTGCTCTGTGTGACTGTATGTAAATAGTCTAGGGTTAGAACGTAGAACCTGTCATCTGTGTACCTTAGGGCTTGACCTCTGTATTTATAGAGTTTACCTTAGGTAGGATATGTCGGACCTTGCATGATCTCCGATGCGAGTATCCAAGCCGCTATATCATATATGAAGATACCCCTTATTTTAGGATATTTACCTGTTATAGATAGATTCCGATAGATATGCAATATATCTCCTCTTGGGCCATACATTGAGTATGGGCCCTGTTCAGATCCGTAACAGATGCGCCCCAGCTCGGTAGTTCAGGCTTCTGAGCTGCCGGGATGTATCTTGCCCCCAATCGGTTTTACTAGCAGAGCTTTGCTGTCGTGGGCCTTACATTGCCGAGCTGAATTACGTTGATCCTGACTATCGAAGTGCCGAGCTAAATTACGTTGATCCTAGCTATCAAGGTGGCTTACTTCGAAGATCCGAGGTCTTGTCTCAAAGATCCTGAGTAGTGCCGAGATGATTTGCCTGCATTTGAATCCGGATATTGATCCCGGCTATCGAAGTCATCTATCCCAAAGATCTGAGGTAATGTCTCAACGATCCGGGGTAATGTCGAGGCGGTTTACCTGACTTTGAGGTCGGGATCTTTCGTATTCGAGGTGATTCACTTGCATTTGAATCTTACCCTCTTGCTTATCTACCGTGCATTGCCGGGTTGTGTCATATTGACCCAGGTTACCGATGTCATTTGCTCAAAAATCCGAGGTAAGGTCTCAAGAATCCGAGGTAATATCAAGGAATTCGCTCGACTTCGAGGTCGGTAACAATCTCAGCGTACCTCGGCGTTTCGGCACCTCCCCATCTCGGCGTATCATCAACCTCGGCTATCGCGCTGGAGTTGAGACGCGTTGGATCAGCCTCGGCTATCTTGATTTGTTTGTTTGCCCTGCCTCAACAATTTTGATAGAAGAAATAATAGGTCAATGAGATCAGATGCTATTGCTATATGTTTGGAGGGTTTTAGTAATCCGCTAACTCTTTCTAATGTGAATAATATAGAAAAGGCAAATAGATATAGCAAAGGCAAACATAAAGTAGACTTCCCTACTGCCCCTAGTTGTGAAAATAACTCCTTTGGCATTGAATCAGCCTCGGCTTACCAACAACCTCGGCTATCTCAATTTTCTCTTTTGGGATTCTCAAATAGGTATTGAACTCGCAGCTGTATCAATCCTAGATCTCATCCTCTGTCCAGTGGCTGTTGTTGACCGGTGGGCCTGGAGGCTGCTGTGCCGACGGGTGCTGGCACGACGATAGGAGGATCTGAAGTAGCCAAACAAGATCCTCTAGGTCTGCTAGCTTTTTATTAAGGCCATCAAAGACTCCTCTGAGTTCTTCCTGGTGATCCTTCCAACCATCTTCTCGTCATGTGGAAGCTTATGATCCAAATAGAGCATCTAAATTTATGCCAGAGTTGAAAAGTCTGGGTTCCCGAGAGAGGATAAAGATCCTGGGTTCTCGAGGAGAGATGATGATGATCTTCATGCTACCTTCTCATCATGTGGAAGCTTATGATCCCAATAGAGCATCTAAATTTATGCAGGAGTTGAAAAGTGTTGCTCGTTTAAGGACTAAACATATGGTTTATGTGCTTCCTGATACACACCCCCTTCTTAAAAGAATTCCCAAAGAGAGAACCTGGTGATCCTTCCAACTATTTCTTGTTATGTGGATACAATGAGAATTATAAGAAAACCCATGTGAAGCAGCTCAAAAGCAAAGCGTTGCTCAAACAACAATCGTTTCTCTGAATCCTTCGAAGGCTACTACGGTGATTGCTGCTTCTGGTGTTGACCATCTTTTGGTCGTTGATGTTCTGCATGTCGGCTTCAGTTATCCCGGCTCCAATGCTCTGCATGCCAGCTTCAGTGTCGGGCCTCTTGCGCCTATTTTGCGCCTCCTCCTTTCCGGGTTGATGGCCGAGACCAAGGTGGAATTCTTGCTTGGGGAGGAAGGCCGAGATCTTGGAATTAGCAGCGACGACGCTGTTGCAAATTTGCTAGTAAGCGTGATGGTTGCTTCAATGCAGAGTAACTCCTTCCTTCTGGTGAAACAATGCTTTCTATCGCCGGTTGATTAAGCAGGAAATTCCTTCGACTTCTTGTTGCGAGTATCCTAGGTCGCGGGAATCAAATAAAAATTTACCGAATCCCCACAGACGGCGCCAATGTTCTGTTCTAGGAACAGGACTGATTGGACTTGACTAGGAGCTAAGCCTAGGGCCTACGTACCCTGTAAAGGGATCAAAGTCCACGTAGTTCGAGACACACATAGGCGTTTAGCCAAAGGGGGTGGGGTGTGTGCTCTGTGTGACTGTATGTAAATAGTCTAGGGTTAGAACGTAGAACATGTCATCTGTGTACCTTAGGGCTTGACCTCTGTATTTATAGAGTTTACTTTAGGTAGGATATGTCGGACCTTGCGTGATCTCCGATGCGAGTATCCAGGCCGCTATATCATATATGAAGATACCCCTTTATTTTAGGATATTTACCTGTTATAGATAGATTCCGATAGATATGCAATATATCTCCTCTTGGGCCATACATTGAGTATGGGCCCTGTTCAGATCCGTAACATCAGTCATAATATTTTCATTTTAAAACAAACGAATATAATGCCATAAGATATGACTGAATCCAACTATGATCTTATTTGTTATTGGAATGATATCAAAATCAAATCTTTTAGATGCAAATTATAACGTAAATAATTGTTTTACCATACCAAAAAATATTCAAAGTCGACTGCTTCTCTTCTGCATTTTGATAGATCTGATTGTTCCTTTCTTTCTAGGTTTCGACCTCTGTTCGGCGCCTTCAACCTCCGCTCTGTGCCTACCTTTGATCGCCTCACACCCCCCTTTCAGCCTTCAAATCTCCAACCCTCACTTTCATCTCCCATCGACTTCTTTAATGGAGATGGACGAGTTATTTCACGGCCACGGTAACTTTGTTTGGGGGACATCAATGGAGTCGAGCAAGGGTGAGAAAGATCGTATGGTGCTGAGTTTTCCAGTCAAAACAGTCAAATGTGTAAAAAAAATTGACACTTTTGTACAGTTCACGGGACCCGCATAACGTTGGTAAGTATTATCTCCGGTCCTAAATATAGGAATACTTTTATAGTGCAATTATAATTAGGACCGGAGAGAGTATTAACCAACCATTGTGTTAAAAATGCAACATTTTTTAAAGTTTATGTGCGTTTTAGCACCTAAAAATAGAGTTTAAGGTGTCAAATGCTCTTTTTAAAAAATTTTATTGTTAAAATTGTACATTTGTCCTAAATTAATAATGGGATATTTTTATGCATATATTTTTTAATAGAAAGCTTATGTTGAAAATGGATTATATATATATATATATTTTTTTTCAAAACACTTTACGACCTCGATCTATCATTCGTGACTTTGGGGTCAACTCTCAACAAGTCAAGTCATGCCATGCTCATACTTGTGTGAATTGATTTCCCTGTTGCTTCATTTTATTTGTACCGCACTGACTCCTTTGCTCTTGCCTTTGGGAAAAAAATTTAAATTTGGGAGGGCCCACTTATTTGAATGCATCCAGGATCATCATCATTTGGGCATTTGCTTGTATTTTTGACTTAAAAGACTGTCTTAGAAAATAAAATAGGAGTAGTAACTGTAGTTTGTAGATGTAGATTCTAATAAACGAATTTAATTTGTTTATCACGTGCCAGGTGTAAGATCTTAATTAAGCCATAAAAGTCACAGGAAATTAATAAAGAAATAGATAGATTGAAATATTACAATGATCCGATGTAATAAGGTGGGGGTTTTATTTTTTATATATATATATATATATATATATATATATATATATATATATTTATCTATTTTTGGTTCCATTATCAGTAAGCCCTTATGGTCAACAAGTCAAGTCATCCCTGGCCTTAGAGGTTATTGTCACTTTTTTGTTGTTTTGCGTATTTTCGCGTTGGCCTATTAATTGTCTTATTTATCCTGCGCTCCCCCATGATTTTTGGTCATAGGAGCAGATAAAAAAAAAAGTGTGAGATTATTTAGTGTAACAAGGTATTCTCCTCCGTGCGATGTCTGGACCAGTAGAATCCACTGGATTGTTTTTTTTTCATAGACTAAAGATCACTTCCGTAATGAGATGCAAATTTACAAGTCTTTGATGCTTGAGTTTGCACAACATCATCTTGACAATTGTTGCATATGAGTTTTCCCTTTTCCTCAGTTGCTTTGGTATCGTATGGGCAAGCATCATATGTCAATCCATATGTAGTCTCCAGCTTTTGGATAGATACTTTAGAGACAATGTCACATTCCTTTCGCGAGGGTGTAATAGGAGAGGAAGGTTCAATTATTTAGTTAGTGAAAGCATAAGGATTTTCCGTCTTATTATTCATTTAGTCTTATTCTATGCTACTTTAACGGTGCTAGAATAAATATTAAATATAACCTCATTAATATTTCGCCAGAGGAATCCTCACAGGAAATGCCAAAAGGCCTTCTTTATTGAAATTTTGTTTACCGACATTCGATACTTTAGAAAATTGATGGCCAATAGTAGGACTTGTTTGAAGGCTAACTAGGGGAATCAAATAAAGGAATGAGATTTTTGTTTCAAATTAGATTTGGATAAATATGAAGGTAAGATAATCTAATTTTGCAAACATTAATCACCTGTCTAGTAGCCTCTTCACTTCATGTATTTCAAGGTTGAACATGATTTTTGTTGCTTCAGAGATGTTGGCGATATGACCATGTGCTAACAAAAGGATAAAAAAGACTAAGTCAGATAATCAAAAGAAATGGGCATGTTTTTCAGTTTTGTAGTTATTTTGTTGCCTTTGTTTTGGTTGATCTTTGCAAACCTCAAAAAAGTAACTATTGGTGGTTCCATTGCCATAATTTTTTGTTGAATGTGTTAGTTGTGCAATTTCCGAACAACACCATATTTATTGCAGTTTCACTGTTCAATGAATGCAGAAACGGAAACTTATTTTAAAATAAAATGTTTTTTCCTAAGCATTACTATTACCATTAGAATGACATTTTGCTTAGTTCACTACTACAAAACAGGGATACGGAGTCCTATTTTTTGTACTTTTGACGTCCTATTCTTGCGGGACGTATATCTGGGGGGCGCAGTAGGGAACTGACATAAGGAGTCTAAGTTCTAGAATTAGACTCCTTAAGTCATAACTTAAGGAGTCTAATTCCGAACTTAGACTCCTTATGTCGTCATAATTGCACTCTCAGATCTCAGTTAAGGAGTCTAATAGTCGGAATTAGACTCTTAAAGTAGACTTAAGGAGTCTAATTCCGTTACTTAGACTCCTTAAGTCTCGCTTTAGGAGTCTAATTCTAGAACTTAGACTCCTTAAGTGTTCTTTTTTTTTTAAAAAAAATAATTGCTTTGTATATTCACTATCCCACAAATTTCTTACAAATTGAAATGAAATTATAGAGGAAGAATCAGAAAAATGAAATGAGCCTCAGATCTACAAATTGAAATGAAATTATAGAGGAATCGAAGAATAGGAAAAATCAAATCTACAAAAAAATATGTTCAACCTACAAAGATGACAGAACAAAGATCCGAAATCATATCTATAGAAAATCGAAACAATCGGTTGACGAGTTGGTGCCGACGGCGGTGACTGGTGGAGAAAGGTGGTGTTGTGAACATACCTCCGTCGAAGTCTCTTCCCCACGTTGAAAAGTCCGGATCAACTCACCGTGTCCGTCGTCGCCTTCATCATCCGCGTCGCTCCACCGTCACGGTTTGCGTTGCCTTCACCGTCCATCGTCTACATATATGGAGTGCACGAAACAAAAGCAAAAAAAAAAAAAAAGAAGGGAAGTCACGGGTCTGGATATATGGAGCGCCTGAAACAAAAGCAAAAAATAAAGAAGGAAGTCACGGGTCCGAATATATGGAGCACCTGAAACAAAAGAAAAAAAAGTACAAATTTGAAATGTTTTTGGAGTCTAAGTATCAAAATTAGACTCCAAAAGTGTTGTTTTTGACGCCAGAACAAAAGAAGGGAAGTCACGGGTCTGGATATATGGAGCGCTTGAAACAAAAGCAAAAAAAAAAAAAAGTACAAATTTGAAATGTTTTTGGAGTCTAAGTTTCCAAATTAGACTCCAAAAGTGTTGTTTTTGGCGCCAGGACAAATTTTTGGCATTAATTTTTGGCGCTAGGATATACTTTTGGAGTCTAACTTATATACTTAGACTCCAAAAGTCCCACTTTTGGAGTCTAAGTTTTAAACTTAGACTCCAAAAGTGTCTCTCGTGGGCCCCACCTGCTACACGACGTGACCTCCTGCTGCACGACATGACCTAATTTTCTGCTGTACGAAATGATTTTTGGAGTCTAAGTTTCAAAATTAGACTCCAAAAGTGTCTCTCGTGGGCCCCACCTGCTACACGACGTGACCCCCTGCTGCACGACATGACCTTATTTTCTGCTGTACGAAATGATTTTTGGAGTCTAAGTTTCAAAATTAGACTCCAAAAGTCATGCTTTTGGAGTCTAAGTTTGAATCTTAGACTCGAAAGTGGACTTTGGAGTCTAAGTTTGATACTTAGACTCCGAAAGTCAACTTTTATCCCATATAATTACAAAAATGCCACCGCCCTTATTTTTTACTTCCTTTTTTTAAAAAAGGACGTCTTTCTGAGACGCAAAAACCATTTTCTGTAGTAGTGGTTTTTAGGAAAAACACTAGACCACAAGCATGTCTTGAGACAAGTTATACTCTTTATCGGCAAGTGTAAGGTTCAATCTTTTACTAGTGCCGAGTTTGTTTAATTTTTTGGTCTTCCAACTCCCGAAAGCTTGAAGAAATCTTATCACATCTATTTTTAGTGGAATAGGTAAACAACTCAATGTTGGGAAGTAAGATGCAAAACCTCCAAATTTCAATTGATATGCAAAAAATGTGTTTCAAATGTTAGGTATCAATCAGTCCTTCATTTTTGGTAGTGTAATTGGCAATGTTTTTTAAGGGAAGAAAGTTGAAAACTTCCTTAAGTATTAGGAAATCTACTTATTTAAAATATGAAGCCTTGTGGAATTTGATCTTTTAGGAGCGTGTGATCACTTTATATTTGTCATTGTTTCCCAGCACTTCAAAATTTTCAACATGGCGGACTTCTTCCTCCTTGATATCTTTCATATAACGTTCCAACAATCTGTGTTGCATTCAAAACCCTTGATCTTGGTGACTTGCAAGTAATTCAAAAGTTTCCAATTGTGATAGTGGGCTAAGCACTACAAGGAATGGTGGAAAAGCACTACATATGTACTTGCTCATTTGCTAAAATCATGCCAACCTTCCAAGGAGCAATGTTTTGGAATCCGAACCAGACCAACCAGTTTGGATCGGAAACCGACGAATGGGTCGAAAACCATCGAGTTAAGGAGCAACCCCAATTCCGAGCTGACCCCGGCTCAACTCGGTAAACTCGACCTAACCCGGCCAAGTTGACTGAGTCACAGAGTCTTAGTTTTTTTTTTCTTAAAAAAGGGTCACCTGAAACGCGGATCGACGGCAAGAAAAGAGAAAGGAGAAAGAGAGAAAGAGATTTTTGAAGAGATCTGGAGCATTTTGCAACACTCAATGCCTAAAGGCAACATAAGATGCAAAGTTAACAAGAGTAACCTAGATCGAAGAAGAGCCACCAAGTTCTCACCAACGAATTGCCATCGGATCGCCGGAACTTGTGCTCGATCGACAAGATCAATTATTGATTCCGGATCTAGAGTCTCCCCAAGTGCTAGAAGGATTTTCCTCATGATAGCCAAGTCTAACCCTAACCCTATTCTCGTCGGATTTGTCTCGTGAAAATGAGACTTGCAAGCCGCAATGGAGAGAGAGAGTGATCGATTGGAACATAAGAGATTGAGGAGGGAGTGAGGAAGGAGAGAGATAAATTTTTTTTTTTGATATAATGAGGCGGGTTCACATTAGGTGCACATATATGTGCTTGTCCCTCTATTAGAGGGATGAGCGCATTTTTTTAAAAAATTTATATAATATATTTATTTGGATTTAAATTATATGCGGCTTTTCAAATTTTTTTACACTTAGTATCTCAAATTAATTAGTTTCCAAGGTCTCCTGCATTCAGAAATGTTTCTCCGTAATACTAGTATCCTAAAAATTAATTAATTTGAGATATCGGGTCCAAAAAATATTCCGAGAAAGCAAGATATAATTTAAATCTAAATAAGTATAATATAAAAAAAAAAATTAAAAAAAAATGTCTCATCTCTTTAAGTAGAGGGATGAGCATGTAAGAAACATGAGAAGCACCTTATGTGCTTCCTAATGAAGGCACAGTCTACTACTCTGCTCACGCATGTGATCTTTGTTAAGTTTTAACTTTTAAGCCACGCAAACTATCAATGTCTTGTCAAGTTTTAGTATTAAAATCAAGCCGTGAACTCTTTTTATCCACAAACTGTGATATCGATTTTTTTTTTTTTTTAAAAAACTCAATATAATATGACACACATCTTCCCATATTTAACTATAAAATATTTTTTATTATTAAAATATAATATATTTATATATTTTAATTAATACCGGTCTGACTTCGGTTTAACTCCGGTCGACCCACTAACCTTTGACCCAAGTACCTCCACCAGTTCATTGTCCGATCCGGTTTCAAAACCTTGCCAGGGAGCATGCAATGGGGTCTTCTTATAGGAAACAAATTTTGTAAGAACACATGCAACAATAACCCATGTTTCCTTCTGGTCATGGATTTGGTAGATTTTTGCCTACCAATAGTAGTCATATTGTACTTTATAGGGTTAATGTGACAATGAAAATGTGCAATTTGCAATGTTGTTTCAGTTGTAAATAAATAAATGAGTAGGGAGGATGCTTGGTTCGTGTCATATCTGCAAATGAGACGACTTACAAGGAATTGCATATAGGTCTAATAATGACAAATTTAATTTTGAAATAATTAGTATTAAATGACAATTTTTTCAAGGAGGGCAAAAAGTGTAATTCGAGGCATGTGAAAAGTGTTTGGGTTGCATGATGCTACATGAAAGGTGTAACTCGAGACATGTGAAAGGTGTGTGGGTTGGTGAAGCGTTTGTGTTGAAAATAGATAAAGGAGGAGGTATCATTATCATTAGATGGGTCTGAGGGTGGGGGTTAGGAATTTGAAGTGGAGGGGTTTTGAAGGTGAAAGTAATTAGAGATTTTACGTTTTATTTTAATTTAATTACATTCAAAAGCAATTAACAAAAAAAGAGGAAAAACATGAACCGTGTTAGCCATCAATATCTAAAAACAAATAACAACAAGGAAGAAGTAACATAAACGGTGTTAAACAATTTTCCCACCGTCACTACGTGCTGTCAAGTTAGAAAGTAGATGCCACAATAAGATTAACAATTTGTACATTATAACGAAGTGTGGAAGCCCTGCACACGACAATATTCCTTTGTTAACTCTTCTTCTTGCTGTTCAACTTTTATTAATGTCGTAGTCACGACTTGGTGACCATCCATTAATCAGTTCTCTTTGACTATCATCAATCATATTATGTTATGTCAATGGCCCCACCTAATACATGCCTTCCTCCTGTAGTTTTTTTGTAATTTATTTCAACTTTTATATCTAAACAGAGCTTGTATTTCGTCACTCGAAGTTTGGTAATAATAGTTTTTGCGCATATGAAAATATGATTAGTTGAAAAGTAAGAAAGCTTGTAGCTGAATAGAAATAGAATGAAAATTAAAGTAAGGAGTGAAAGTTAAATAATGAAGATAACATCACTATATATAAACGAAATTGCTATTGCTCATGTATTTGAGTTTGAGAGTCCTGTTGGGAAGTGATTGAGGTGAAATAAAGAACATGCACTTTGCTTTCTTAATAAAATAAATAAATCAGCCGTTTAGTTCATTAAGAAAATTTGAATAACACAAAGAATGAATTAAAAAGAAAAATTGAATAAAATAAATGAAGAGTTTAGTCAATATATAAAGTCCACCCATTATCTCATAAGGTTTTGGGGCTCTATTTTTCAGAAGTTAAAGTATAAACAAAAAAAGATAAAAAAAAAAAAAAATTACAATATGGAGGAAAGCGATAGAAAGAAATAGCTCTTAAAAATGGCCGCTTCAGAATTTGCAAAGTTGCTTTCCCTTCAGATTCAAAGATGAACAAGTGAAGTCATCCTGCGCCTGTGGCCTTAGGTGGATTGCCTTGTTCCTTCATAATTTGGGTCTTTGCTTGTTTGGTATTTTCTTTTTAATTGATAAAGGAGGCAAAAACCTGAGTTAAAAATAATGGGTGGGATTCAACCCAATCAGTTGGGTTATTTATGAGGTTGTGGCCCATAATAACAATACAGTCTCTAGACGAATATCCACATAACAATTTGAATCTTCTCACAATCGTCTTTCTCCTTTTCCTCTCAAAATTTCTTCGCTACCCTTAAATTAAAAAAAAAAAAAAAAAAAAAATGATTGGTTTAAATGTAATATCTCATAAAATATTATTATAATATTACTAAAATATAAATAAATGAATATAATTTGGATAGTTCATATCTACAGTATAAACAGATTTTAATTTATAAAATATAATAATAATAATAATAATAATAATATAACAAATTACATCTCAAAGATTTTTTTTTAGTCTGAGGATGGAGAAATTATTCTAAGAAAAGAAAAGGAGAAAGAAAATTGTAAAATTTTTTTTTTTAAAAAAAGCAGCAAAAGTAATATTTTATAAAGCACAATAAAAATAAATAAGACAAATTTAAATAGATAATAATTTTTTTTTGACCTGCGAAATTTAAATGATAATTATTAAATGTTCAAAAAGTCTGAATACCCAACAACGAAGTCATAATCACAATCACCAACAAAACAGTGGAGCCAAGAATTGTAATCATGAGAGTCAGTGAAAGCAGATGGAGGAATGTGGAGGGAGGGTGTTGCATCTAAGAGAGGTTTGCAAGAAGCATGAGACAATGAAAGTGAAAGTGATTTGAGGATTGAATCACTCTTTCTTAATGTCAGTTTCGTCAACAATAACCAGCGAGTGATGCTGCTGGGAACTCTTGTGAATATTGAAGCATTACTATTACTGTTATCATCACCACCACAATAATATTCCCTCAATAACTCCTCATCCTCTACTTCTTCTTCTCTAGCTTCTATTGATGTTTGATGGTGATGATCATTTACCACATGCCTTTCTCCTCCTCTATCACCCCTCCTCCTCACCATTAGTCCAAATACAACACCATGAGGACCCCAATAATTACGATAGTCATAGTCATAATGTTGCCTGAAATCATGCCCATACTCAATTGGACCCTCTAAGAATATAACTTTCCCCACAAAGGGAAGTAAATATCTCAATTTTGCTATCTTTGCTAATGGCATTTTCACACGTTTGAGTCCAACACCACATATGATGTTGCCACACACTAACACCTTCATTCTCACTTTATGAAATGACAACTTGTGAAGATCCAAATAATTGAACACCATTACCAACCCTGACCTTGTCCCTTTCATACTTCCTCCAATGTTTATACGACCTTGCCCCCTCGCCCATATATACGCAAGATTGCTCAAGACTGTTGAAGAATAGATTTGATCCAATTTCACACAACCAGTAACATTCACATGTGCAATCTTAGGGGCATGAGAGAGATCTGGGAGTGCAGTTAGATGTTTTGAATTTGACAGATTGATTGTCTTTAGATTTGGAAAATACTGAAAAAACAAAGCAATCATTGTTAAATAAATTACATAACTATATCTATGTAAAATTTAAAAATAATAATTCAATGTAATTAGACGATGAATCGATTTCCATCAAAAAGTACAACTACTATAATTAACCATCAATTAAAGGTAGTAAAGCGAATATTTTGGTCAATGTTTGATGCCAAAAATAATACGTACTTGATTTCCATTCCAAAGCTGTTGGATATTACTATTAGGCATATTAAACTCAAGAAGATTCTCGGAGCAAAAATGTAATGGAACATGTGGAAATGGATATTCTTCCCAAGTAAAAAACCTTAGTTCTTCGAAAGATAATCCAAATTGCCGATAATAGTCAACTCTGAAGGCTTTCTCTCATCGACTTGTGAACTTTAAGGAATACTAAATGATGCATCATCCCAACATTACTAGCACTCCATGTAGTCCTCCTTCTTATCTTGCTCAAGTCCCATGACAAGCATCGAATTACCTCTATTCCCTAGTAATAGCACTCAATGGAGACACAATTATCATTGCCTTAAAAAGTGACCAAAAATATTGTAGTACAATGAAAAATGTATGATCTCTATTTAGAAAAATATATAAACTAATTACCTCCATGCATGTGTCGATCATTAATTAATATAACTATAAAAGCATATGTCGATTTAAAACACTTGGCATGATAAAACTTTTAATCAAAAAACATGAACTGAAGTTGAAAGAGAGGCCAAGTTAAAAGACATCAAACATTGATGTCATTTAATGGATATGAAGCCTGAAACCATGTAGACCACATTATAGCCCTCGCTTTAACATTTTTTTTTTTTTTTCAACTTTCAAATAATTTGTACTTCTAATAACGTTAACTTCTCTACTAATGTAAAAGCATGCACACGCGTACGTCTCACAATAGACCAAATTTATATTTTAAGTTTAGGTAGATGAATACGTTAAATTACACCCGAATGCAACTTTAAAACATTTAAATCGAGAAAGTGTTTCTTATAGGAATGATCAAATTAAAGAAAATAAAACAAAGGAACTGCATGACATATGCTGACACTTACTCCCAAAGACGAATAAATAACACGAAGACAAACAAATATCATTAGGAATTAATCTGACAATTAAGATGATAAATAAAATAAGAATAATTAATAGAATAGATCAATAATAATAATTAAAAATAAATCATCACCTTGTCATGGATGAAAAATTCATAAATGTCCTCATGCCTCCATAGTCGAATAGGAGTTTCAGGACTAGAGAATAACTGTCGTCTAGCAATTTCAAGGCCCATTTTCATTACAAGATTGTGCATCTCAATACGATCAGTATGATTGTTAAATGAAATGAGGGATTTCTCTCTCAAAACACTAATTTCAATATCCACAGAAGAGCCATATATTTGTCTTATCAAGTTCACAGAAATACAAACTCCTTCCTTGACTAAGAATGCTAGGTCAAGAAACACATCCTGTTGTTTGTCATCAAGTCCATCAAAACTCAACTTTAAAACATCAACAATGTCCTTGGGTGGGGCTTCATTTAGTTTTTCCAAAGCACTTTTCCACCCTTCTTTTCCTCTGCCATAGAGAAAGCAACCCAACACTACCAAGGCTAATGGATTTCCCTGACAATATTGCACTACTGATTTTGATAACTCCATGTAACCTTTAAATGGCTCATGTTGCTTGAAGGCTTTCAAACTAAAGAGATAAAAGGCATCATGGAAATCCAAATTTGAAACATGACAGGTTGAAAATGCAGAAGCATTATTTAGCACTTGCTGGTTTCTTGATGTTATAATAATCCTACTTCCTTCCCCAAACCAATCACACACTTTGGCTAAATCTTCAACTATTACTGAATTGTCCACATCATCAAGTATAAGGAGAACTTTTTTGTGTAGAAGCCTCCTTTTCACAAAATTGGATTTTATATCATAGATGTTGATGTCCCCATCTTTTAATAATTCTTTGAGACAATTTCTTTCTAACTCATCCGAACTAATTCTTGATAATTGTTCTTTGACATTTTCAACAAAGGAGAAAGCATCAAATTGAGTTTTCAACTCTTGAAAGAGAGCTTTAGCAAGTGTGGTCTTACCGGAACCACCCATACCCCATATTCCCACAATTCGAGCATCAGCCAGAAGTTTTTCAATGTTTTCAATTTGACTAGAAATGCCGACCAATCTTTCAAGGTGAGATGATGACTTATAATTCAACTTGCTCAGAATGTCTTTGGCAATCTCCTCAACAAATTTGGATTCAGGTCTAGCACAAAAGGTCAATCAAAAGAAAAGGCACAAGTAATAGAGTTAGAAAATAAAAATAAAAAAGTAAAAATAAAAACAACAACAATGCTAGATTAATTCAATAGATCCCTAAAGCCAACAAGAAAGGGAGTGAAGCTACCTAAGACTATTGGAATCCCATCCTGAGAGACTTGAAGATTGGATTAAAGCATTTATCCACTTTTGCAGTTTTTCTTGATTGTCTTTAAATTTTCGCTTCAATTCATCAAATCCTTTTCCAAAATTCCCATTTTGTTTTCGTATGTTTGAAGGATCAACCTTATAGAAAATAGGTATCACAACCCTTCCAAATTTTTTCTTGCTATCCAATATGTGAACAAGTTCATCCATACACCATGTTGAAGAAGCATAATTCTTTGAGAAAATAATCAACGATATTTCGATTCCTCTATTGTTCTCAAAAGAACCGGTGAGATTTCTTCTCCTTTGCGGAGTTCATGATCCACAAAGGTGTGGATGCCTACATTGCGAAGTTCTTTATAAAGATGACTTGCAAAAGTCTGGCGAGTGTCTTCCCCTCTAAAGCTAAGGAACACATCATACTTTATAGCACAAGGAGAACCCGTTTGACTTAAAATCACATCATCATTAGAACTACAAACAGAAACGAAACTTCAACAAATATTGGGTTATATGAACAAATCAACCAAGAAAATAAAAATCATGAGGTTATTGACAGGAAGCTAGCTACCCATCATCATCAGCAACAGCTTGGTTACCATTAAGCAAATGAGAGATGAATCTGATAGCTTTGTGAATTGATACTCCCAATAGGATCAATGAAGCTTCTCTGAGCATTATTAAAGCAATAGTTTTGATAGCAATTTCTCGCTTCAACCTTCAGCCACATGAAAGTAAGGCTTACATCTACGATAATAAGGTAGCTAGGAACGAGATTCAAAACCATAAGAAACATGAAATTAACAAACAAACAATTGCAAAAAAATTTCCTGTGAAAAGACCGCTACAAATTCTGGGGAAAATGCTTGCAAATGGAAGAGAAAAATAAAAGAATTAATCTATAGGATTAAAAATGTCAGCCTCAATCATTGCAGACTTACTCCTCTTCAAACAAGTTCTTCAAATATATCTAAAAGAAAACCTTCTCTCTTCAAACACGCCATAAATCAATTTAATATGGTGAGCAAAATCTATAAATTGTGCTCCCTCTTCTTTGAACTCTATTAATTGTTACTTGAGACATTAGTAGTGAGAAATTATATATATATATATCCATATATGTATATATATTTATAATTAGAAGATGAAATATCATGTGAAATAGAAGCAATTGTGAGATACTTTACTATGGGTACTGTAAATATGAAATTCAATGGCGGTCCTCCTAAATTGCAATCCCTAGCCAGAGAGCATAGGGGGAAAAATAAAAACAAACATATAATAATGGATCTAGTAGTTCTTCATATTCAAAAAGAAAGAACAAGCACTTTGCTAGTCGAATAAAATAAATAAATCAGCCGTTTCTTCATTAAAAAATTTTGAATAAAAGAAATGAAGAGTCTAGTGAATAGATCAAGTCCACCCATGTGTTTGAAGGTTTTGGGCCTTCGTTTTTCAGGAGTAAAAGTATAAAAAATTTCAAATGTTTAAGATTTATAACATGTACGACAGTAAGATAGCTAGATTGAACCAACAGCTAGCACAAGGAGAAGAAAACAGCAAATATTTGAATAATTGTTGATCATCTATATATAAAAGCCACAAAGGATTTAAGTCCAGTCAATAGCTACCGCTAGGAGAAGAAAACAGCAATTATTTTGCAGAAATTTTCTGTGAAAAATGAAGGGAAAATAAGTAAAAGAGAAGAAATAATTAAGTACCTGGATGGAAAGAAATAGCTCTCACAAAGCAAAGGTCTCAAAAAGGAAGCTTCAGAATTTGCTATCTCTTCAAACAAGTTCTTCAGACTCAGATGAGCAAATGCCTCAATCACATGTGTTTATATTTTGTTTCAGTCTCTTTCTGGGAAGGCAGTGCTTTGCTTCATCCCTGGATATAGGGGTTAGTGTCACTTTATTGTTTGTTTTGTGTATTGTCGCGTTGCCGTATTAAAAATTGTTTTATTTATCCTGCTCGCCTACATAGCTACTGGAAAAGAAATAATTTGAAAACTTATTTATCTTATGATTTTTTTAATAAATATCTTTACTTATCTTTTCAATTCCTTTATTTATTTTGTGAACCACTAAAATAGTTTTAACTCTTTTTTTAATTTTTTTTTATTTATCTTGTAAATATTTTTATTTATCTTATAAATATATTATTTAATATGTGAATTCCCTTTTTTTTTTTTTTTTTATGAATGATCAATATGTTGTTGTGTGGAAGTTGACAGGTTTAAAGAGTTAGAACTGCACGACATCCTTGAAAATAAACAAAGGGTGATTGTGAGGGCTAGACGCTATATGTGAGGAGTGGAAGAAGTATAGGCATAGGTCAGGAATGTGCACGAAGACACGATCTGACGTAATTCAAATGGGTGAAAGTCACAAATCACGTAGTGCAGACGCGTGGCAAGCAGTAGGAAAGAAAGGAGGTTTTCGTCTTACTTCGAATAGGGACGCGACTGTTTTAAACAAAGGAAAACAAAACAGTTTTGTTCTTTTGCAAGAAGCTCCTCAACAGGTGTTGGAGGAGGACAATGACCAGCGTTGTATTGGTTATTCAGCAGGTATACCAGATGTGTACAGCTGTCGGATGGTGGGTTGATGGCAACGGTAGGACGGGATGTGGCGCAAGGTTTACCAAGTGTAAGTGGTATTCACGGGGGGATCATGATAGGGGTTGAATGCAAGGAGATTGACGTCACACGTAGCATACCTAGTGTGGGCCAAGGAAGAGAAGCGATCCAACATGTGGATGAGATAGCCATTACCGAGCTAGTAAATGAGCAAGATAAAAATGTTGATACTAGTGTTGTTAAGTGCTTGACCGAGACACATGACAGACCGGTGGGAAGTGGTAAGGCTAAAGTAAAGGTGGGAAATAGTGATAAAGTGTCTTAGGTATGGTAGTCAAAAACGCGCTTTATATGGTACAAACGGCGCTTTTACGTTGTTTTTCCAGCAAAACGTGTAACGTTGCAATCAAAAACGGAAATAGAGTGAAATCGCCAAAAACACTGACTTTAAACGTAAAAACGGCTCGTTTTTTAATAAAGCGAAAAAAACAATTGCCCCGCTGTCTCCAGAGTTTTTCAACGAAAAAAGAATAAAAGAATATAAAATTATAAAGTAAGGGGTTCCATGTGAAATTTTTTCAAAGAAAGTAGAAACTCCGTGACATTTGGTTCCTGAATTATTGTTATATAATATAATAAAATAATATTAAATGTACCTGCTTCTTTTTTCTTTTTCTTTTTCCCTCAGAAAATGTACATGCTTCACGTTCCTTCATTCCTCTCTATTATTTTTTTTTTATTGATATTGCATTGATCAAGATATGTATGGATGATGACGGGTGCCTTACTTTTCTTGAATTTTTATATATATATATATATATGCAGGTAAAATCTACATTTTGTATTACGATTTTTCGTTCTCCTTCCATTTTCAGATAAAATCTACGTTTTCATACCATGGTCTCAGGTGCGCATTTCACCTGGCCCTTCTCCACAGTTATCATGATGTCGTTCCTCATATGGAGTTGCAAGGGTAGCCAATGCCGATCTTGGGCGCTCATCGTACCATATTTTTATATGATTTTTAATAATTAAATTGAGATTTTTAATGCATTTTCTTGTACATTATTGCATAATTAAGTACTAATTTGAGTTAGGAACATTTGTATTGAATTAAGTGAAATTAAGGGCAAAACGATCATTATTTATTAATTATTCATGAAAATGATTTCTTGGACTTTTGATGCTACATTGTGTTTAATCTTGCATTGTAGGTATTTAAGAAGAAAATTCGAGATTTCGGAAAGTATCAATTGGGGTTGGAATCAATATTTTTGAGGTCAAGGAAAAATTACAAAAAAGTGCCATGGAATTCGTGGAAATTGCAAATCAAGGAAGAAAAGGAGCCAAGAAAAATTAAAGAAAAGGGCCCAGTGTTTTGGCAATTTCAGTTTTTACACGCCACAAAAGTTTTGAAAAGTTTCAATTTAGTCCCTATTCAGAACTTTCGATCATTGCATTGTAGTCCCTTGGTCAAGACACACGTTTTGACCAAGGGAATAATTAGGTTTCCATTCTTCCTGGAAAACAAAGAATTCATCTCCTTCTCAATATTAAGACCAGTTGGTTGCCAATTGAAATCTTTTTTTTTTTTTTTTACTTTTTTTAAAAAAAAAAAAAAAAAAGATATTTACGAACTCAAACTCAAACTACTAATGCTCAATCAATTCCAACTATAAGATAGCAGATTGGATATTAAAGAGGGGGCCGCGAAGAGTGAGAACGAGATCCTGGACTCCATTCACAACAATCCATCATCGTCACCTTCATCCTTCTCCATCACCGACCTCAATTCCTTTCCTCACTCTCAAAACCACCGTCACCTCCGTGCACCGCCGATCACCACCACCATCTTCTTCATTGATTCATCAGAAAACTGAACAGGGACCGCAAGAAAAAAAAAAGAAAGAAATAAAAAGTAGAGACGCGATTCAAAAGCTAGCGTCGCAAACTAGAATCCTTCATCCTTCATCCTTCATCATCACCTTCGGCTTCGACCTCCTTTATCTTCTTCCTCATTTCCGACGAGCTGTGAATATTCTGATGAGTTATTGAATTTTTCCGGTGACTATTTTCTAAATTCCGGTGAAGTCTGTCATTTTCCTATGGCTGATTCATTTTCATAGATTGTGCTGGACTGTTTAATGGCTGTGTGTGGCTAAAACCTTTGCTTCTTGGTGATGGAGACTTGTGGCTTGAGTATATGTGCTTCAATAGAGGAGTTCTTTAATTTAATCTTTTGCTTAGACTATATATTTGATTTCCTTGTTCAGGTTTATCATTATTTGGTTATGAGACTTGGATTGCTGTTATGTGTCCATGTGGATTGATTAATGTAGTTTTAATTGGATGATTATTTTGAAGTTCATATTTCTATATTTCTTTATATGTTTGATAAAATTATGCTTGCTATCAAGTTTGTGATTAGTAATCATAATTGATTTTAGCTTTTGAATGGTTCGTTAGAACATTTTAATTGAGAAGAACAATTTGTATCATCCCAATTTAAATTACACATTAAGTGGATTTTAACAATAACTCAAGAGGTAGTAGTTTGCTATGTTTGTAGGAGCTACTATTAATTGAGATTATTGGATTCAAGTGTTATCTTGAGCTTGTTCTTTAGACTTAATGAAAGTTTAACTCCCATATATTTCTTTAAGCAATGATAGCCATTTTCTTCATTATTAAGAGCATCCATCATTAATCTCTTTTAATTCAAAGCATTCTTCACTAACCATGTTTTTAGCACTTAGTTTAACGTAGGGAATTCAAAATAAAAAGGCTCCTTGATAAGAGAACAAAGGTTAACCACAAGGCTGATTAATTTGACAAGAATCTTAGTCGCCTCAGGGACAAATCACAATTTACCACATATTAAAATGCAATATAGTGCACATAACTCAGGATCGTTCTCTTATCAAGGAGCCTTTTATTTTGAATTCCCTATGTTAAACTAAGTGCTAAAAACATGGTTAGAAAAGGGGTTTTGAAATTGATTTCCTCTAAACTAAAATTCATAAAAATATAAAGAAACTAATTCCATTCTTTTTGGTATTTTTAGAACATAGTGAAGAATGCTTTGGATTAAAAGGGATTAATGATGGATGCTCTTGGTAATGAAGAAGATGGCTATCATTGCTTAAAAAAATATAGTGGAGTTAAACTTTCATTAAGTCTAAAGAACAACCTCAATATAACACTTGAGTCCAATAATCTCAATTAATTGTAGCTCCTACAAACATAGCAAACTACTACCTCTTTAGATATTGTTAAAATCCACTTAATGTGTAATTTAAATTGGGATGATACAAATTGTTCTTCTCAATTAGAATGTTCTAACGAACCATTCAAAAACTAAAATCAACTATGATTACCAATCATAAACATGACAGCAAGCATAATTTCATCAAACATATAAAGAAATATAGAAATATGAACTTCAAAATAATCATCCAATTAAAACTACATTAATCAATCAACATGGACACATATCAGCAATCCAAGTCTCATAACCAAATAATGATAAACCTGAACAAGGAAATCAAATATATAGTCTAAGCAAAAGATTAAATTAAAGAACACCCCTATTGAAGCACAAATGCTCATGCCACAAGTTCCCATCACCAAGAAGCAAAGGGTTTAGCTACACATAGCCATTAAGCAGTCCAGCACAATCGGTAAAAATGAACCAGCCATAAGAACCAAGTTCGCCAAAATCTAGAAATTTATCGCTGGAAAATTCAAGAACTCGTCGGAAATAATGGAGCTAAGAGCAGGAATGGCGATGACGGAGGTGGGTGTCGGTCGGGATGAAGGAATGGAGGTCAGTGATGGAAGGTGAATAGAGGTGAATCGAAGATGATCTAGGAGTCGCCGAAGGTCTCGCTCTCCCTCAGCTTGCATCTCTTTTTCTCACTATGCTCTCTCTCCTGTGACGGAATGAATAGGGTGAGAGGTGATGGTGGTTGTTGGTTAGGATGAAGGTGAGCGACGGAGGAAGATCGATTCTCGTTCTCGTCTCGCGGCGTTGCCCCCAGGTCCTTCGTTTGTGGCCGTGGTTTAATCAATATATCAGGTCCCTCTCTACGTCTTGGGTTTCTTTCCAGGCCTAGGAAGAAGAGGGTCAAAGCTTACCTCAAGCCCATAGTCAAAACGCAGTAATTTAAATAGGGACTAAATTTGGAAGCTTTGAAAAGTTTCATAATGGGACTTTTAAACCGAAACTTTTACAACTTGAGCCCAAACTTCCATTTCCAAATTTAGTCTAATTTCTTCAACCACCTACAATTTAAACCAATCAAACCAACATCAAATCTTCCTAAGAAATAATGAATAAGAGTAATTACAATAATTATGACACTTTTGCCCTTTTAAACACATTTTTCATGTAATCACTGCTAGTTCTCAATATGTTTTGATGATTAACAACAAATGTAAAACATGTTTTGAAGTTTGCAAAGTCAGTTAAAAACATTCTGATAGTTGCATACTGCAGTATAGGTTTGCATACCGCAAGTATTGAACAAGTCAATCGTTGCGGTTTGCATAGCCAAACTCGAGTATTGAACTTCCGAGAGCTAAAGGATTTTTCAAG
Source organism: Acacia acuminata (assembly GCA_019022655.1). Lineage (NCBI taxonomy): Eukaryota > Viridiplantae > Streptophyta > Magnoliopsida > Fabales > Fabaceae > Acacia > Acacia acuminata. Next base: position 1,470,528 of record JAFJYI010000117.1, read on the forward strand.
CTAAGTCAATACGCAGTTTGCGTAGCCAAACTCGAGTATTGAACTTCCGAGAGAGCTAAAGGATTTTTCAAGCTAAGTCAATACCGCAGTTTGCGTAGACAAACTCGAGTATTGAACTTCCGAAAGAGCAAAAGGACTTTTGAAACTAAGTCAATACTGCGGTTGCGTAGCCAAACTCGAGTATTGAACTTCCAGAGAGCTAAAGGATTTTTCAAGCTAAGTCAATACTGCAGTTTGCGTAGCCAAACTCGAGTATTGAACTTCCAGAGAGCAAAAGGATTTTTCAAACTAAGTCAATACTGCAGTTTGCGTAGCCAAACTCGAGTATTGGACTTACGAAGAGCAAAAGGATTTTTCAAGTTAAGCCAAAACTGCAAAGTAAAGGAGTGCAAACTCGAGTATAGGTTTTGTCTTTCAAACACAAGACACGATGGTTTGCCTCGAAAGGTGCAAACTCGAGTATCCAATTGGATCCGCAAGTATGGACACTTGTATACAGTGCCATACTCGAGTTAGCATGAACATACTGCAGTATACAACGGTAAAAACTGATTTTTGAATTATACGAATTTGCAAATCATTGTTGTTTGATTCTATTTCTTCCATAATTCATTCAATCATATTCCTAGCTATGTTTAACAAGTTTGTTGAGTGAATTTCATTAAGATCAGATGAAGATTATTGAAGGTCAAAGCCATAAAGCAAAAAGTGTTCGGTGCATTTAATGCACCTCGCAAAAACAACCTACTTTCGGCTAATCCATCCGAGCACGCCTTCGAACGCTAAAGAATGCTTACTACAACAAGCAAAGTAATCTCCAACGGGCACATTCTCGAAGAATCACATCGATCAAATTAACACCTGGATTAGCGAAGTTTAGAGAGAAGATGACCGGACCTTAAGCTAATCACCTACAACGGTTGGATTCATCAAGCAATGGTCATTTAATGTTCTCTACCTATAAATAGAGTGCATTAACTTCTTCTCAAGCTGATCCACCTACCGAGAGCGAAAATTTATTGAGTATCATTTATTGTGTTCAGCTTCTTTACGTATTGTATCAATTTGATACTTGTACTTCAGTGTTCATCTTATCTCGCTACGTAAGAGAGTTATTTCTGTAAATCATTCATTGATTGAGATAACCACAAGTCGGGGACTTGGTGGTTGGGTGTATTGATTGCAACTTGTAAGGGGGAGTGAGTTCTAGTGAGAGAACTACTCGAGTACGAGTTTGTAATCAATTGTTGAGTTTTAGTGGATTGAAAATCTCAAGTGTGGCTTGGGATTTGGATGTAGGTCAAGGATAAGACCGAACCGGGATAATTTCTCTTGTGCAAGCTTTCCTTACCCTTCTCCTCTGATATACTCTGTTTTCACTTGTCCAAAATAGAGCTAGTTCTTAAAATTTTAAGAATACCCAATTGACCCCCCTCTTGGGTATTTAGGCTCCACTTTCATTTGGTATCAGAGCAAGGTCTTCTCAAAGAGCTTAACATCTCGAGAAGGATCAATATGGAAGGTATCTTACGATGGAGCTTCTATCAACAGCCACCCGGTTTCAATGGAGAGCATTACTCTTCCGGAAAGAAAAGTTCAAAGTTTTCGTCATGGCAACGAGAATATGGTCTCGGAGAGTATTTGAAAGAGGAAACTATGCGCCATCAACCGTTGAAGATGGAGTTAGAGTTCCTAAGCTAGAAGAAGAATATGATGAGAATGACGAGAAAAAATGTCACACTCAATGGCAAGGCCGTGTTACCACTCCAAAGTGCTCTAAGTCAACAAGAATACTTTCGTATTTGCACCTTATCATCCGCTAAGGCTATGTGGGATGCTCGGAGATAGCTCATGAAGGAACAAATGGAGTAAAGCAAAACGAGTCAATACTCTTATGACCGAATATGATCTTCTACGAATGAAGCATGGCAAATCCATTGGTGAGTTCTAGCTGAGGTTCACCCATCTCATCAATCAACTTGTTGCCTTGGGAAAAGAATATGACCAACCAGTCCAAGTAAGGAAGATCTTGAATATCCTTAACAAGGAATGGGAAGCAAAGGTCACATGACTATTGAAGAGGCTCGAGGAGAGTCAATGACGTCGCAGCCGCTCTATTCTATAGTCTCTCGAGTATGAGGCTAAACTCAAATTCAAGAAGGGACTTGATGAAGTTCATGGCAAGAACGAAGGAATTGCCCTCAAGGTCGCAAGAGAACTTAAAGATTCGAGATGAGGAAAATGAGAATGAAGACGAAGACGAAGAAATTGGCATGCTGGTCCGAAGATTCAAGAAATTCTACAAGAAGGACCAAGGCTTTAAGAAGTTTCACAAGGGTAGCTCCGGCTATGAAGCTAAAAAGCCAATTATCCGGTACGAGTGTGAGAAGCCCGGCCACATCAAATCGAATGCCCCAATCTGAAGAACAAAGACAAAGAAAAGAAGAAATTCAACAGATTCAAAAAGAAGGCATATGTCTCTGGTATTTGGGGTGATAACTCATCTAATGAAGATGATGAGGATGAGGAAGAAAAAGCTAACGTATGCTTAGTTGCCGAAGAAGAAGAATTACGTATCAACCTTGAAGAGGTATATGATTGCAAACCACCTTATGATGAGTTATTTGCTGAATATATGGCTGTGCAATCTGAGTTTGAAAAACTTGCTGAAAAATATTTCAAATTGAAAAACAGAAATCTTACTCTTGAATTTCAAGTTGAAAAGTTTTCCTCTTCAGAAAAATATTATTTGTGAAGATTGTCCCGATCGAAGAAAAAGAATTCATATCTTACAAAGGCACTTGAGAAATTCACTAGAGGAAGTGAAATGCTCAATGTCATTTTGAAACAACAACATTTTATAAATGATAGATCGGCATTGGCTACGTAATCGGATTTTGATAAGAAGAAAGGCAAGAAGAAGAGTGGTCAAAAAACGTACATGAACTATTTCACAAAATCAGTTCATTCTTCAAATCCCTTTGCACATTGTAATTATTGTAATAAGAAGGGTCATTCTACTTCATCTTGCTTTCATAGAAATGAAAGAAAAATTAAGCCTGTGGGAAATTATCAATGGGTACCGAAAGGAACTTATGTTCCTAAGGTCAAAACTAACTCCAAAGGACCCAAGAAAAGATGGGTACCTAAGGCTTGATCCCTTGTGAATTGCAGGTTTGTCTTAGAGCATCAAGACCCAACAAGTGGTACATTGATAGTGGGTGCTCAATACACATTTGGAGATGAATCTAAATTCCTTTCAATCAAACCAAAGGATGGTGGTAGAGTCACATTTGGAGGAGACCAATCGGGAAAAATTGCTGGGATTGGTGAGATAGGAAACAATGAAGGTCCTCTCATCAAGGATGTCTATCTGGTAGAAGGATTGTGTCACAACCTCCTAAGTGTGAGCCAAAGCACCGACAAGGGTAACCTAGTTATCTTTGACTCAAATGAATGCTTGATTGTTAGAAATGATTTAGTCTCCATTGATGATTTGAAAACTAAAGCTTTATTTAGAGCACCTAGAGAAGGAAATTGTTATACTCTTAACTTATCTAGCAATGCTTCAGTTTCTGAAAACTATTTTGTTAGTAACTTGAATGAGAGTTGGCTATGGCATAAGCGATTAGCTCATGTTAATATTGTAAATGGAGCTATATACCCAAGAGGGGGGGTGAATTGGGTATATTAAAAACTTTTCTGAAAGTGCTCTGTTTTGACCAAGTAAAAATAGATTACAACAGAGGAGTAAGAGAAGGAAAGCTTGCACAAGAGAAATTATCCTGGTTCGGTCTTATCTTTGACCTACATCCAGTCCCCAAGCCACACTTGGGATTTTCAATCCACTATTCTCACAAACTGATTACAAACTCTGTACTCAAGAGTAGTTCTCTCTCTAGAACTCACTCCCCCTTACAAGTTGTAATCAATACACCCAACCACTAAGTCCCCTGACTTATGGTTATCTCAATTAATAAATGATTTACGAGATAGAACTCTCTCTCGAGAGCGAGATAAAATGAACACGAAGTGCAAGTATCGATTGATACAATATAGATGAAAGCTGAACACAATAAATAACAATCAATGAATTTTCGCTCTCGTAGTTGTGTCGGCTTGAGAAGAAGTTAATGCACTCTATTTATAGGTAGAGAACATTAAATGACCGTTGAGTGATGAATCCAACCGTTGTAGGTGATTAGCATTAAGTCCGGTCATCTTCTCTCTCTAAACTCCAACTAATCCAAGTGCTAATATGACCCGAGGTGGAACTCGAGGATTTGCCCGTTGGAGAAGAGTTTACTTGATGAAGAAAGCATTCTTGACCGTTGAGAATGCGTGCTCGGATGGATTATCCAAAAGAAGGTTGATTTGCGAAGTGCATTAAATGCACTTGTACACTTTTGCTTTATGGCTTTGACCTTCAATAATCTTCATCGTGCTAACGAAATTCACTCAACAAACTTGTTAAACATAGTTGGGTTCATAGGTGAATGATTCATGAAAACAATTAGAACAAACAAGAGTGATATGCAAATTCGTATAATTCAAAAATTGGTTTCAGCGTTGGTTACTCGAGTAAGTTCTTCGTTACTCGAGTAAGTCACTGTGTGAGAGAGTCTTTACTGCAGTATCCAAAAGGATACTCGAGTAAGCAACTTCCAGAAGCAAACCATCGAGACTTGAACTTTTGAAACCAAAGTCTTTACTCGAGTAAGTTAGTGGTTTACTCGAGTAAGCAACTATTTGCTTGAAAACTCAAAGTGTAAGATGCCTCTTTCTTGGAGTAAATAAATTCATACTGGAGTAAGCACGAACATGAGTTAAGTTGAAAATCATTTTAAGAGTTCTTTACTCGAGTATGAAAACTCTTACTCGAGTATGCACGAGTTAAGAAAAAAACTTGGGAGCTTTCTGTAAGACCCTTTACTCGAGTAGGTCAATGTTTACTCGAGTATACACTTAAGTTCAAAAGTTCATTTGCTCTCGGTAAGTCCAATACTCGAGTATAGAAATCTATACTCCAGTATTGATTTAACTTGTAAAGATTGGTTGCTCTCTGGATGGCCTTTACTCGAGTATGTAAACCTTTACCCGAGTAAGTCACAATTTGAAAAACACATTTGCTTTCTGGATGACCTTTACTCGAGTATGTCATCTCTTTACTCGAGTAAGTGCGTGTAAAATTCAATTGGGCAATCCTTTAACAGTCCTATACTCGAGTAAGCATTCCTTTACTCGAGTAAACAACTCGATAACCGGTTTTTACAGATTTTGCAAAAACTTCAACACATGTTTACAATTGTTGTTAATCATCAAAACACATTGAGAACTAACAAATATGTTTCAACTTGACAAGTTATCGAAAAAAGGATTTGATCATTGGCATTCCAAAATTGAATTTCAAAAATGATATGGTCTGTGATGGATGTCAAAAAAGAAAACAAACCAAATCCTCTTTTAAAGCAAAAAATGAGATTTCAACTAGTAGACCTCTTCAATTACTCCATATAGATCTAGTTGGACCGCCTAGAGTAAAAAGTCTTGGTGGAAATCTTTATACTTTAGTCATAGTTGATGATTACTCTAGATTTACTTGGACAATATTTTTATCATCCAAAGATGAAACGTTTGATCAGTTTGTTACCTTTGCCAAGAAGGTCCGAACGAGAAAGGTTTTTCAATTTCGTGTATAAGGACCGATCATGGTGGCGAATTCAAAAACAACGCCTTCGCTGAGTTCTGTGACAATATGGGGATTGATCACAACTTTTCGGCTCTAAGGACCCCTCAACAAAATGGTGTTGTTGAGAGGAAGAATAGAGTTCTCACTGAGATGGCAAGGGCAATGCTGAATGAGAAAAACACTTCTCAAGTGTTTTGGGCTGACGCGATGAGTACGGCTTGCTATGTCTCCAACCGAGCCTATCTCGAGGAAGAAGCCGAACAAGACCCTATATGAACTCTACAAGGGAAGGAAGCCAAATCTCAGCCACCTACACGTTTTTGGATGCAAGTGCTATGTGCACAATAATGGTAAAGAGAATCTTGGTAAATTCGATCCCAAAGCCGATACACAGCATCTTTATTGGTTATTCGAATAGGAGTAAAGCTTATAGAGTTTTTAACACTAGAACTAAGGTTGTGGAAGAGTCCATACATGTTGTGTTCTCGTGAAAATGACTCGATAAACTCTTGGATGATAAGGAAGAGACTATTCTCAAAGATCAATTCTTTTCGAAAACTACTCCTTCCTCCTCCGAAGTGTCGAAAATGTTTTTGAGGCCGATCCCGAAAATAATTTGGAAAATCCGATCGGTCTCAACCTAGAGCTTGGAGATTTATAAGAAATCATCCTTTGGACCAAGTGATAGGTGATGTAAACCAAGGAGTAAGAACTAGAAGGAGTACTTTGAATGAAGTAACTTTTTCTGCATTCATTTCACATATTAAACCCTCTAAAATAGAAGAAGCCCTTTCAGACAATGATTGGGTGATAGCTATGCAAGACGAGTTACATCAATTTGATGTAAATCAGGTTTGGGACTTAGTACCTAGACCCAAGGACCATCCGGTTATTGGGACAAAATGGGTATTTAAGAACAAACGTGATGAGTCCCGCAATCATTGTTTGTAACAAGGCTAGATTGGTTGTAAAAGGTTACAACCAAGAGGAAGGCATAGACTATGAAGAGACTTATGCTCCAAAGAGCAAGATTGGAAGCCATAAGAGTTCTTCTAGCCTTTGCATGCACTAAAGGTTTTAAACTTTTTCAAATGGATGTGAAAAGTGCATTTTTAAATGGTTTTATACAAGAAGAGGTGTATGTTGAACAGCCTCCAGGTTTTGAAAATGATCGATTTCCAGATCATGTTTTTAAACTAAAGAAAGCCTTGTATGGTCTTAAGCAAGCTCCTAGAGCTTGGTATGAAAGATTGAGTCAATTTTTACTCAATCAGGGATTTATTAGAGGAAAGGCTGACACAACATTATTTATCAAGAAAAATAAATTGAATGAGATCTTAATTGTTTAGATTTATGTAGATGATATTATATTCGGTGCTACTAATGACTCCGTGTGAGGAATTTTCCAAGACTATGCGGGGTGAATTTGAGATGTCGATGATGGGAGAGCTCAACTACTTTCTTGGGCTGCAAGTCAAGCAACGCAAAGATGAGATATTTATATCTCAAACCAAGTATTTGAATGATTTCGAGAAAGTTTGGGATGGACAAGTGCAATGGGGCCGACACACCAATGAGCACAACCACTTCCTTGGATGCCGATGAAGAGGGCAAGGATTTCAATATCACCAAGTATAGAGGGATGATTGGATCATCGCTCTATCTCACCGCAAGCCGCCGGACATCCAATTCGGTGTGGGAATGTGTGCCGATTTCAATCGGCTCCTAAAGAGTCTCATGCAGAACATGTAAAGAGGATATTCAGATATCTCTCTGATACGAAGACTCTTGGACTATGGTTTCCCAAAGGCCAGCCGGAGGTTTTGGTGGCATATTCGGATTCGGACCATGCTGGCTACAAGACGGATAGAAAGAGCACAAGTGGCCAATGTGAGTTCTTTGGTAACTCACTTATGTCTTGGTTTAGCAAGAAGCAAACAACCATGGCCGTATCATCAACCGAAGCTGAATATGTAGCCGCTCAAGTTGTGCTCAAGTCTTTGTGGTTGAAGCAACAACTTGCTGATTTGGGTGTGCACTTGAAGGAGATTCCGATTTTATGTGACAACACAAGCACAATAAGCTTGGCCAAGAATCCGGTGTAATATACAAGAACCAAGCATATTGATGTGAGGCATCACTTCATTCGGGATCATGTTCAAAAGCGAGATGTCAAAGTGATGTTCATTCCAACCCATCTCCAATTGGCTGACATCTTCACCAAGCCTCTAGCCAAGGAACAATTCACATTTATAAGGAGAGAATTGGGAATGGTAAATCCCAATGAATTGTAAGCATTTCCCCTTCAATTTAATGTTAGTTATGCTTTTGATGATTAATCTTTACTAACTTGGGCATCGAGTGTTTAGTCATGCTTTTGCGGGGTATTTTGATGTTTCGAAATTGCATACTTGAGTATAGGAGGACTTACTAGAGTATCCAAGAGACGAGAGAGCACACAACCGAGAAAAGTGATTGTAAACTCGACTATGGGGTACTATCTTGCAAAGATAGGACCGCATGAGGCCAAAACCTGAAATCTTGCAATAGGCATACTTTGCGGTATGTAAGTGACAAACTCGAGTATGGTCATCGTGGGTTCAAAAATTCACACTACATTTTTGAAGTTCAGGTTAGTATACTTCCACCTTTACTGCAGTTTGTAAATGAAAGTATGCTAAACTCGAGTAAGGAAGAGCTAAACTCGAGTATGGTCATCGTGGATTCAAAACTTCACACTATTGAATCAAAGATGTAGTGTACTTCCACCTTTACTCGAGTTTGTAAGTGAAAGTTTTCTAAACTCGAGTAAGCAATAGCTAGACTCGAGTATAAGGGTCTGTCTATATATATACTGAATAGTCGTGTTCTTCAACACTCGCGTCCTTACTCCAGTAAACCCTAGAGTTGCAACTTTCTCTCTTCTTCTCTCCTTGAAATCGTCTCTACCCCTTCTTAAATTCCCATAAATCCTCATCAAATCACCCTCAATCTCTTCCCAATCTCTCTCTCGACGGAACTCTAACCTCAGGATGTCGAAAGATCAATCTCAGTCAGATCAACCGGCTTCTTCTCAAATTCCCGCAGCACCAAGAATGAAGTCGATTCCCAAGAAGTTACAAACAGGGATTGATACAAGAATCCCGGAGTTGGTATTACGATTGCGAGATAAGCCACCTTCGAACCCCAAGAAGAGGGATTCATCGTCAAAGGACCCGGTATCTTCATCGGCCACAAAGAAGAAGAAAACGGCCGAGCAAAGCAAGGCAAAGGGGAAGAGGACCGTTGTTCACGTAAAAACGAGGACCAAGAGATCCACCCCCGCTCGGCTCTCTCTATCGTAGAGGTTACCGGCTCCATGTCGATTCTCGAGCCCGAAGAGGATGGGCACGAAGAAGTCTCACCATTCATCGACAATGCGGTGGAGGAGATTAAACTTCACAAGACGCGCCTACGGGATTCAAAGTCACCCCGGTTCCACTTCCTCCGGCCTCAATGCCAAGTTCAAGGACCGATTCGACTCGTGGCTTCTGCGCGGTTGTTTTAGTTGACCTAGAGCAAATTCATCGAGAGTGCAATGTGGATCTCTCACCATGGTTCGGGCCCTATCAGTCATTCGTCTCCATCGAGGCCGCTTACTACCCGGAGTTGGTCAAGCTGTTCTATTTCAATATGGCGACCGATCACATCTTGGACTTAGAAGGCAGTGCGATTGAGGAGAGGATCACCACATGTGTCGGGGGTCCAATTCACTTTGTCGCCGCCATCATCAACAAGATCCTCAAGGTTACTCATCCTCCAGCGCGTCCACACCACAATACACCAATGCCGAGGTGTATAGGACTCTAATGCTTACACAGGACGTACCAGATGATCAGAGTGCTCATCTGTCTATCAAGCCCGCAGACATGCCATCCCTACACCGAGAAATTTGGTATATCTACACTCGTAATTTTGTGCAGAAAGGAGGGAGCTATACTCACTTTGCACAGAAGGATTACAGATTCTTCACGGCATTCATCAAGAAGCATCCCCTCAACATTGGGCAGTGGCTCTTCAAAGAAATCAGCTCTTTCAAGTTTTCATCCCGAAAGGGATCATATATGCCATTTGCCTCATTGGCGTCCCTTATTATGTTCTATTACAAAATATTGTATGTGGGACCACATGAGCAGATGAAGTTCATCCCATCCTTCGGTAAGACACAATTGAACTTTATGAAGATTTCATTCGAGCTGGAAGGATCAGGCCAGTCGAGGGCTCCTCCGAGGTCACAAGCCCGTGCATCACAGTCCTATGCGCACGAGGCTCAGTCGCATCCTCCTTCATCATTGGAATTCGAAGAAAGGATGAGAGCGATGATCGATGCTGCCCTTTCATCCCATAGACTGGTCATGAAGGCTGAGTTGGACATGCTACGCGCGAGTTCAAGATGGGCCTCCCGGATGTGAAGGCCGACTTGGGCAAGCGAAGGATGCCACCGACCGAAGCGAGCGAGATTTTTGATCGGGCATTGATCTAGACTCCCGGCTAGCCATGACATATGAGCTTGCATCAGAAGCCCGGGATAAGATTGATCGTCTGATTGACCATTTTGGTGTTGGTACTTCTTCATCATCCACATTTGGGTTCACGACCGGTCCATCCTCATCCTCTCCTGTTCCAGAGGTCCAGCCATCGATACCAGAGACCCAGCCACCAGAGACTCACTTTTCCCCACCTTCCTCACCTACCTTCTCCTTTCCCAGTCCACCTCACACCACTTCATCACCAGCTTCCACTTCCACTCCTACCCCTGTGATTCCATCTTCTCCTATCGCTCCTTCCAAAGAGATTCTACCTGACCACCCTCCATCTCCACTTACACCATCCACAGAGATTCTCCCTTCACCTTCTCCATTTTCCATACCTTTTGATCCAAACCCTTTGGCCATGGTGCTCTACACCCCTCCCATCTTTGTCCTCGACCCGGAGTATGATGATGACAAAGGGGGAGAAGGAGAGAAAGTTGTAGATGTATAGGGTTTTATTGGCTCTAGGTAGTTTGTTGTCCTCAATAATTTGATTTTGTCATTTGTACTTCATTGTGTAGCTATCTTTTTGATGTTTCTGAACTTGTTTTGATTATCAGAGTAATATCAGTAGTTATCAGAGTGTCTATCCTTTCTGATATCGTTCTTGATTATATGAAGAATGCTTAAATGAATATAGTTCAGCTTGTTCACACTTTTGAATTCCACTTCGCTGCCATTCTCTGAACTTTAAGTGTTGAAATGCAAAATTGGATGGTTTTTCTGATAACTCAACTTTGAACTTTGAAAACTTCATTTCAAAACAAATTACATCTTTCAAATTCTTTGCAAAAATAGTTTACAAGTGTTGTCATCATCAAAAAGGGGGAGAATGTTAGTTCTCAATTTGTTTTGATGATTAACAACAAATGTAAAACATGTTTTGAAGTTTGCAAAGTCAGTTAAAAACATTCTGATAGTTGCATACTGCAGTATAGGTTTGCATACCGCAGTATTGAACAGTCAATACTGCAGTTTGCATAGCCAAACTCGAGTATTGAACTTCCAGAGAGCTAAAGGATTTTTCAAGCTAAGTCAATACTGCAGTTTGCGTAGCCAAACTCGAGTATTGAACTTCCAGAGAGCTAAAGGATTTTTCAAGCTAAGTCAATACTGCAGTTTGCGTAGACAAACTCGAGTATTGAACTTCCAGAGAGCAAAAGGACTTTTGAAACTAAGTCAATACTGCAGTTTGCGTAGCCAAACTCGAGTATTGAACTTCCAGAGAGCTAAAGGATTTTTCAAGCTAAGTCAATCGCGGTTTGCGTAGCCAAACTCGAGTATTGAACTTCCGAAGAGCAAAAGGATTTTTCAAACTAAGTCAATGCTGCGCAGTTTGCGTAGCCAAACTCGAGTATTGGACTTACAGAGAGCAAAAGGATTTTTCAAGTTAAGCCAAAACTGCAGTAAAGGAGTGCAAACTCGAGTATAGGTTTTGTCTTTCAAACACAAGACACGATGGTTTGCCTCTGAAAGGTGCAAACTCGAGTATCCAATTGGATACTGCAGTATGGACACTTGTATACAGTGCCATACTCGAGTTAGCATGAACATACTTTGCAAAGATACAACGGTAAAAAACGATTTTTGAATTATACGAATTTGCAAATCATTGTTGTTTGATTCTATTGCTTCCATAATTCATTCAATCATATTCCTAGCTATGTTTAACAAGTTTGTTGAGTGAATTTCATTAAGATCGATGAAGATTATTGAAGGTCAAAGCCATAAAGCAAAAAGTGTTCGGTGCATTTAATGCACCTCGCAAAACAACCTACTTTCGCTAATCCATCTGAGCACGCCTTCTGAACGTTAAAGAATGCTTACTACAACACGCAAAGTAATCTCCAACGGGAAAATTCTCAGAGAATCACATCAGATCAAATTAACACCTGGACTAGCAGAAGTTTAGAGAGAGAAGATGACCAGACCTTAAGCTAATCACCTACAACGGTTGGATTCATCAAGCAACGGTCATTTAATGTTCTCTACCTATAAATAGAGTGCATTAACTTCTTCTCAAGCTGATCCACCTACTGAGAGCGAAAATTTATTGAGTATCATTTATTGTGTTCAGCTTCTTTCTGTATTGTATCAATTTGATACTTGTACTTCAGTGTTCATCTTATCTGCTCTGAAGAGAGTTATTTCGTAAATCATTCATTGATTGAGATAACCACAAGTCGGGGACTTGGTGGTTGGGTGTATTGATTGCAACTTGTAAGGGGGAGTGAGTTCTAGTGAGAGAACTACTCGAGTACGAGTTTGTAATCAATTGTTGAGTTTTAGTGGATTGAAAATCTCAAGTGTGGCTTGGGACTGGATGTAGGTCAAGGATAAGACCGAACCAGGATAATTTCTCTTGTGCAAGCTTTCCTTACCCTTCTCCTCGATATACTGTTTTCACTTGTCCAAAACAGAGCTAGTTCTTAAAATTTTAAGAATACCCAATTCACCCCCCTCTTGGGTATTTAGGCTCCACTTTCAATCACTCATTAATCCAAATTAATCATAAATAATACATTTTTGGCCCAATTAACATGATTAAATCCCAAATTAATCATGAAAAAATCATATAAAAATATGGTTCGATCAGACGCCAGTTGAGGTTTTTGACCTCGAAGTATCATATTAATTTATTGGTACTAATTGAGACAAAGACTAGTGGAAAAAAGTGTTTGCGGTTGAGAAGGAGGATTGGGTTTGATAGCTCTTTTGTGGAGGAAGCAAGGGGTTTCTCTGGAGGGATTTGGGTCCTTTGGAAGTCTCAGAATGTTCAGGTTACTGCTTTAAATACCTCTTTTCAGCATGTTCATATGAAAGTGGATACTATGGATCATGTTTTTCAATTTACGGCTGTGTATGGAAGCCCTAGGGAGGAGGAACGTAACATTCTATGGGATTGCCTAGAGACTATTGTAGGTGCTATTGTAGATCAATGGGTAGTTGTTGGCGACTTTAATGATATTAAGATGTCGGGTAGTTACTATACTTGGATGGGGCCTAAGTGGGGACATCTGGAGCGTGTCTTCAAGAAGCTTGACTGTGTTATTGCTAATTCTTCCTGGATAATATCTTTCGCTCAGGAAGATGTGGTTAATCTTCCGCGGTATAACTCGAATCATACTCCTATGTTATTGAGGTTGTCTGGTCCTCCTGAGGGAAAGCAAGACAAACCTTTTCGATTCCTAGCTGATTGGTTGAATCACTCTGAATTTCCTAATTTTCTGACTTCTCAGTAGAAGACCTGTCTTGACCTTCCTATTATGTTAGCTCACTTGGTCACTCCTTTATGTTGCTGGAATAGGGAGGTTTATGGTAATATTTTTCAGATGAAAAATTCCCTGAGCTCAGAACTGGAATTGTTGCAGCAACGTATGACTAATGACTTTGCTGCCTGGGGGTTAAAGGAGTTAGAATGCAGAAATCGTTTGAATGTGATTTTAAAGAGGGAAAAGCTATTTTGGTTCCAAAAGTCTCGGCATCAATGGCTTACTGAAGGGGACCGTAATACTAAATTCTATCATCTGAAAACTGTAGCTAGGAGGAGTTTTAATAAAATTGCCCGACTGAAAAATGAGCGCAATGTTTGGGTGGAGAATGATGATCAAGTCAAAGATATGACCCTTTCGTATTTCCAGAATCTGTTTTTGGATGGGGAGCCCAGTAGAAGATGGCTCACTTCTACCTAGCCAAGTATTCCCCATACCCTACTAGATGGATTGCATTGGATCCCTTCCTGTAAGGAGGTTCAGAGATGTCTGTTTAGCATGGGAAGTTATAAAGCCCCTGGCCTTGACGGTTTCCCTGCAATGTTCTTTTAGAGGCAATGGAGTGTGCTTCGTCACCAGATTATGAGATTGATTGTTGATGTTTAGCATAATCTGTCTCATATTCTTTTTTTTAATGCCACTCTAATTGCTTTGATTCCTAAAGTGCAGGTACCAACGTCTATGTCTCAATTTCGGCCCATGTCGTTATGCTTAGTTTTGTATAAACTAATCACCAAGTTGATTGTGCGACGTTTGCAACTGATAATAGAAATTGTTATTTCACCTTTCCAGTCCAGTTTTTCCCCAAATAGGCAAATACACGATAACATTGCCATTGCTCAAGAATTGATTCACTCAATGCACAAAATAAGAGGAAGACAATTTATGGCAATTAAAGTTGATCTAGAGAAGGAGAATGATGGTGTGAACTGGAACTTTTTACATCACATACTTGAGGAAGTTGGACTCCCATGCACTGCAGTTGACTTGATTATGCAGGCTGTTTCCACTTCATCCTTTAATATCTCGTGGAATGGAGGTAAAACTTCATCGTTTAAGCCATCGAGGGGCATCCGACAGGACGATCCCATATCACCGTATTTATTTACATTAGCTATGGAGAAATTGTCTCATTATTTCCATGACTATTAATGGAGGTCTCCAGACCCCTATTAAGGTGGGACAGGGAGGCCCCCCTATTTCCCACCTGATGTTTGATGATGATCTTATGTTATTTACAGAGGCAAGGCCTGATCAGCTGGAGACTGTTATGAAATGCCTTTCTTTGTTTGAACAGACTTCAGGGCTAAAGGTCACTATTGAGAAAAATGTCATTTATTTCTCCAAGCACATGTCTGAAGATTTGGCATTTTCCTTAGCATCTAAGAGTGGATTCAAGAGAGTTAAAAATGTCGAAAGATACTTGGGGTCTTGGATGATCCATGGGCATGCTACTAAACAGTGCTACCAACATATTGTGGATAAGCTACGGAGGAAGCTAGGTGGGTGGCAGCAGCAGTGTATGTCACAGGCAAGTAGAATAACTGTTGACAAATCTGTATTAGCTACTATCGCAATATTTCCATGCAATATGCTAGGCTTCCCTAAAATATTTGCAATAAGATTGACAGAATTCAAAGGAATTTCATTTGGGGTGATTCTCCCCTTCATAAAGCACATCATGCTTTAAGTTGGAATGTGTTGACTAGTCCCAAGCCCATAGGAGGACTTGGTTTAAAATCGGCTTCGACTCTGAATGATGCTCTTCTCATGAAGTATGGGTGGAGGTTCTAGAATGAGCAAGATGCCCTATGGGTTCGGTTTTTACGGGGTAAATACAAGGTACAAAATGGTAACTTACCAATCCTTAAAGCTGGTTCTTAACATTTGGAGCTCTTTATGCAACATTTTCATTAATATGAAGGATGAGGTGATATGGGAAATTGGAGATGGGGCTTCTATTTCTTTTTGGAAAGATAAGTGGGTATCCTCTTCTATTCGTCTTCAGGATTATGTAATGAGTCCCATTCCTGATTATATGAGAGTGTCCATGATTAATAGGTTCATTGATCAACATGGCCGGTGTGATCTACCATTATTAAACAGCTTACTTCCCCATAAGGTGGTTGGACTAATTAGAGGTAAGCTCCTCCTTGTACTGATGATGGACCAGATCGGTCCTTCTGGATGGCTGGAGACTTAACTGGTGTTAGTGTTAAAAGTTGCTACCTTTATTTAGCCGAATCTGGGTTTCAACATTCTAATATAAACTGTGACATATGGATAAAGCTATGGAAGTGGGGGGCACCACATAGGATAAAGATTTTTGCTTGGAAATTTTTCCATTAGAGGCTCCCTTTAGGGTCATGGATTCGTGTTTGGTTTGAAAATGATGGTCTTTGCCCACTGTGTCACCAAGAGGAAAAGATCAGCCTACATGTGTTTAGAGATTGTCATGTTGTTCATGATTTCTGGTATGAGATGTTGCCCGTCGATCATTTTCACGCTTTCTTTAGCTACGACTGGATTGTGTGGGTAACGAGGAATTGGATGAGTGATGAACTAACAGTTAGGCGGACTACTTTGGCATGAGGTATTTATCGTCTCTTGTTGGTTTCTTTGGAAATGGCGTAATGAATTCATTCATGGCACGCAAGGCACAAATATTAAATATAGTATGAGGCCCATTCTTGAGATTTTGAGAGAATTCAAAAATTCAATTGCAAAAGGGGGAGTTAAGCGTGTAACTCAAAACCATTCTAGTATTCATTGGTCCTTTCCAAAAGTTCCATTTGTAAAACTCAATTCGGATGGGGCATCAAAAGGTCCAAATCAGGTGGCTGCATGCGGAGGTTTATTGCAAGACTATTTTGGTAAGTGGCTTGGGGGCTTTGCCACATGACTTGGAAGGTGCTCAACACTGGTAGCTGAGTTATGGGGAGTCTTGAGAGGATTAGAGATGGCATGGGAGGCAGGTCGGAGGCATGTTGTTGTTGAAAGTGACTATCAATCAGTCATTGCATTACTTTCCAAACACGGTAGTGCAGCTTGTGAGTCTCATTTAGTGACTTGGATACGAACAGTCTGTTGGTTATGTTTAGTTTTGATGATGTCTTATATAGATGCCATTAAGAGCAAAAAGATTGTATATCATACTTATCTTGTATATTGACTAACTACAATATATTTGATGTAGATGAGTCCAAAATGAATTATGGAGATTAATCAAGATGAGAGATTGAAGAAGGAAGAACTTGCTCTATAGAATGAGAAAATCATCATACAAGTTCCTAGATTGATTCTAGAAGTCCCCACGATGATATGGAAGTTGGAACGGCTCAAATCGGAGTGAAAATAAGCAATTTCAATGAGCTAACTCGAGCTAGGCAATTTACCTCGAGTTAGAACATCTAGCTACAGTGTTTTGGGCATCCAGGATGTTTACCTCGAGCCACACAACTCACCACCTCGAGTCAGGGTGATTTCCAAGTGATTTTTGCTCCCAGGCATGTTTTACGAGTCAGGACCTATTTACCTCGAGTTTTTGGTCTCTGAGATGTTTACCTCGAGTCAAGACATGTTTGCCTCGAGTTTTCACTGTTTGGGATGATTACCTCGAGTCAGTCACTTACTACCTCGAGTTAAAGTGCACTTTCAGCAACTCTGGTGCACTCTGTTCCACGTTCAGCTCAGGCGACCTTTGGTAATTGGATTATATCTCTCAAACCAGGAATCTGATTGATACGAAACCAGTGGCATATGAAACTAGACATCCAACACGTCAGTTTGATATATAATGGAAGCCAAAATGAGTTCATATAAAGGAGATATGAATTTTACAAGTTACCACAAACATCACCGTCACAGTCAGAACCAAGCTTCAATGTTTTGAGTGTATCTCAAAAACTACAAATCCAATTGAGCTAAAATAGGGTCCATTGGAAAGCTGACACACAGATATTTCCATCAAGAGTTGAATCAACCAAAAAGGATCTCAGACCAGGGAGATATGGTCCTCGAAAGTTGACACACGTGATTCTGGAAACAAATCAGCATAGCCTCGGGTTTCTGCCTATATCTCACTTTAGAGAGCACTTTTTACCTCGAGTTACAGAGTCTACCTCGAGTTTTTAGAGCAGACAGAAAGATTGAACAATGGAGAGAGGTTTTTACCTCGAGTCAGAAGCTCCACCTCGAGTCAAATAGCCTTCCCGAGAGTTTGAACAATGGAGAGCAGTTTTTAACTCGAGTCGAAGTGTTGCCTCGAGTCAGATAATGTAGAAATCAATTTCAACGATGGATTAACTCGAGTCAAGTTTCCCCAACCTCGAGTCTCAATCACTTACAACCAACTCCAAATGGATTCTCGTTACAAAGCAACTGGAGTTAATATTTTTGCCTTGAGTGTCCAGTTTAACTCAAGTTTCCATAAGTTCACCTCGAGTTAATAAGCCTCCTCGTTTGTGCATTTTGGATATTAAAGATTCATTAAACTCGAGTCTGTTGATCTGCTACCTCGAGTTATCTCTTCCTATGTTTTAAAGAATTCATATTTGCAATTATGATTCTCTTGAAGAACAACCAGATGATTACCAAAAGATCTTATACTACTTCTAAACATCATTCAACATTTATTGTGATATCATTAATCATAATGTTGAGTGATTTTCAGATGATTTAGCAACGGTCAGCAATAAGTTCCGTAAAACAGAAGACGACCAGAGACAACGGATTGAATCCAATTAAGGCGAGATTAGCGCGAATGGTTAAATGCTACCAACGGTCAAAATCAAACAGATGAATTCAAATCCTACCAACGGCTATTTCTCCAACTATTATAAATTCACGAAGAAGAGAGTTCATCAAGAAGAACCAAAGCACATACACGAGACAAAGAATACAAAGTGTTCAATCTCTATTCTCAGTATATATCTTTAGATATCATTGAGCTTCAGTGTTCATTATCTATCTACTCTGTGAGAGAGTCTTATCATTTGTATTACAATTCATTCAAATCTCAAGATAGAGGTATCTTGAGTGTGGGTGTACAATTACAACTTGTAAGGGGAGTGAGTCCGAGAGTAAAAGGATCATCCTTCGTTTACGAGTGTGTAATTGTGTCTCGAGTTATTTGGTTACAACTTGTAAAGAGGGGTAAGTCCTAGTGAGAGGATTACTTGAGAGTTGCGAGTTTGTAATCAAGGATTGAGATAGTGAAATCCCAGAGTGTTTCTGGGGACTGGACGTAGGTCAAGAATTGGACCGAACCAGTATAACCTCTTGTGTTCATTGCTCTTCTCTCTATCTCTGTTTTAAGTGTTCTTGAGCAATTAGCAAAAGAATTTTCATAATCACCTATTCACCCCCCTCTAGGTGATATTCCACCTTCACAGTCACCCGCAAACCGTGGGCTATTCGCAGTCCTGTCATGTCCTAAGGGAAGGAAATCTGTGTGCGGATTGGTTAGCCAATTTTTTATTGGCGCATGTGGAGGCCCCAAATGAATCTCACTTCTCTGATCCCCCTGTGGGTCTCTATCGCTTCCTTGTTGCAGACCTGATGGGAGTTCAACACAATAGGAGAGGCTTGCGACCTTAATTTCTTTTATGTTCTTTCATTTGTTTTTTCTCTTTTGGCTTTCTTATGTTTCCTTGTATAAAAAAAAACTATATATTCTCTTTTAAATCTGTTTATTTATCATATAAATAAAGGCATAGAGATTATAATGTTGTTTTAGTTTGAATTATTTACCAAATTAAAAATACATACGTAAACATAATAATAATATTTTTATAAAATAGAAAATTTGGATTACTGAAAATTTTAATATAATAATGATGAAGGGAAAGGAAAGACGATGGAGAGGAAAGGTAGCCGAGAGATGCCAAATACACATGACTTCGGTTTCCCCGGTTACCCCTAACGATGTTTAGAGTTAGAGCTGGGAAAATAGGCCGGGTCCATCAGGACGGCCCGTTTAAGCTCTGGCCCTTTAAGAGCCGGGCTTGGAAATTGGAGGAGTGAAGTGAAGTTTGGCCCTGAAGGGCCAAGGGCTTACACGGGCCGGCCCTGGAGGTTTACGTGCCAGCCCATTAGGCCCTTCAATTTTTTTATTCTTTATTTTTTAAAGTTGAACACTTGTTGAAGTTGGACTCTTCAATAATTTATATGTATTTTTTATTTGTTATAGAGTTATTTATCCATTTAAAGACAAATACATAATAACTATACTCTAATTTTATGATTTGATTTATTATTTGTTGTAGATAAAGATTATAGATGTGTTCATGAAGCGGGTGAAGAAATTCATGATATTCTTATTCATGAATTAGAGCTTACTACTCAAAGTGAATAACAATCAAATGTCGTTGAAATTGATGATAGTGGCGAAAATGACGACAATAATAGTCATTATACTAATGTCGCTTAATAGTTAATAGTATGCTTCTTATGTTTTATATGAGTTATTTGTGACATAGTTTGTTTTTAATTATGAATTAGTGATTGTATTTATTTGTTAGATGATTTATGTTGTAATTTACTAATTGTATTTCTTTGAAAAAACCAGAGGAAAAATAGTTAAAACTTGGAATAGTAACCTTTAGGCCTTAGAGGGCCAGCCTTGGCCCTGTGCCCTCAGGTCAGGCTTTGAAAAATAGATGTTTTCTTACCCCGGGCCCTGGAAGACTGGCCCTGTTAGGCACTGGCCCTTCATGGGCCGGCCCTAATTCCCAGCTCTATTTAGAGTGCTAAGTCCTAACTGCTGCAAGTAAAATATTTCTTAAAATGTCAATGCTCATGTCCGCATATCCTAAGATCCCTCCTTTCCTATCACACTCTGCCACCTTATCACAATCCCTTCCCATGGAGTCTTTACCCTTGTTCTCCCCCACTTTCTTTCCGAAATGACCAAGATACCCTTCAAGCGGCACAAAAGTTTTTTTTTTTTTTTTAATTATCCTTTTGCCTTTAAATAAATTACTATTAACATAGTAGAACCGATGGATGAAAAAAGTTTTGACGGTCCCGATTTCATTGAATCAAAGGTTGTGATGCGTCCCAAAATTAGTCTCGTTTATGTTTGAAAATCCCCACCGACCACCAAGACTCAACGGTTCCAAACGACATCATTACATTAAAGGGAATAGATATTATATATGATGTCTTCATCTATAGAGAGTATTATATATTTTGTCAATTATCTTAACCTAATACTCTTTCTAATCTTTATTGTAAGGCACCAATTATAATTTCTCTTATACTAGGAAAGGGCAGTTAGGTATCAGTATATATTCAGCTGATAAATATTTTCACCTTTACCATTACTTTATTAGGGGGAGAGAGAGAAGCATGTTAATCGGATTGGAATAAAAACTTAATAGGGGAGATAGAATCATGTTGAATGAATTAAGAATGCAATAGTCAATGAAAAAATATTAGCCTAATAAATAAGGACATAATGGAAAAAATCTAATAAATCAATCAGTTAAAGATAGTTAGAGCTTTATAATAAGAACCAGAAAGAGTAACACTGTTCCGATATGGAACACAAATGTCCAACCCTTTGAGGCTGGTTAATGGTCAATATTGGATCTAATGGGTTTTAAGGATGTACCCAAGAAGCTTATCCACTGCTATCTATTAATGAGATAACAATGAACAAGAAGATCACTGTGCAACACGAAGACGGAATGCCGTCTGAGGAGTGGGGTGTGTGTACAGTGGGACAATATATAAACAGTAATGGAGAATGTATGTGTGTACCGTTCACCTAGGTACTTCTCTATTTATAGTGAAGCTAGGTCAATCCGACTTCCTCGACAGCATGTCCCCATAATTGCACATTCTATGCCCCCACTCCCTGCACTACTATGTTAGCGGGGGTAGTCGTGGGATAACTGGTCCTTCCTTGGCCCTGAGTGGGTCTAGCCCATTTCCGAGGTCCACAACAGTTGCCCCCAAAGTCGGCTGCTCAGGTTTCCGAACTGTCGAGTTTACTCTGGCGTAAAACCCCGACTTTCCAGGCTCGCATTTTCCCTGGACCCTTCTCGGACATCAACAATTAGCTGCGATCAAATCTCGCATCTGGGCTAAATGCCGACTTGCACGAACCTTACTGCCAACTGATCCGTTAGAACTTGGCATACTTTGTTTTCGTAAAGTGTCCTAGTATCGTCACGTCGGGATGTTAGTCCAAGTTTTCAAGTCATCTCGGAATTCATGCGTTCTGGCATCCTATCCGGGGTGCCAAGTAAAAGTGCCAACATATCTGCGGGTACGACTACTCACCTGGCAGGGTGTCTCTTTGTTTACCCGCGTCACAGCGTATAATCGCCATTTCCGATTTTAAAGCCACGCGCCTTCAAGAGCTGCCTTCGATTACCGTGCCCATTAATGCCTCACGTCATATCGCCATGATTGCTTTTTAGGGTTTTCTTTTGATCTCCTCGTAAATGACGAGACGACTCGGCTTCCAAACGTTACATCCCTAGCATTCGTATAAATACTCTTCAACACCCCTCATCGTCATTTTACCCCGTCCTCACACCTGTGAAGAAAACGTACCAGAGCTCTCTCTCTCTCTCTTCAAACCTTATCTCTCTACTTTCTCGCTGCTCTCTCGCTCCCAGGTATTCCTCGAACTTCTGGGTTATTCTTTATTGGTTGTTCTTGTTTTTCTTTTCTAGTTTCAATCCGATTGACACATGTATGCTGCTATTCCCACCTTATGTCGTTCTGCATTTTGGTAATTCTTGTTCTACACTGTTTGGACTAGGTGTTGAACGACTGTGATGACCCTCGTGAATTCCTCTCCGAATGAAAAATGTTGAACGCCATTGTGAACTTTGTCTGTCTGAGTTGTTGCAACACCTATTTTCTTTCACATTTATTCTCTCTGGCCTTTTAATTTCTCACAGTTGTGTGGTTGGCTATTTTGCATTTGTATGACTTTACTGTGTTGGGTTCTTCACAATCTGGGCAGCCTGGGTTTGATATGTATGACTTCGTTTGCATTTTTAACATGCTGTATGATTTGCTCCCAAGATGGATCCAAAACCCCCACTAGTAGATATGTATGGTAGGCCTATCCCAGAGGAAGATAGAGAAATACTTGCGCGTGTACCCGACCGAACTAAACTCTGGCTTTGGTACATCCTTCCTACCGAAGAAGAAAAGATGGAAGACCTGCTTCGCCCATCTCGGGGAAGTGGAAGTAGGGCAAATATCCGAGCTCCCCTATCACCCGATGCCAGCCTCCTGATTCTCCTTCACCCGTTTTGTCAGCTTCTCCCCCATCTCCCGAGGTTGCTACCCCGGCTCCAATGGTTGACGATTTTGGTCCTTGCGAGAATGTACTCATAAGGCGATTGAGCTTGCCCGTCATGGCCATGATAGAGAAACCAAGTTGCTTTTGGACAAATGCCACTGCAATAGACTGCAGAGTACCTCAGCCGTCACGTCGCGGACTCCCCACGCTCCATTGCTTGTTGAAACTCGCCATGTTATCACCGTACCGTCGGGTATACTTCATAGTTCTGACCCTGGCCTTTTGTTTTTATTTTAGGTCTTAAATGTCTTCACACCAAACCAATCAATCCTAGACTGGAGAGTCCATCCCTTCTGGGTCTTCACGAATGCCTCCCATCACGGAATATGCTGTGAGCGACACTATAATGCACGTCAAGAATAAGATGTCCGGGAACGTACTTTCGCGTACAATTCGAGGTGGAGAGGGGTATGACATGTGCTTGCCCCCAGCGAACGAGTTAGTGGCCTCTGGCCGATCGAACGATAAGGACTACCATTTCTTTTATTTTTACAAGGATTTGATCAATTACCTCGGATAGAATTTCCATTCTCTGACTTTCAAATGTGTCTTCTCCGCCACTTACACCTCGCACCTTCTCAGTTACACCCCAATGGTTGGGCCACTGCCGTGGCCTTTGAAAAGTACTGCCATAAACACAAGCTCGAGTGTTCCGTCCCCGTCTTTTGTAACTTTTTTACTCCCTTAGATACGAATACCACCACGGAGGGGGAACATAAATGGTTTTGCTGAACATCGCTCCGAGCTTCCCACGGCCGCAAGTTTCTTAAGCCCTTCAAGGATTCCTGGAAAGGCTTTAAGACTTCTTACTTTGAAGTCGTTGCTAAACCCAGGGATACACCTTGGTTCCTTCAAACCCGGCAGTCCGGGGAACTCGAAGAGCGTTTCCCTTTATACTGGTCTGAGGAACATCATAAATTTCAAGCAAGAGATTTTTTGCCTGTCTCCTCCCAACTTTCCGGTGCCGAGAAGGAAACCATAGGTGCCCTTATTGCATTAGCCAAGAAAGGCAGCTTGGTGGATTCAGCCGATTATATTACACCCTGTAGGTGCCCGTAGGGTCTTCCCCCCCTTTTTGTGTGTTTTATTTGTGTTATCTCAGGATTTGACCCCTTGATTGTGCTTTACAGGTAGACCGATGGGTAAAAGGCCCGAGTATCTCGACATGACTATTCCTCAACCTCGCCCTTTGACTCCGGGTAAAAAACGAGTGATTCCCAGCGAAGAGCCCAACCTGCAAGCCGCCGCCAAGACCGCTAAGAGGGCTAAGACCTTGAAGAAGAAGACTACCGCCCCACTAACAAATGAAGCTACTCCGCCGTCGTCCCCTCAAGTTCAAAATCCGGAGGTTCATGAACCTAAGCCGCCAGCATCTACCGCCCGTCCTTTAGTCCGGCTTCCTATCTCTTATCTCTGGGAGAATAAGATCCCCTCCAACCTTCGCAAGGCTATTCGTCCACCCGATCATTGGTTTGACGAGCAGACATTGTCAGATTTGGAGATGAAAGAGCTGAAGGAGATGGAGCATGTCAAGTTGAAGAACGCCGGCTTATGTCAACTCGTTGCACACCTCAAGGAGAAAGTCGGCCTTAATGAACAAGATTTGACTTTCTTGAGGCCGAAAAGAAAAAGGCCAACGAGTCATTAGCCCAAGCCCAGGAAGACCTGCAAATGACGAAGGCCGAGAAGGAGAGATCTCATTCCATGCTCCATGAATTCGAAGTAAGCCATGTTTGGCATAATGGTGTAAGAGACCTCAGAGGGCTTACACATCAGGTTGAGATTGAGCCCGAAATAACACTCTGACAAAGCGTACATGATGCAAGTATGTGGTAATCCGCTGCGGTAGTAATGGAGAGTGGAGATGATATACTGAGCCATCGTACCGGTCACAATCACGTAGAGATATTTCGTGTTTGGCCAAATCCTTGTGATCATCCCCTCCCAATTTTCCTCCCAATCTTGTTGCCGAGGTATTGAGATGCCCGAGATATCGATATGGCTGGGGGGCCGAGATGTGTATGTCGGAGAAGGGTGAGTCCGATATGCATCGCAGTGGCGAGCTCAACTCCTGTTTCAAGCTTTCTGAATCAGTGAGTGACACAATCTGCTGTCAGTTGCCGAGCAAGGGTGAATGCCGAGATTAATATCCGTGTTGCTGATATGCCGAGGTGTCGATTTCGGATGCCGAGATGGTTATATGCGATTCAGAAAATGATGCCTAGATTCGGTGAATGCTGGTCTGGGTTAGCTACCTCAGATGCCGAGATAATAAAGGATGACCCGTGTATGTGCAGATCCGAGATTTCCGAGGAAGCAAAGAGTGGTCTGAGATAACCCATATGCCGAGATAGGATGTCGAGTTTGCTGTACAATTAAAAGCAAGTAGAAGATGCATGCCGAGATATATAGAAGATGCAAACTAAGCTGAGATACATATCGGGGTGTGTGTTTGAAGAAAGAGGCGTTGAAAGCAGAGACGTTGTCTTTGGTGTTGGTGAACCTTGCCGGGATCGGGAGAGGGCCGACGAATCATTTCGGGCGAATGTCTACACCCGACTGATCGGGTTTCCTCACCCTACTCGGATTTGTTTGAAACGCCAAGATAATGAGGTGCCAAGATTATTGTCCCGAGGTACCAAGTTGCCGAGATGGAAATTTTGGAGATTCTGAGATAATTAAGTTTGCTGGGACGCTGAGATAATTCCAATTCTGAGGAGATACCATAATCCTTCACAGTTCACTCGGTGGTCACATGTACATCTATTTCAATTGTTGTCTTTTATGACGGTTGATAACTCTCCTTGGTTCTAGTTATTCATTCATAATTCAATATTCTTCGAAATTTGAAAGGAGACGGGGATGATTTAATCTTTGTTTTGGTAATGGATGCCTTCATGCTGTTCCGGCATGTGACGCTGAACCAGAACCAATCGATGAGGAAAATGATGGTTTTAAAAGAGATGCAGGAACTCGGGGTAGTCCCCATTCTTTTATTCACGTCACCCTTCCCATCATTGTTCATGCCTCGGTCAATAAGGGAGCTGCAATTTATTATTTTAAAAAGAGATGCAGGAGTCTATGGGTGTTATCCTTAGGTTGCTGCATATAATGTAGCCATATGGAATTTTTAAATTGCAAAGAGGCTTCGTGATGCTCATGGCAAAGATTCTGCAAGATGGTTCCCAAAGTCAAGCTTCTACAAATAATAGCATACCTGCAGACCCAACCCCATCAATGATTGAAGATGCTGCATAATCAGAATGGTGGTTCAACAATGCAACAACTATTGTTTACTTGATTGTCAATAAAGCAAAGAGAAGGACCCAAGCCCAATGAATCTGCCCAATTTAAAATGCATCAACAGAGGAGTTTCAAATTATCATTGAAAGATACCATGCCACATCAAGTAAGCTTCAAATTTTAGTGGGGTATCTTAGCCCCCATTTATTATTGCTAATTGCTATGAATCATGTGGAGCTAGCTTTTCGTGTTTATTGATGGAAAGATTTGAGGAGAAATGGGAAATGGTAATTTGAGGCACTGTGAACGTAATAATTGACTTCATATGATGGAAGGTTTTTTTAATGATAAATTGTGGGATACAGTTTTGCTCAATGCTTGAACAGTGGTAATGTATAGGGCCCACCAAGTTTTTGGTCATGTTTCTCATTCAAAAACCATTTTTGGCAAAGCCATGATTACTGGGAACGCAAAAATCAGCAATATTGGTTACGTGCTTTAATTAAATATGTGAAGGAGGATTACCATGATGCTGTCAATTTTATTATGATGAGGAATTTGTGAAAGTATACCATGAAGCTGTCAATTTCTTTTTCTTTTTTCTTTTTTTTTCCATGACATGGAAAAAGAATTGTTATGTTTGGTTAGTAAACATGGAGGCCAATCCGAAATTATCTTGGGAGTAAAAAAAGGGGACAATCCTACATTTGGATTATTCCTTCTTCTATCTCATCTCATGCGACGTGGAAGCATTGCAAATCAATGTAAACCACTGTAATCTACTCCATAATCGAGATTTTCAATATTTAAATAAAGCCATTCGTGAAGATTTCTAGTTCATCATCAGGAAATTATGTCCTAGGTCCTATTTTTTTTGTATACGAAAGGAAATATTGTATTAACCAAAAAGGAAGTATTACACAGGGGAAATGACTCCCGAGACTCGTAATCCACAAATGGCCTAAGAAAATGAGGGCACACATCATAAAATCTGGAATAAGTGATTCCTTCTTTTGCCAAAACATCAGCAATCACATTCCTCTCCCTTGGAATAAACTTGATTTCCAGTCTCCAATTTCGCTCACCCAAGTGCCTAATATGCCATAAAAGGGAAACCGCCTGTCCTGCCAAATGATTCCTCCGCACTATATCTACTAACTCCTTCGCATCAGATTCCAAAATAACGAACCGACACCCAAGATCCCAAGCAATAGAAAGCCCTTTGTCCTAGGTCCTAATTGTACTTGATGTTTGACTCATGAACTCAAAGTACATCACTTCTTCACTATTTGGACTATTGTAAGTGCAGCAAAATATTTGTCACTAAGTCCTACATGGATAATGAGGATTGGAGAAGGATGGAATTTATTCAATTGAAATGCCTATTAAGGTTGATTTTCAGCAGACCACCAAGCTTGTTCAGCATGGGTGGCCCTCCCTTCTTACATCCACACAATCTTTCAATATACACTTTGTAGATGTGATCATTGATCTTTTTACGGAGGTCTTTGGCTTTCTTTATGCATTGCTAGTGACATTTTTTAAATAAGAGAAGGCGGACCCGGTTACACCGAATCTGATTAAAATCCGGGATCCGTGTGAAATTTTTGAAGGCAGACTCGATTTAAACTGAATCCAGTTTAAATCCGGGTTCTGTGTAAAGTTTTGAAGGCGGACCCTGGTTAAACCAAATCTGGTTAAATCCAGGTTCCGTGTGGAGTCCATCCCTATGAAAGGGAACGAAGAGGGAACCCGGTTAAACTGAATCTGGTTAAAATCCGGGCTCTATGTGTGACGGCAATGGCGCCAAGGCTAAACATATAGGAATCTAAGGTGCATAAACCCGTTTCCGAAAATCATGTTCAAGTTAAACATGTAGGAATCCAAGGTACATAAACCCGTTTCAAAAAATCATGTTAAAGTTAAACATGTAGGAATCCGAGGTGCATAAACCCGTTTTCAAAAATCATGTTCGGGCTAAAACGTACTCTCCGGGATGCGGTAACACCTGCATAAAGGTTAAAACATGCTTCCTTCGAAACACGGTAAAGCCGATGATTTCTGGTTAGGCACTTAGGAGGGTTGACAGCCCATGGGTGGTCCCAGATCGTTGATAGCCCATGGGTGGTCCTAGGTCCGTATTCTGCGCAGCAAATTTCTGACTCTGGCCCAGTCATCGAATAAAACTCAAACAAGTTTCGAAGGCGGAACCCGATTACACTTATTTGGTATGCCGCCAATTCTGAAAACATGTAGGAATCCGAGGTACATAAACCCGTTTCCAAAAACCATGTACAAAATAAACATGTATGAACTCTAGGTACACACACCCAGTTTTCGAAAATCATATATGAAGCTAAGAATATATGAATTCATGGTCAAGAAACCAGTTTTCGAAAATCATGTCTAAAGCCAAACATGCATGAATCAGAGGTACGTATACCTGTTCTCATGAATCATTCAAGTTTATATACATGCATGAATCTAAGGTATACAAACCCGTTTTCATGAATCATGTCAAGTTTAAGTTCTAACCCGGATTGGGGGCGATTAATTTTAATGTCAACCCAGATTGGAGGGCGATTCATTTTAATGTCAACCCAGATTGGGGGGCGATTCATTTTAATGTCAACTTGGATTGGGAGGCGATTCATTTTAATGTCAACCCGGATTTGGGGGCGATTCATTTTAGTGTCAACCCGGATTGGAGGGCAAGTTTAGAAATGAATATAATGCCGATGTAGAATTCTTGGTTAAAAAAAAAAACTAGTTTTCCAGAATCATGTGAAAGCTAAACATGTATGAATCCGAGATACACAAACCGGTTATACCGAATCTGGTCAAAATCCCGGCTCCATGTGTATTTTTGAAGGCAGACCCCGGTTACACCGAATCTGGTCAAAATCATGGCTCCGTGTGTATTTTTGAAGGCGGACCCTGGTTATACCGAATCTGGTCAAAATCCTGGCTCCTTGTGTATTTTTGAAAGCGGACCCCGGTAAAATGAATCTCGTTTAAATCCGGGATCTGTGGTAATTTTTGAAGGCGGCCCCGGTTAACTGAATCTAGTTAATCTCCAGGATCCGTGATATTTTTGAAGCCAAACCGGTTTCAACCGAATCTGGTTAAAATCCGAGCTCATTGTATTTAAAATCCTTTATTGGATTATTTGTGATAGCAATGCCTAAGTTTTGAAGGCAGACCCGATTTAAACTGAATCTAGTTTAAATCAGGGATCCATGTAAAGTTTTGAAGGAAGGCTCGGTTTAAACTAAATCTAGTTAAAATCCGGACCCCATGTAAATTTTTTAAGGCGGATTATAGTTAGAATCCGAGCTTACGTGTAAAGTTGAAATCGAGTTACGTGCGGAGAGCCAAGTTGAACTATCAATGCATCCCGGTAGCTCAGAGACCTGAACCACTGTGCTGGGGGGCAACGAGTTGTTAGTGGAAATGCATATTATCAATAACCGGGGTTAATAAAAACCGAACAGGGAATTAAACTCGGACAAGTATTCGAAATGAGCAAGTTGAATGATTTGCGTAAACAGTAAGTATTTTTCATTGATTATGATGTGCTTACATGTTATTAAATGCAATAATATAGACTGGGTAATTATCCTGGGAGAAATTGCTACAAAAGCAAGCAAGGGACCTTATCTTGTCTCAAACAACTCAGACAAGCTGTATATACCTCAGCCAAATCCGTGTTTCACAATCAAGCAACTAATGCATCCCTGAGCGGCTCGGAGATCCGAACTACCGGCCGGGGAAATTTTCGTTATGGACTCAAAATATCGCACAGATGTGAAGGCAAGACACTTGGGCTTGGAGGCACATGAGGCCCAACAGTCCAAACCCTAACCCTAAGGTACCCTCTATAAATAGATGGTAAACCCTAAGGTACACATCTTCTAAGCTCTCTCTCATCTATAATTCTGCCTACACTGTGCACACACCCCACCCCCTTTGATTGTGTACAATGATCTTCTATTCTCAAAGGTATCTCATCCATGGATACCTAAGAGGGAGCTATTCGATCCTATATCAATATACTAGCCCACCTAGGGCTAGACATTTGTGTTCTTATGACAGAACACCTTCTCTCTTCAAACACAGCATAAATCAATTTAATATGGTGAGAAAAATCTAAAAATTGGGCTCTCTCTTTTATGAATTATATTACCTTCCGGTTCTTAATACAAGATATATTTGAACAGGTTGATCTTGATCCTAAATATAAAACAAAGTTTTTATATTTGTCAAACTTTAATTAAGTTACTAATTTTTATACTCCTTTAATAATAATCAAGGAAAGGTGGGAAAGAAAGAATTAAGAAAGGTAATTAAGGTATTTTAGAATATTCATCTCATATTAATTAACTTAACTAACTTCTTTAATCTAATTAAATTAAATAATTTTATTTTATATGAAGGACCGCAGAAGTAATTTGAGACATTTGCAGTGAGAAAATTTATATATAATTTTCCGTATTGTTTTATTACAAATTTTTATATTTTTAAATAGAGCTTCTATATTTATTTCTCAGTTGGAATTTTGTAAGAATAGTTTTTGTGAATCTGAAAATATTGAGTAGTTGAAAAGAATGCAAACCTGAAGCCGAACAAAAACTAGAATCAGTTTTTTGGTTTGTTAACTTAAATATCCATAATAGTGCTCTGTTTTTTCTTTTTCTGTTTTTTAACACTAGAACATATATAAATTCAATTGGTGGGAAATTAACGCGTTCCCTTTCTGTTTTTCACCTTTGTCCTGAAAAACTAAAGTTAAAAAAAATAAAGTTCTTGATTCAAATTCAACCACCAGTTATCTTCATATATTTTCAAAAAGAAATGAAAACTTCAGTATAGAGGAAAAGATCAAGAGCCATAAAAGCGCAACAATTGAAAAGGTTACAGTAGATTCAATGAAAAATTCTGTGAGTGTGTCTTTTATTACAAGATGAAATATCTTGTGAGATAGCTAAGGAGGAGATTGAATCAACAGCTAGCAGTAGGAAGAAGAAAACAACAAATAATTTGGCAAAACAGAGCAAGGACGAGGGATTCATGGGATAAAGTAAAGTAAAAGAGAAGAAATAATTTGCATCCATGTGGAGGAAGTGATCGAAAGAAATAGCTCTCACAAGCAAAGGTCTCAAAAATGGTAGCTTCAAAAATTGCAGACTTGATTGCTTTATATCTTTAGATTCAGAGATGAACAAGTGAAGTCAAATCAAGTCGTCCTGCGTTTCTGTCTTTGGTGGATGGCCGTGTTGCTTGCTTCCGTCATAGTAATTGCTCCGAACCACCCCTTTGCCTATGGGGAAAATTCCAATCTTAAGGGCCCACTTGTTTGTGTATCATAATTTCAGTCTTTGCTTGTTTGGAATTTTTTTGTTTAATTGATAAAGAGGCAAAAGACTAAATTAGAAATAACAGGCCCCTGCTGCCCCCCGATTTTCTCTCACTTTCTAAATGTTTTTTTCTTATTTCTTTGGATCATTAGATTCTACACGAAGTAAGTGACATTTGGATATCTTATAACACAAAGCTTTGAATTTTCTACAAATTTTCAAAGATTTTACATAAAAATCTGCAAAGTTTCTTTTTCATTAAAAGTATTAAATATTTTTTAAAAAAATCATAGAAAATTAATAGCAGCATCATTTTGTGCCCATAAGATATCAAAATATTACTCATTTCTTGAAGAGTCTAATGATCCAAAGAAACAAGGAGAACAAAAAAATTGTTGGGAGAAAATTGGGGACATCATGGGGGATAGCACCCCTTCCCGAAATAACAAGTGGAAATCAACCCAGTCAATTAGGCCATTTCAGAGGATCTATATAATGGAGTTCCACTAGTAAGCATGATTATGTTGGCCACCTTATCTAACGTGATAAGATTTATTATTGTAGTTTTCAATTGCTTCCATGAAACTAGAGAACAACCTAAATCTTTTTAAAGCTAGGTTCTTGATTGGATTTTGTCTATGATAATCTTCATCCCAAAGAGAGAATCTATCATGATAACGGAATAAAAATTAATTATAAGCACATAACGGTACTCATACACCTTCAGTCGTCACACCCTTATTATTATAAAGTGTTTTTAACATTTTCATGCATCTAAAAAAAGGTTCATTATATTGTTAAATTTTTCAAAAAAAAAAAAAAAAAAAAAAAAAATATCAATTACACCCTCCTTAATGAAAGAAACATTAGCAATTTACGGGAAAATTTATTAAATTCTGATGAGAACTAAAAAAAAATAAAAAATCGTTAGTTACTTTTACACAATACTTTATATTTTAGATTTTGAAAGGTTTTTTTAACAAGGCATAACGCATTGTAGTTTGCACGGGGAAATTGACCAAAATAAGACTTTTTTTAAAAAAATATACCGGATTGGAGCATTTGACAAAAGAATTTCTGAACTAATGCGGTTAATGGCATACGTTGACCCACGCCACATTGACGCCACAGCGGTTGCATCGGTCAAGCGACGCCACTCCTTCTAATTTTAAATATTTTTATTCCCTAAATTATTCATTATAATTATCATTTACTCTTTTTATTATTTATAATTATTAATAATTTGTAAGGAATTAAGCATCTATCCTACCGTTATACATTTATTAAGCATCTATAATAAATAAATGTATATAATCAAAAGTTAAATCAAATTACTAAACAATAAACATAACAAAAAAATTAAATGTTACTCGTGTAAACTTGAAGTCGGGAGTGAGAGAGGGAATTTGGGCCTCCTTCCTCTTCTTCCTTCTAGTGATTCTCTCTTCTCTATGTCTCAAACTTTCTCGGCCTCTCTCGAGCGTTTTCTCGGAGTCCGGGAAAGGAGGACGGAGGGAGAGTGAAAAATGAATAAAGAAAATGGAGGACGGAAGGAGTTTTTAGTGCACTACAAAAAAGCATCGGAATTGCCACGGAATTAGCCACAGAATTTATTCCGTGGCTAAGTTGAGACGCATTTGCCACGGAATTTCCGTGCAAAAAACACACACGGATTAGCCACGGAAAGGCGTGGCAAATTCGCCACAGAATATTTCCGTGTCAGAGTCCGTCGGTTTTGCTTATTGGAGACAGAAATTTGACACACAAATGATCCGTGGCTATTGTTTCCGTGGCAAAAATCACAGGGGCATCGATTAATTAGAAGGAACCCCTTTGGCCGAGTCATTTGAAGCATATTTGGAGAAAACCCTAGAAAATCTTCTGGAGCCCTAGCTATCATTCGACGATCGCTGCTCCTTACGCGCGGCTGGGCATCGATTAATTAGAAGGAACCCCTTTGGCCGAGTCATTTGAAGCATATTTGGAGAAAACCCTAGAAAATCTTCTGGAGCCCTAGCTATCATTCGACGATCGCTGCTCCTTACGCGCGGCTGGGTGAGAATTCGACTGGGAGATTCGTCAGCTCAAGCTATCTACCAATTCGCTCCTTATGGTTTCGGTTCTGTGGCGCCTTCCCTGAAAAAATTTGGTCTATTGCTGCTCCTTACGGCTGGGTCATTTCTCACATTCGACTGGGAGATTCGTCGGCTCAAGCTATCTACCGATTCGCTCCTTATGGTTTCGGTTCTGTGGTGCCTTTCCTGAAAAAATTTGGTTTTGCTCTTCTATCGATTCGTTGATATCCTGGAACCAAAACAGGTTTTCTTCACTCAATAGCGGTAAGCGCCGCTGCTCCTAATTCTTTTATTTAGCCTTTTTACCTAGAGTTGTTAAATACTGGAACGAATGCCCGAAGATGGAATAATTGCTTCAATGTTTTCCCATATGAGCTCTGCATTTGTTCATCTTATGCGATTTGTTCATACTCGGGGTGACTCGAGTGCCTTCCTTAGGAGTAGAGTGCCCATCTATGTTGAATTGAGAAAAGCACTCTTTTACGGAGCGGAGGCTTTCCCTTATCATTCTCATTCTCGACCTTGGAAATCCTGATTGGATTGGTGAAGGCGCTACCTCGCCATAATCAAGTATTTCAAGCACAACAATTTCTCCAGTTTCATCCTGCGGCTTAATATTTATGTGAGTACCTTCTTCTTTCATTTTTCCTATCTTCGTTTTGCCTGGTCCTTTGTTTTGATAAGCCGATCTTCAGATTGTTCTGTTTTGTTGTATATCTTATATGTTTTGTATATATGTAGCTTAATCAGGTCTTATGAAATATCGATGCTTAGAAATTGAGCCATATATGCATAGTTTGAAGATGTTTGAAGATTTTACATCTCTATGAATTATAGATGGCTTGCATCCATTGTGCAGATAATCCAACCGTGAGCCAAAATTTATATCAAATAAAAGTAATATCCATGTTTCACGGATGAAATTAAATCTAAAACCATTGATGTAAGATGCACAACAAATTGAATTAGAGAGGCCAGATAATTATTTGAAAGCTTGGGGGGCACTATATGTTTCATGCGGATAATACACCTAACATGTCTAGTTAAAGGTAACATTATAGGCTAGAAGTGGACCTACTTTACTCAACTAGTTTTGTTTTCTAT
Source organism: Acacia acuminata (assembly GCA_019022655.1). Taxonomy (NCBI): domain Eukaryota; kingdom Viridiplantae; phylum Streptophyta; class Magnoliopsida; order Fabales; family Fabaceae; genus Acacia; species Acacia acuminata. The sequence continues at coordinate 1,505,167 of JAFJYI010000117.1, forward strand.
ATGTCCAAATGGACAATGAGGGGTAGTGTTTCGATAAGGCCATAGTAGTTTAGCTAGTGCTAAGTAGTTGAGGGTGGTGATGGAGGAAAATATTTGTTAAAAAAGCCTTGAGAGAAAGTTAGGTTTTGATGAGTTGAACATCTGTAACACATTAACAGCGGTGGTACGACCCTCCTCTTTATCTGATGAATAGCACCTCTACACAGCATTTAAAAAGCTTAAGGGGAAAAAAAAGAGAGTGAGAGAGAGACTGAATATAATATAAAGAAACTGGCTTTGTTTTGGTCATCTTCTTTTTTCCTTTTGGTTTTAATTTGGATGGCTGCTAGCTTAGTTGGTAGGCAAGGCTTTTCTTAGCCAAGATTGTGACTTGCAACTAGCAATGCCTTCACGTGCGATTGCCTTGGATCTTTTCTCTCGAAAAAACTACCAAGTCCCAGATTTTTAATATACATCGACGGCTTGAACTTTTCGCATCTACATTCTTACCAAATTTCTTGAAGCTTGATCTAGGAAGAGGTACTTATTAATTTATCCCCTTTTGTAATTAATCCCATTAATGCTATCCCTTTATGAAAAAACCAAGTATTAATATTATGCATACACCTAGCTATAATCATCATGATAAATCGATATGTAAAGCATAGAAATATTAGAGTTAGTTAATTAGTTAGGGAGTTAGGAAGTTAGAGAGGTAGTTTGTTAGGAGTTAGTCGGTTAGGAAGGTATCTCGTTATAGTCGTTAGTTGTTAGGTTCTTTGTTAGTAGTCGGTTAGCACCTGATTAGTGAGTAATTGCTGTTGGGCCTTGAGAGTATAGCCTTTGCCGATAGCATTTCTTCTGTGTCAAAAGTATTTTGAGAGACACTTGGGTTTGGTCTTATCAGATTAGAATATGGGCTTAAACTTTCAAGAAAATGGCCTAAGGTCATTCCGCAATGGGTCTTTCCTATCAAGCCTACAAGTTTTGCTACGTAAATGGGATAGGATTGGAGGAATAAGGTCCACCGGTGCTAAAACGCAATCGAAGTAAAAGAAAAGCTTCGGGTACAAGATTTCAAGTCATAGATTTTGCTATACTCGAAGTTTTCGGAACCAGCGAAGTTTTGAAGTTTCAAGCCTATGTTTTTGCGTCGTTTTGTTTTTTGAGGTTTAGTTGTGTATTTTTGTTATCAATCATCCTTGAGGGCAAGGATGTTTTTGGGAAGGGAGTATTGATATGTAAAGCATAGAAATATTAGAGTTAGTTAATTAGTTAGGGAGTTAGGAAGTTAGAGAGGTTGTTTGTTAGGAGTTAGTCAGTTAGGAAGGTATCTGTTATAGCCGTTAGTTGTTAGGTTGCTGTTAGTAGTCGGTTAGCACCTGATTAGTGAGTAATTGTTGTTGGGCCTTGAGAGTATAGCCTTTGCCTATATATACAAGAGGCTAGACTAAGGAAAAGCATGTATTGAATCAGTCTATGTTGAATAATGAATGAGTGGCAGCAGTTCTGCACTCCACCTTCTCTGTTTCCCCATTTCCCCATTTCTTCTACATCCTTCCTATCAAAATCGTGTTTCTATATCCATAAATTAGATTATATAGTTTATAGTTCTAAAATCAATAATGTTTATTGCTAAATGCTTTATTTTTTTAAAGGTGCCTTACAAATTGTAAGCCATAAAAAGTCGTGGCATCCGGCTCAATATTTCACAATGGAGTGACTTTCCGTTTTTTGTTTACTGACTTTCCACCAATATTTGTTGGTTTGCAAGAACTGGGAAAAAAAGGTATGCGTTCTAACTTTTCCACCCACCCAATTCCCAGTATTAATTATTTAAAGTTATGGTAATATAATTAATTTAAAGAAAAGTAAAATCCAAGGGTAAAATAAGGACTTGTTTCTTTCTTGTTTTAAATTTCTGCCCTTTCGGTTCTGATAATATATTCTGTGGCATTTGTTTCAGATATATAATATCTTGAATCCTTTGAAAATGTAATCCTAAAATCTTTAGATTTTGCTCATAAGTAGGTACCCATTTGATCTCTGATTGATCTTTGAAGTTTCTCTTTAGACAATATTACCTAAAATTCAATTCTATTATATTCTATTTGAGTCACGGTTGCCATTGTGATTTATTGTTGTCATAAACTTGAACTATAGCTATTTGGAAAGTTGCTAAATTATTTTGTTCTTTGTGATAACAATAACTAGTTGCTAAATTATCTAGTAATGGAACCTTGGTTTGATTTTTCAACCAGATCAGAGGGAAATGTACACGAGAAGTTGTTGCTCGAATTGTTGAGTTAACTCTTGAACATTTTGTTGAGATGATTGAACAAACTTTTGCATTTTAACCTCCTTAGGAAATCTTACTCGTGCATCGAGTGACATTTCATATGCCTTTGTCGTTGAGACATGTTATCTTTGCGGTAGAATTCTTAGTATCTAATCGGATTTGTTAGAATTTCTAAGCTAAAACTCTGGTTGTTGCACTTGCTACATTGGATTCAATTAAGAGCTGAAATTTTGGCATTCATTTGATGCATTATGCCAGATAATTGTGACATAGAGATTCTAACTTTGAAATAAGTAACGAAATTATAAGTAGAGTGTGCAGTATGGCTTTCCTTGGGATTTGATGTATCTGGGCATTAAATTGTTGCGAACTTGTCACATTTCTTGATGAGAGTAATGATTAAATCGATATCATGTTGGACCTAGGACCCTCTTAAGAATATTTGAGTTGAATTTCTTTGAAAGTTTCAAACTGCTGCACTTTAATTCTTAATCAAGTGTCTTCGCTGAATTTGATGTGTTCTTTGGCCCTGTATTTGAAGTTTTTACTTGGAGTGTGATATCCTTGCATTATTGCGAGAGTTAGCCTTCTTATATGTGAAATGATTGTTAAAGTATGACTCTAATGCATTAATTGTGTGTTACGTTGTGAAATAAACTTGGAAAATTTGAGTATAATGTTATGAAATTCAATTGTCAAAGTTCTTGTTTTCATTGTTTGCATAATTCCTTTGTTTGTTTGTGTTTTATGGCTGGGATCTTCTTTTTGATTTTAATCCGAATTAGAAAAAAAACATTCAATCAAATCCGATTGTTGGTTTTATGGAGAAAAATAAATTTATATGATTGAATTTCAAGAGTTTAATTATTTAAAATTAAATTATATATAATATTGAACATATACATTCTTTCAAGAATACTAAATACGGAAACTACTAATTTTATAGGATCTTTTAATTGCTTACTAATTGGTTAGAATTTATATTTTTAGTCTATTAAAACAATTCATAAAAATCTTACTTAGTAAAGTAAATTGAATTATCAAGTTGGTCACATTGGTAATTATAATTTCTAAGTCAGTTTTGAAGGATAGGACTAATATTAAGTCCCTTGTATCTGTTACATCATGTTCTCCAATCATACATGACTATGTGTTCTTTTTTATATATATAAGGGCTTATATTTATAATTTAAAAAAGAGACACATGGTCGATTTGCACTAGTGGTATTCTTTGTTAGTGACTTATTGGGAGTGGTTTGGGCTTTTTAGTTGTATTGTCTTTGGTATAAAGTTACCGTTGTTAGCTTAAAATCTGTTTTAAGCATGAGGTAACCACATTTGGTTTTGCTTTGTTATCTAGGAAAAAAAATCTTAGTGTTTTAAATATGCAAGTTCTACTTCGGCCCAAGAAAGCGTTATTTAATATTGATTTCGATTAATAGAGTTATTTTCCTTTTTACATTGTTACGTTTATACAAAGTTATTAATTTTTGAATGTAAAATGATTAAAACAAATTCTCTTGTTGCATGCATGAGCTTTATTTTATACTAGAGATAATAAATAATTTGTTTTAGTTATGCATTACAATGTGACTTTTACTAGAGATAATTTTTGTTAAATCCATGTTTGAGATAGTTTTAAATTTTGATGCTTCTAATTGGTTAATCATAGATATAGCGAGCTTTCCTTCAAATAGCTTCAACCTAAAATAGAGTTCATGTTTCATAGAATGGAAGTCCCGAGAACATCGAAGATGGATGTATAATAGAATTAATCCGAGTACTAAATGGGTGACGGTAGAGTTCGAGCAAGGTGTTGATGGGTTTCTTGCATATGTATATCAATCACCTTATTCTCAAAAATGGGGAGAGCTTAGGTGTCCATGTGTGAAATGTAAAAGTAGGTATTATCTACCTTTTGATGAGGTGAAGGTGCACCTTTATAGTAAGGGTTTCATCTTAGGACTATTATGTATGGACTAGTCATGGTGAAAGACGAGTAGAAAATCATCCGTCTATGTCTCCAATAGCGGGTGACCTACATGCCTCCCATAGGGCACTTGGAAACCATCTAAGTCAATATGAGATGATGGTGATGGATGCGGTGGGCCGAGTTTTAGGGATAACTATAATGAGGGTGTTCACGAGATGCCAAATACTAATGCAAGAGAATTTTATGACATGTTACGTGCCGCACAACAACCGTTGTGGGAAGGTTGTGAAGAATCTCGGCTTTCAACAACGTTGCGGTTATTAAGTATTAAGGCATCAACTAACATGTCTCAAAGCATGCCTTTAATTTAGTATCCCAACTCATGGTAAGGACACAACCTAAAGACACCTTAATGCTTCCGGACTTGTACCAAACGAAGAAGTTTGTGGCGAAGCTAGGTCTAGATTACAAAAAGATTGATTGTTGTGTGAATGGGTGTATGTTGTATAATAAAGACGATGCGGATGCCACTCAATGTAAGTTTTGTAGTGAGGATAGATATTCTTCTAACAATTCTCATGTAAGGAAAAAGAAAGTTGCAAGGAAGTAGTTGTTTTTCTTACCTCTCATTCCAAGGTTGCAAAGATTATATGCTTCGAAAAAAACGGCAAAGGAAATGAGATGGCACTATGAGAATCGGCGAGGTCCCAATGTTCTCTCTCACCCGTCCGTCGATGGTGAAGCATGGAAAGTTTTTGATAAAACATATCCGAACTTTGCATATGATCCAAGAAATGTGAGGCTTGGATTGTGTGCGGATGGATTTACGCCATTTGGGCAACTGGGAGGCAATATTCTTGTTGGCTGTGATAGTTACTCCTTATAATCTACCACCCGAGATATGCATGACAAGGGAATATATGTTCTGACGTTGATCATCCCTAGTCCTAATAATCCAAAAGGAAAAATAGATGTATATTTGCAACCATTGATAGATGAACTAAAGTTATTGTGGGGTGAAGGGGTGTCAACATATGATGCCTCTTTGAGACAAAACTTTCCTTTGCGTCTTTGCACTAATGTGGACAATCAATGACTTTCCAGCTTATTGTATGTTGTCTGGTTGGATGACAATGGGGAGACTATCTTGTCCTATATGTATGGAGAAGTCAAAAGCATTCCAATTGAAACATGGGCGAAAAACATGTTTCCTTGATTGTCATCGGCAATTCCTTCCCATTGACCACCAATTCCGGAATAATAAAACATCATTCTTCAAGAATAGAATCGACTTGTCAGTGCCTCCGCCCCGGTTAAGCGGAGAAGCACATTGGCAAAGAGTTAAATATCTGCCAAAGGTCTCTGATTATGGAAAAACGTTTCCAATTGAAGGGTATCACGACACTCATCATTGGACAAAACAAAGCATTTTTTGGGAGTTGCCTTATTGGAAAACTAATCTCATTCGACATAATCTTGATGTCATGCACATTGAGAAAAATGTCTTTGAAAATTTGTTTCATACTTGTGATGGACACAAAGGGGAAAACGAAAGATAATGAACAAGCTCGAATGGACGTGAAAGAGTATTGTCGACGAAAAGCGACGAACTTGTTGAAATAAGAGGGAGAATGGTGAAACCGGTTGCAAAGTATACGTTGAATGTAGAACAAAAACGACATATTTGTCAATGGGTGAAGAACTTGAAACTCCGGATGGATATGCATCTAATCTATCCCGATGTGTGGACATGAAGGAGGCAAAGTTGTATGGAATGAAGAGTCATGATTGCCATGTGTTCATGCAACGCTTGCTTCCTATTGCCTTTACGACCCGCTCGAAAATGTCTTCAATCCTATAGTTGAGCTTAGTCAATTCTTTACACATCTCGTGTTCAACAACACGGTGAGTGATCAACTGGATCAGTTAGAGAAAAATATTGTAGTCACACTTGTGCAAATTGGAGAAAGTCTTTCCCCGGGCTTCTTTGACTCAATGGAGCATTTGCCCATTCACCTTCCTTATGAAGCAAAGGTTGGAGGTCCCGTACAATATAGATGGATGTATCCATTTGAAAGGTAATAAATATTTTTTATGTCGGTGCATAATAAATATAAGACAACAACATTAAATACTCTAACAATGGACTTGTCTATATGTAGGTTCTGTATACCTTGAAACAAAAGGTAGGGAACAAAGCTCGGGTTGAAGCATCTATATGTGAAGCTTATATTGCTAGAAGAGACTTCCATGTTTTGCTCGCACTACTTTGAGCCGGTGTTCCACCAAGAATAACAAGACCTATCGAAATGACGACGGCGGAGAACCAGATTTGCCAACAATTTCAATTTTTAATCATCGAGGAAGACCTTCTGGGGGGTGTAAATCTCAGTTTCTTGGGGGATGAAGACGTGAAAGTTGCGACCACATTTATTCTAATGAATTGTGATGAGGTCCAACCATATATGAAGTAAGTGACGTTACATTGTCATAGATTAAAACTTACGTCAAATATATGCATGGTTAACACATAACTTGCTATGTAGTTTGTTCGTCCAGACATTAAAGGAAGATAACCCTCAAATTACTGGGCATGAGATAGAAGCTCAAATCAATGATAGATTTGCATCATGGTTTAAAGATCATGTAAGTATTAAAGTTGTATGGAAAAATTATCTATGACAAATATTATTTAACACAATTGTTATTGATGTTACTTAGGTTGAAAATCCAACCAACAATATTGAGGATTCATTTTTACATGACATTGCTTGGGGACCAAAGAGAAGAGTGAGAACATGGTCTAGGTACTTTGTCAATGGGTACAAGTTTCATACGACCAAAGTTGCCCTTAATAAATCAACCAACAATAGTGGTGTATGCATCAAGGGAACCGACTATGCACAAGCGAATACGACTTCTATGGCATTGTACAAGAGATGGTTGAACTTGAATATACGGGTATCCCCGTGAAAGAGAGCGGTGTTGTTTAAATGTCACTTGGTTTGATCCAACGCCGAACCATGGTACCAAGGTTCATCCGCATTACAAGATTGTTGAAGTCCATGCTTCACGGAGGTACAATAAGTATGACCCATTTATTTTGGCCCAACAAGCAATGCAGGTATACTACACGCCTTATCCTTGTTGCCGTCAAAAGGAAAATTGGTTATCTGTTATTAAGATTAAGGCTCGTAGCATAATTGACATTCCTGCATCTGAACCAATTGTGGGGCCATTTCAAGTGGATGAACTTGAGGTCATTCTCCCAATAACTGTGCATGAGGATGAACTCACTCTGCCAATACTTGACACTCCCGCATCGAAATTCGCTATGAGGATGTAGATATGCCCCGGCAGAGATAACATGGAGTATGAAGATGATGAAGACCAAGAAGAAGATGTTGAAGAAGAAGTTGAAGAAGATGATGATGATGAAGAAGAAGATACCGATGATGAGGGCGAAGATATTTATGTGGATGAAGGCGATGACGAAGATGGAGATGGAGACGGGACGAAGACGAAGATGAAAATATATAAAGTATTAGGTTATGTCATTTTTTGTTATTAAGTTGTTGAATGACTTTGATTGCATTAACTTTTAATTGATTCAGTTTTTTAATCATTCACGTTTGTCATGATTTATTAGGTTATGTTATTTGTTGTTATTAAGTTCTTAAATGACTTTGATTGCATTAACTTTTAATTGATTCCGTTTTTTAATCATTCACGTTTGTCATGATTTATTCATTCCTTATTACTAATTGTGCTCTCATAATGATTTTGTAGATGTCTTCTCGTGGCTCAAAGCATAATAGCGGCAAATCGAGTATTCCACAATCTCGATTCCTCGGCCACATCATAACTTGTCTATTCCTCATGTGGCAACTACTTCGGTCCATCTATTCCTATCCCTATTCCTAAGGTAGTTAGACCATCTTTATCATTTGGACCATCACCTCAATTGCATGATATAGCTACCCGATCCTCTTTATCGCCTCAAATGCATGGATCGGTTGTGAGACCCACAATATCCCCCCAATTCTCGAGATCATAGAACAGACTCTTCACCCATATTACCACCTAGCCCTTCATCATCTCAAGTCCCACCTCCTGACATTCCGTCTCCTGGAACAGAATCGTCACACCCTCTTACTCCACAGGGCGCTAGTGGTGGATTATCACCTAGTGGTCGTGATCCCATGGATGGTCGAATATGGATTTATCCTGTGTCAGCAACGTAAGTCGTTAGCAAGATTGATCTATTTTCTATCATAAAGCTTTATATCATAAAGCATTTCATACATTTAAAATGGTATTTTTACAATTATTACTAGGTTCACTCCTGCTGTTTGCACTGTTCGGCAAATCCTTCCTCTCATTCAAGCGAAATTTGACTATCCATGTTACAGTTGGAAAGTTACTCCTAACGAGTTATAAGCAAATGTGGTTTGAAGGTGGGCGGTATATCTAATCTCTTATATTTGTATTATATTTAATTGTTTCCTTATGATGTTTTTATTTTTTTAACTTCTTTATTTCTCAATTATGCGAGAGAAAATATAAATGGCTGCCCCAACTTGACGATGACGTGAAAAGAATTTGGAATATAAAATGCCAAGAAATATTAAGAGGAACAATGAAAAGAATCGAAATGACTTTTTCAAAACCAAGTTAGGCCCAATTGGATTCCTCATGAAGTCATGAATGAGTTAGAGAGAGTATGGACATCGGAAAAATATTTAAGAATTTGTGAGGTAGGAAAGGCCAATCGAGCGTCTAATAAGGGTGGGACTCAACATAAAGGGGGGAGCATTCCTAATTTTGAGCACAAAAAGAGGATGGTTAGATTTTATTCTTAATTTATTCAATCATTATTGATTCAAGGCTTCATATAATACATCTTTTAATACCTACAAAGTGAACAGTTGGGAAGGGAGCCTTCGGTCTTTGAAGTATTCAAAAAGACTCATTATAATGAGACAACGGAGAATTTGCGGACCACCGTGCGGCCGCAACTCATGTAAGCATATGTTTCATTTATTTGAACTTCTGTTCTTCATCCATATTGTAGTTATATTGGTTTCATTGCTTTGAAAATAGGATTGGTCATTCAATAAAGATGAAGAGCATTTCATAGGTCAATGATTTTACCATCATTGAACCATATTTGAGCATTTCATGGAGTCATGGATTTCTTGAATGTTGTATATTCTTGGTCATTTGAGCTTACGTGGTACTTTGGTTCTTATTATGTAAAGATATTTTTATTGAAAAGATGGAAATGATATTTAACAATGGTTTCTATAGCATGTACTTCATGTGGATAGGATTTTTATGCTTTATGTATATTCTTGGTCATTTGAGCTTCGTGGTACTTTGGTTCTTATTATGTAAAGATATTTTTAGTGGATCTGCAAGGCGGGGGAAAGTTTAATCCTTATCATGGAATAGTGAGGTCCAACACATTTTAACATCAACATCCTATAATAGAACTTGGTGATCTGGTTATTGTTTACAAAGATACTTTTCTTTCTACGTAAATCCTTTTCACGGGAAAAATAAAAGAGAAGGTGTAGATATCACCGTCTCAATATTTTTCGTTTCGAATTAAGCATGCCTAAACTCGAATTGATTTTTGAAAGTTAATATTCTACAATTCTTGTGTCCCTTTTTGCCTATCATTTGGATGATTTGAGAACTAGGATTTCTTGTTAGGTTTTTATTTTGGTATTGCTTCGCTTTGCTATTTTGCCTTCTTGCATTCACTTTTAGGAGAGTCGAACGTCATTTCCAAGGTTTGGAGCACTCTCTTGATAACTTATAATTGAAATAGTGAGATCATTTTTGCGCAATGGGAGGAAAGAGTATGCTTTTTTAAATTTTGTTTCTGGAATATGAATTATTAAAATTGAGATAAGTATGTGAAGAGGTAATTGTGAATGTAGCTGATTGTTTAGATTGATATATTGTGATAATTGATTGTAAATTGATGTGCTCCATATTTTCTTTTGTAATGTGTTAAAAAAAATTATCTTTGGTTGCCTTGTGAGTTTAGAACTGAGAGAGAAATCAGATTGACCCTTGAAATGTCTATCATGTTCTGAAGACCCAAGACTTTAGGGTTTTATTTTATTTTTTCATCGGGTTTTTCGCGGGTAAGTTCTTTGATTTGCTCAATTGTTTCTTCTTCGGTTTAGGATTTGATCCGTGAGTGATTGATTATGGTGTGGGGCTTCGAGGATTAGGGTTTTTGGGTTTGTGGGGAGAATTCTGGGGCTTTCTCCCGTTCTACTTGTTCGAGTTGTTATAGTTTTAGTCGAATCGAATAATTCGTGATCGCATGGTTTGTCTTTGGGAATTTCGACATGGAATCATGGTAATCAATTTGATTTGTGGCATTTCGGAAATTCCATCATGTGATGAAATTGGTTGTGAATGTGGGATTGGGGGAATTGGGCTCTTGAAGTTCCTATTGGGATCTGTTAGACTTGTTTGTCGAAATCCCATCAAGTATAGTCTCGGTAGCATGTTTGGTTTGGCTATCCCGCCTCTATTTCGTGCTCAATTTGCATGTTGGTCTGTTTTTTTATTTTTGGGTACTTATTTTATGTATTGTTTGCAGGATGAATTTTTGAGGCGAAAGTCATCAATCACTTCTGAGGGAGGCAGTGTCCAATCTAATGAAGAAGAACTCAATTTATGGTTAGAAGTTACTGGTGGTAAGACCAAGAAAGGCCGAATCTATGGCCTTGGATCGAAACTCATCATGTTGTCTCTTCTACCACAACTTCTTCCATCAATTCTTCGCAGGATTTTAACGTTCAAGAAATGCAAACGAAGATGACACAAATGTCGAAAAATATGACCACCTTGTACAAGAGAATGCACAACTTAAACAATCAACCGATTTAATTATGCAAGAGAATGCTCAACCGAAAGCATCAACCGATTTAATTATGTCAAGCATTGCAAGGATTGGGGATTAGGTTACCCACTTTATCTAACCCTCGCTAATCAAGGCGCTCCCCACCCCCGCCAATGAAGGCGAGAATGAACATTAACAATTTTTATTGTTTATGATACTTGTGACTGAGAACATATATTTTCCCTTTTTTAAGTTCTCTTGTACTTTGAACTTGTGTGGTATTTATCTCTATTTAATATATTAGTTATTTGGAATTTGTTGATTTCTTTAGCTATGTATGTGTGATTTAATATAATACTTAGAACTTGAGAACATATAGCTAAGAAATTGGTAAGAAAATGGTTAAGGAAAGAACTTGAGAAATTAGTATAGTTTGCCACGGAATTTATGTTTCGTGGCAAATATTTACCAAGGAAGTTTTGTGGAAAATTCCGTGGCCAATTGAGATAATTGCCACGAGAAATTTGCCACGGAAATTTCCGTGGTAACTTTCGATGGCAAATATCCATGGGGAATTACACACGGAATTTTGCCACGGAATATTCCGTGGCAAATTTTTCCACGGAATTTCGGTGGCAAATATCCGTGGGTAATTACACACGGAAATTTGCCACGGAATATTGCGTGGCAAATTTTGCCACGGAATTTCGGTGGCAAATATCCGTGGGCAGTTTCACACGAAAATTTGCCACGGAATATTGCGTGGCAAATTTTGCCACGGAATTTTCTGTGGAAAAATTTGGCACGGAATATTCCGTGGCTAATTTACCACGGAAAATTCCGTGGCACATTCCGTGTCAGATTTTGCCACGGAAATGTATTCCGTGGGTAAGAGGCTTTGTCACGGTTTTTTTTGACGGATTATATTCCGTGGGAAATCCGTGGCAAAGTCTATTTGCCACGGAATTCCGTGGGAAATGAAATTAGCCACGTAATTCCGTGGCAAAATTCCGTGGCAATTTCGATGCTTTTTTGTAGTGGTGAATGAAGAAAATGGAAGAGGGAATGGATGTATGAGGTGAAAGTGTGCGTGTGTGTGTGTGTGTTTTGGGGGAGAGAGGCTGAGAAAGTTTGAGACATAGAGAAGATAGAATCACTAGAAGGAAGAAGAGGAAGGAGACTCAAATTCCCTCTCTCACTCCTGACTTCAAGTTTACACGAGGTAACATTTAAATTTTTGTTATGTTTATTGTTTAGTAATTTGATTTAACGTTTAATTATATACATTTATTTATTATAGATGCTTAATAAATGTATAACAGTAGGATAGATGCTTAATTCCTTACAAATTATTAATAATTATAAATAATAAAAAGAGTAAATAATAATTATAATGAATAATTTAGGGAATAAAAATATTTAAAATTAGAAGGAGTGGCGTCGATCAACGGATGCGACAATGGTGGTGTCGGTTGGACGACGCCACCTCTGGGGCTCATCGATGGCGTGCGTCAACGTGCGCCATTGGATCGCATTAGTTCGGAAATTCTTTTGTCAAATTCTCCAATCTGGTATATATATATTTTTTAAAAAAAGTCTTATTTTGGTCAATTTCCCAATTTGCACATGTACATTATAATCATTTAATTTAATTCATTTATTGTTGGCAAAAATATCAATTCATTATTTATCATAAGTCACCAAGCTCTGAACCAATAGGATTTGGGTTGAGTGGAAAGAGCCAATCCCTCACAATGTGGACAAGCAAGGTTCAAATCCTCGTTGGGATATTGCCCACGTTTTTTTATCGACAATGCCTCGAACATGACTTCCTCCAATTTGAGGATATTTGTACTAGATAAATAAATAAATAAATAGGCCACCACAGTTTTTTTTTTTTTTTTTTTTTTTTTTTTTTTTTTTTTTTTTTTTTTGGGGGGGGGGGGGGTTTACAAGGGTCCAGGCCACATATGGATATAACAACACTCGATAGACGTTAGGTGATTCTCCACCCAAACTTAAGACAGAAAGATATGAAAAGTTGTACAAATTGTTACTCAAGATGATCAAATTACTTTTCTTATTCTTAAATTTTTATTCAGATACTTTTAAAATTATTATTCACTGTTGAAAATGAGAGCACAGCTAAGAGCCATCAAAAGACAATATCAATCCCAAAAACAAATAGTGCTAGAGATAATGCACCCCTGGCCACATCTCTAAACCATTCAAGGGAATGAACATGAGACACAAAAGTCACGGCCACACCAATCTCTTGTTGGAACATCCAAACACAGTCTTGTGAAAGAGACTTAATATTACTTTAACACAACTGGAAAATCGAACAAGTAATTTAACATAAACCTGAAAATTGAGAGGAGAGAAGAATATATATGAACTAGTAATGGTCCAAGATGATATTTTTCATAAATTAAAAAGACTTATCTAACTGGTGTATTAATAAGACTTGTTTATATTGATTAGTAATAGTCAAGAGGAGAATGACGTATGTCATGGGCGAAAAACAAATGTTCAATAATTGAGAATTGCCTCATCATAGCTTTAATTATTGTATCCTTCAAAGTTTGCAGCCCTGCACAACACTCAGATCTCAGATCTTGCAAGTATCCTCAAAATCCAAACTTGAAGAATGCTCAAACCTGCACTTCCAATAATATCACTCTTTTTTAGTGACATTTGTGTCAACAATGACCAACGAGCCACGTTGTTTGGCACTCTTGTTAGTGTATAATTCTTATCATTGTTGCTGCAACATTCCTCTTCTTCTTCGTAATATTCATCAACCACATCACCCCTTACTATTAGTGGCCAGACGCCGCCGCTTTGTGCTTTCTTTTCCACTCCCACTTCTTTCATTTTTATTTGGATCCACTCACCAAAAAAGTAGGAGTCATAGTAATGATCAAAGTCAAAATATGGCCTGAAATTCCCAAACTCAATTGGACTCTCTCACCAATGAACAACCTCCCTAACAAAAGGAAGTAAACAAAGCCAAAGTTTGTGTCAATAATATTAACTTCAAGCACTCAATACAGTCCCTACACTCTAACATCTGTTCAAATGGCATTAAGAAAAGTTTAAATTTAAAACCAGTGACAATACAGCCATCATCAGATACCAAGAGCTTCATAGTCACTTTAGTGAATGAGAAGTCATTAAAGATGAAAAAAAATTGTTGATAGTCACTAACCTAGAATTTTTCGTCCATATCTGACTTCTACAATTTAAAGAAATTCAAATTATAAATCTTCTGAAAAGTAGTACTCCCTCTTGTCCTAAATATATGACAAAGTTTATAGTACAAATTACACCACAAACCTTATTCTATATTTAGGACCGGAAATAGTGGTTGTCAATGTAATCCTTCTTATCTAGCTCATGTTTAATGATAAGCATTAATTGAACTGCCTCACTCCCCTAGCCAGCACATTAATTAGGGGGAAAGTGTTATGTAAAAAGTGACCAAAAATAATAAATAGAACGATTAAATTTATTTCTTATAGAAAAATACAAATGATCATTTGCTTTCAGATAATATTAAAATTAGTATTCAAAAAATTCATTTTATGTTTCAATAAATAAATTGGACTTAACGAGCTGGAAGAGCTTTCATATGTTTTGTAAACTTTCGAAAGCAAAATTACTTCTAGAAAAAACTTTCGGATACCTGTTACTCCTAAGCGAAAACTTTCAAGACAAAAATGATACTAAACCCTATTTTAATTGATGAAGCGGCATGCCACGTGTGCATATCGGTTAAATTTAACGGTTAAAATTAATGGAGGGGAAAAATTGTTATATTTTGTTAACTTCCGAGGCAATTTTGAACACACAAAAAAAAAAAAAAAAAACCTCCGGCATCCGTGCACCTCAACCAAAACTTTCGGGACAAAAATAATACTTATCCTTTTTGATAGCTAAATAGATCTCGCATCAATTGGTCGGTTGGAACTTTGTAAGAATAGTTTTTGCCCATCTGAAATTATTGAGTAGTTGAAAAGAATGCAAACCTAAAGCTGAACACAAAGTCAATAGATAAAGTCCACCCATAATTTTGAAGGTCTTGGGACTCTGTTTTTTAAAAGTTAAAGGACCAAAAATTTCAAATGTTTAAGTTTATCTCTGTTTTTTAATAACAGAACAGAGATAAATTCAATGGGCTTGGAAATTAACGCATTCCCTTTGACTACTTGTCACTATTTTTTGAACTTTTTCCAGAAAAAAGATAGTTAAAACAATAAAATTCCTGATTCAAATTCAACCACCGTTTGTTTTCCGGGAAAAAAAATTGAAAATTTCAGTAGAAAGGAAAAGATCAAAAGCCATAAAAGCAAATCACGATCCACAAAAGAGTTGGGTTACAGTAAATTGAATAAAAAAATTATATATTATTATTATTATTATTATTATTATTATTATTAAAAGATGAAATCTCTTTACGGGTATTGATGGGCACACACGAGTAATGGTAATAGAAATGGCGGTCCTCCTAAATCACAACCCCTAGCCAGAGAGCTTTGGGGGGGAAATAAAGACATAGATATAATAGTTCTTCTGATTTTTCTTTAAAAAAAATAAGGTGAAAGAAAGAACAAGCACTTTACTTTTTGAATAAAAATAAATGAAGAGTTTAGTCAATAGATAAAGTCCGCCCATAATTTTGAAGGTTTTGGGACTCCGTTTTTCAAAAAGTTAAAGGATAAAAAATTTCAAATGTTCAAGTTTATTAAGGACCAGAAGTTGTTGTTGTTGTTTTTTTTTTTCAGGAGTATATAATACACACATAGTATCTAGCTTTCAGTTCTCACATGCTTAAGTTTCATTAGATCTACTAATGAAAGTAGATAACCATAAGATCGGTTCAAAAAAATTCCAGAAGAAGAAAATCCAGCAAGATTTTTGCAGAATTTTTTTCTTAAAAATAACTAAAAATTCAGATAAAAATGCTTGCGAAACCGTAAAAGGAGAAAGAAAAAAGATAGAAGTATGTAAGTATTAACCTGGATGTGAACAGAAGATAATTTGCAGAGATTTCATAGAAATGTCAGTTTTTGAAATCTGTAGACTTCCTCCGATCCTATTCAAACAAATCTACAATTGACTCTCAACTTGCTGAGTTTATATATATATATGTATATATATAAATTCAATTTGCAAGCAGGCTTGGATCCTGAATGTGGAAAAGAATAGTGACGTGTTAAATAAAATGTCCAAGGAAATAAGAATACAGTGGATGATAATTCCAGGAGATCGTTCCTGCAAGTTGAAATTGGAAGACGACGTATGGTGGACTTAATATTAGCTCATATCACATCAAGATATTAATAAGGTGAATTATAGAGAAAAAAAGTTAATTTTTAAGGACAATGAACTAGTTTAAATTATGAAGAAGACGCTTGAGAGGATAGATTCCCAGGATTCAAAAAAATTATATATTGAAAGTCAAGTTAATGGTCAACGCGAGTATACTAAATGGTCAATGTAAGCATCGTTGATGGCATGTAAGCATCGTTGATGGCATTTTTACCCTATTTAGAAAGTTTCATTACTTTGCATCCAAAATAATTTTAAGATGTCAAGCACACATTGTGAAAAAGTTAATAAGTAGATTTGCACATTTACTCAAATTCATAATAAGCACATAATCTCTTTTATTATGTATTCCCTCATATGTCATTCTTGTGGCCTAATAGTCACTAGCCCAAAATTTTTTCTCTGATACCAACAAGTTTTTGGTTAAGATGATAAGTGGTATTATCTTTATAAAGATAAAAACATAAGTTCGAATCCCAGTAAGCACATTTGTTGAGAGGGTAAAAACTCTTTGTACTTCAAGTCTAAAAAATGATTATATCCTTCACCAAATTATTAAAAAAAAAAAAAAAGAAGAAATCTTCTACCTTTAACAAAGTTATCACCAAAGTCAATGTGCCTTGACCTCTCACAATACTTAAGAGTGAAGTCGGTAAGCTTGGACAGGACAATTGAAGAATGGATTTGAGCCAAATTCACAGAACCCTTAAAATCTATACTTTCAACTTAGGGGCATGAGAGAGATCTCGAGAGTGTAATGAGATCTTTTTGAAGGTGATAGAAGGACTTCCTCTAATTAAGTTTGGAAAATGCTGAAAAAAGGAAAATTGTCAAATAAAATAGATCTAAATTTACACAGCCATCTATGCCTAAGCTTTGGAGCTTCAGATAGATTAGGAAGTGCCATAAGATATTTTGTCTGACTTAGATCAATCTTCTTTAAATTTGGAAATTGGTCGGGCGGAACAGAGCATTGATAAATATATTAGATAGGCAAACAATTTCATCTTGAATTTCGCTAATGAACCAGCCTTCTTTAAACATAGAAAACAAAGCACTTACTTGTCTTTGATTCTAAAGTTGTTGGAGATTACTATTAAACATGTTATGATGAACGAGATTCTCTGCGCAAAAGAAGCTTAATGGCACATATTAAAGAGGACAATTAACCTAACACAGGAACTTAATTTCTTCAGGAAGAAAATCCAGATCCCCATAAATATTCACTTTCGAAGGCTTTTTGTAACATCCCAATTTTCGGAAGCGTTTTCAGAAATATTTGATCAGAGTAGAGCATCGGAAGAAAATAATATTTAGAAAAGTAAGCGATAAACATCCTTTGTAGTGTAAGAGTTGGCTGTTAATAGCGGTACAAAATTTTTCAAATGTTATCATAAATCAAAAAGGTTTCCTCCGGCCGTCTCCTACATCGGCTGCTTACCTCTGTCCTCAGTCCTATTCACTCCAGAACCTGAAGCTAAGGTGAGAGCTGAGATTCAATACCCATTGAACCTCAGGTAACGGTTAACCTCATGTTCATGTACAGTTATGTATGACAGTTATCTCATGACATCACAGCTATATTCACATATAAAAAGTAATAACAACACAGCCACCGCATATGAATGTTATTACGATGCCGCACTATTCACCGGTGCCACGGTGTACATCCGTGTCCTCGGCGCTAGGAAAACTCAATGGCGTTATCATGACTATAACCCGTATAAAGCTGTATGTGTATGAACAATTCTTTTTAAAAATAGAGTCACAGTTTATGAACATATCTATCACATATAGGTATACAGTAAACATCAGAGTTAGTGTTACAGTACGCGTCCGTACCTTAGTCGTTGATGTTGGTACGTTGGCGTCATCTTGTGATCACGTTTGTCCTATAATGGTAATATCGCATTTATTAATTCAAAAATAATATTCTAGAGGGTATCCTAGTCACTAGAGACCCTTTTTCCCTTGGTAGGTTGATTTTTCACTTATCTCCTTCAATTTTCTCAAAAACGCAGGCCCAGCAATTCTGATCAGATTTTAATCGATCTTTGAAAATTCATAACTAATTCCAAAAACATCGAAACGAGGATCCATAAAATTTCTTGGAATCCTTAGGATGTCTATTTTCAAGTAAAAATAACCAACCTTGCCCAGATTTCATGTATCATTCCCAGATTTAAAGTTTTGAGCCTCTGCCCATTATTTTTCCAGAAATTCATAGCCTAACTTTGAGGATTTGTATCTCTCTGTACAGAAATAATTTTGACATGTTCTTGACATATTTAAAAATCCCTATATGTCTAATTTATCCATGAATTTTCCCAGAATTTTTGATCATTGTTTCAATATGAAATTCTGGCGTTTTCATGGCTGACTCCAGAATTTCGAAACCGATGAAATTTCGCGGAACTTCGTTACTTTGATGATTTTCTTCCAAAAATTTTGCTATAACTTCCTCTTTATCAATTTTTCAAAATAAAGCCAATTTTAACCATAAAAACATCTAAATAAAATTATCCTAGCATATTTAAGATCTAAGCTACTTCTATCTAAGAATTTAAGAACTAAAACTTAAAGAACTTAAAGCTAGAACTAGAAAACTTACTAAGAACTTTGCTCCTTCTTTCTTCAGGGCTCTCACTCTCACTTTCTCTCTAGATTTCAGATGTTGTTGCTTTGTGAATTGGTGAAGAATTATGAAGCCCAAGGACCCCTATTTATAGTAGTTTGGGGTGGCAATTTGGCAATTAATTCAAACTTAATTCATCTTGAATGTTAGCCCTTGGATCTAAGTCATTTTGGAAGCTCAAATCCTCACCCTTTAGACCCCAAAACCGTGTCCCCCTTTCTCTCTCCCTATCCTCTTCCATTTTTACTTTTTGCAAACTATCCCATGTGCTCTTGCTTTCTTTCCAAGCCACAAGTTGCTTCTTCTAATTTTGTGTTGCACTTCACTAGATAAAAATTCATTTGAGGGTCTAAATGAAGTTTGATTCAAATTTTCTTTTTGGTTTTGAACTCTTGGGATTTTTAGCTTTAATTAGAGACCATAATCACCTATTTTCTCAATTGGGCAAAATCCTCAAAAGTTGAGCAAATAGACTTTGATTATAGTCAATCTCAAGCTTGAATTATGCTTGATAATAATCACTTCTTATATTTGATTGATGATCAATGGATTTCAAGATACAATTTATTTTGTATAGATTTCCCTTTGATTAAGTCTTGAATTAATCCTATTAATTAATTCATGTGCAATTTTCTCATTGGATGAAAACTTGACTTTTACTCTTGATTTTTCTCCCACCAATTTATCCTCTTCCATTTGGCTTATCCTCTTCCATTTCACTTTTTATCCTCTTCCATTTTGCCTTCAAAGTCTCCACCTTTTTAATGTTCATTCATGACTCACCATGCAAGTGGGCATTTTGATTTATGGAACACTCATTTTCTATCTCCCAAGACATCAAACCCGTGAGCCCCCCCCCTTTATTCAGTTTTTTGAGTTTTGTTAATTTTAACATTCATGTGGGAGCTATGCCATTGGTTGTTCCCTTATGCACTTGGATTGAGCTTTATTAGAATGAATTAGGGTCATTAGATTAGCTTTATGAGATAAATTCTTGGCCTTTAGATCATAGTTGAAGTTGTTGACTTTTCAACTCTTGATTAAAATTTGATTATCATCTTAATCCCAAACTTAATTACCTCTTGATTTTTGTATTGGGGTTTTTAGAGTAGTTGATGATTGCTAATAATTCATTTAGTGCTAAACTTAACCCCTTATTGGTTCTTGGTTTTTAATTAGCTTAACACACCTTTAGTTGATGACAATTAGTATTAATTGTAAAGAATTACCTAAATATTCCATTAGTGTAATTTTAATTGCTCATTAATTGTTAGTAATTGTCCCTTAATTGTTTCAAGTGTTTTGATAATTCTTTATGGCCTTTTGTGACTTAAATATGATCTAAATATTAATTATAAGGTATTAGAAAATTTAGCCTCCTAATAAATTATGAACATGGGTGTTTAAGACCCTTTGATTAATTATGAAGATTTGCACAATTTATTTAATTTGATGAAGGTTTGGTTGGTCTTTAATTGTCATTAATTTCTCTAAATATACTTAAGTATTTTCATCTCCATATGAACCATAATTTAAATATGGTGTTTGTTGCATTTATGGTATTTTATGATGCCTAATAAAATTCCTTAAACTATTGGCTACTCTAATTCTAGGGAAAAATTGCCTAGAGAATAAAATAAACATGTCTCAAAATTTGAGACCACATATTCACCTATTTTAAATAGGCTTTAATTATCAAAAATATTGTATTTAAGATACATGAAAATTTTGGGTATTACATTTCTCCCCCGTTAAATAAAATTTTGTCCCCGAAATTTTTTCTATACTAACTAAACATCGAGCCATAAACTCCGGATATCTTTCTTTCATGTTCTCTTCCGTTTCCCATGTTGCCTCTTCCAGAGATAAACCTCGCCAGGCTACTTTCACAATTGGAATACTTCTACGTCGAAGCCGCTTCTCTCGGTATTCGAGAACTCGCTCTGGCTTGACCTCGAAAGTGTTATCATGCCGCAACTCGACATCCTCATACTGAATAATATGATCGTGATCGGGTTGGTATTTCTTCAGTTGAGAAACATGGAAGACGTCGTGGAGTTTACTCAAGTTCGGGGGTAAGGCTAAGCGGGTACGCGATCGGGTCCACGTTTTGCCAAGATTTCAAATGGCCCTATGTAACGAGGACTCGGCTTCCGCCTTTTAAGCATTCTACCGACACCGGTTACCGGGGACACTTTCGAAACACACGGTCTCCGACTTCAAACTCTAACGGTTTCGTCGTTTATCGGCATAGCTTTTCTGTCTACTTTGTGCCGCTAGGAGTCTTTGTTTAATCAAAGCAACTTTTTCGGAGGTCTTATCAACTAAATCTGGCCCAAGAAATTCTCGTTCAAAAAGTTCCGTCCAGCATATAGGTGATTGACACTTCCACCCATACAATGCCTCAAATGGAGCCATCTGTATGCTTGAATGATAGCTGTTGTTGTAAGCGAACTCAGCTAAGGGTAAATGCTGGTCCCAATGTCCTTTGAAGTCCAATATACACGCCCTAAGCATATCTTCCAAAGATCTCGTATTGTCCTTTCAGATTGGCCATCGGTCTGGGGGTGATAAGCTGTACTAGGTCTTAGCTTCGTGCCCATTGCTTCGTGCAATGCTTCCCAGAATCGGGACGTGAATCGCGGGT
Source organism: Acacia acuminata (assembly GCA_019022655.1). NCBI lineage: Eukaryota > Viridiplantae > Streptophyta > Magnoliopsida > Fabales > Fabaceae > Acacia > Acacia acuminata. Next base: position 1,526,862 of record JAFJYI010000117.1, read on the forward strand.
CCCGATTAGAGACAATGCTCTTAGGTACGCCATGAAGTCTCATGATTTCTTTGATGTAAATCTTCGCCAATCGTTCTGGCGAGTAGTTAATACTGATAGGAAGAAAATATGCCGACTTAGTCAATCGGTCAACAATTACCCAGATCGCGTCGTGATTCCTAATCTTAGGTAACCCTACTACTAGATCCATGGTAATGTTCTCCCATTTCCATTCTGGAATTTCTAGTCCTTGTAGAAGGCCAGGGGGTCGTTGATATTCAGTCTTAACCATTTGACAAGTTAAGCATCTGGCCACATACTCGGTTACATCCTTCTTCAACCGGGGCCACCAAAACTCGATTTTAAGTTTGGTACATCTTGACCATTCGGGATGTAGAGTGTATCTACTCTTATGGGCCTCATCTAGTATTTTCCGTCTCAAACCTTCATCTTCTGGTACATAGATCCGCTTCTTGTACCTAACCAGACCACTAGGTGATAGGTCATGGTCTTGAGTTTCGCCTCGTGAGATCATCTCCCGTGCTGCAACAGCCCATTCTTCATGTTTCGAGCTTTTTCGACTTCATCTCTCGAGATCGTATTCTCTTTGACTAACAAGGAGATTCAAAAGATAGGCTTCATCGGCGCATTGTAATTCATATAAATCGATTCGACGGGTTCAGTCTCGAAGTCTTCAAGTAGCCTCCGTTCTTGGATCATCATGTATGCCATGTGTGCACCGTCTTTCTACTGAGAGCATCTGCAACGACGTTTGCTTTACCCGGATGATACTTGATCTCCAAATCGTAATCTTTCAGCAGTTCCATCCAGCGACGTTGCCTCATGTTGAGTTCTCTCTGATCGAAGAGGTATTTCAGACTCTTATGGTCGCAGTATAGTTCTACGGTCGCACCGTAGAGATAGTGCCTCCATATCTTCAAAGCGAACACGATCGCTGCTAATTCTAAGTCATGTGTAGGATAGTTTGCTTCGTGAGTCTTCAACAGACGAGAGGCGTAAGCTACTACTCTACCCTGTTGCATTAGGACACATCCCAACCCATGCCCACTGGCATCACTATAGACTACGTACGTCTCACTTGGATGCGGGATGATCAACACCGGGTGCAAAGAGTCGGCCTTTCCCCTAGTCTTTGAAAACTCGTCTCACAATCCTCCTCCCACACGAACGGTTGATTCTTCCTCGTGAGCTTTGTCGTGGTAAGGCAAGGCGTGAGAAGTTACGTATGAATCTGCGGTAGTATCCCGCTAGGACCCAAAAAGCTATGAATTTCCGTCACCGATTCCGGCCTCTTCCAATCTAGAACCGCTTCCACCTTGCTAAGATCCACAAGCAACATCATCGTGGATATGACATGGCCTAGAAATTTCACTTCTGGTAGCCAAAATTCACATTTGCTCAATTTAGCAAAGAGTTGTTTGTCACGTAGTATACCTAATATGAGTCGCAGATGTTCTTCGTGCTCCTCTTTGCTTTTTGAATAGATCGGGATATCGTCGATGAATACTACCACAAACTTGTCTAGGTGTTGACGGAAGATTCGATTCATGTAATCCATGAATATGGCAGGTGCATTTGTCAATCCGAAAGGCATCACAAGGAATTGTAATGCCCATATCCGGTTCTAAAGGCCGTTTTTGGAACATGTTTGGTTTTCACTCGCAGTCGGTGGTATCGAGCGCAAATCGATTTTGGAGAATACATAGGAACCGGATAGCGATCGAGTAGATCATCAATTCGGGGAAGTGGATATTTGTTTTTAACAGTTACCTTGTTCAACTCACGATAGTCGATACAAAGTCGTAGGCTTCCGTCCTTCTTCTTCATGAATATCTTGGGGCTTCCCATGGTGACACGCCTGGGTCGGATAAACCCCTTGTCCGAGTTCTTCAACCTGCTTCTTCAATTCTTGCATTTTGTTTGGTGCCATACGATACGGTGCTTTTGATATCGATCCGGTTCCAGGCATCAGATCAATGGCGAACTCTACTTCCCTTTCAGGGGGTAACTCGTGAGATCTTCGGGAAATACGTCAGAAATTCGTTCACAACGGAATGTCTTCGAGTGAGGGTTCGGCATCATTGCCTTGATTGAAAAGAACACCATATACGCCGCAACCATGCTTTATGCATCTTTCAGCCTTCCGCCACAAATAGAAAGTTCAGGCTTGCATCAATCTTGCCTTTGCCGTGTGGAGGTGAGAATAGTATCTTCTTACTACCACAATTGATGATTGCATTGTTTGCCAACAGCTTGATCGAGACCAAGAATAACGTCGATGCCATGGAGTGGTAGTCGGATAAGATCTATGTTGGAATTTCACCCATTTACTCCCACAATGCAATTAAGGCAGGCATCAGAAGCTAAAGATTTAATGCCAAGTGGCGTAGCTACTATCAAATCGTAAGGTAATCTATAGGCATGCATCCTAATCGTTGTGCACGGTCATAAGAAATAAACGAGTGACTAGCACCCGAATCAAACAATGCCCGAAGCGGATTCCCATTAAGAGAGATAGTACCTTTGATCATTTCAGGAGATTTTCTGGCTTCTTCGTTTGTCAGGGCAAAAACCCGACCTGGGCTTTGTGGCCTCGCTTCCAGCGTTTTTTGAGGGCAGTTCATGCTAATGTGCCCTGGCTTCTGGCACCGGTAGCACACAGGCTTTCCCTCGCAATTGGTTCCCTGATGGTACCTCCGGCATTTTGGGCAGGCTTGGTTTGTCTGCATCCTTGGGAAGTTCTGCTGCCTTGGTTGGAACGGCCTCTTGTTCCCTCCTCGGTTGTTTCCCCAGGGTGCCTTCCTTTTCTGCGATGAGTTGTTATGGTTAAAACCGCCACGATTTGGGCCACTGCTACTAAAGGGTCTGGTCTTTCGCACTCTTTCAGGTTGCGCTCGATCTGCCGGCAAGCTTCAACTGCTTGGATCAGCTCTGAGAACTGATGCAACACCAGTCTCTCCTTTATATCATACTTCAGGCCATAGATTAATAGGTTTGTCATACTGCTCTCATCATCATCTGTCTCAGGTGTGATGAGTATCATGACAAGTTGGTGAAACGAGCGAAGTAGTCATCGAAAGACTCTTCCTGGCCTTGTTGGATGTGCAGAAATTCTGATTCTTTGGTCCTCTGCACGAAAAGTGGGAAATATTGCTCGTTAAACTTCTCTTGGAATTTCTCCCAAGTAATGGGGCAGTAGCGTGCCCGTAGGGTTGTCGTAGTATTTCTCCACCATCGGTCGGCATCTCCCTCCAACTTGTAGATTGCTAGTTGAGCCTTCCTATTCTCCGGACATTCCAAGACCTCGAAGATTTTGTCCAGACGCATTAACCAGTCTTCGGTTGAGTCGAGTTTACCTCGGAAAGCTGGTGGTTTGAGTTTGCAGAATTGGGTCACCCAGTATTGATTGTCCCTAACTTCTCTGGCAGGTTGAGGTAACACTGCCATCGCTCTCTTCCTTTGGGGAGGTGACTGAGATCGATCGGATCTCTCGGATGCGTGACTTTGCTCATCGTCCTGCTCTTCGTTGTCTTCCTCTTCCTCGCTACTCTGCTGTTCATTATCAACTTGTTGTTCTTCGTCTTGCCTCTCATTTCCTCCACCTTGTCTATTGGCGAGGAGTGTATCAATGAGTTCTCGTTGCTCTTGTACGATTCTCCTCATTTCTTGGATTTCATTCGGGGGTGGTGGTGGTGGTGGTTCTTGTTGGTCAAGTTCATGTATTGGTACTATTCGTGCTTGTCTACCCCTACCTCTCCCTCAGCCTCTACCTCGGCCTCGGCCTCTGGAAGCTCCGGCGCCTCTCAAGTTTGCCATATTCTAATTTTAAAGATTACTGGATAATGACATTTAGAGACAAGTAAGTTCAAACATGGCACACACATATATAACACATATATATTGATAACAAAGTATTTCACATAGGTTCATAATTCACCAAACTAGTTATATGTTACAACCCATTTATCTACTAAGTATTTTACATCCCCTCAAGGCATTTAGAGGAGCGATAATATATACTAACTTAGCCTTGCTAACTACTACTACTTCCACGACATTCTTGGACTGATACGGGATTGCCTCTATTCGTCTACATATTCCAGTACACCAGACGTTTAAGGCGAAAGATACAAAAAAAAACATCCTCTATGTGGCCCTCTTCTAGGAGCTCATTGGTTTTGTTTGTCCAAAAGCGGGTACGGGGAAAATGGTGGAGAGTGGATCGATCCAATCTCCAGGAGGATGTTGAACTAAGTGCATGAAACTTGAATTTATAAGTAAAATTCTTTGACACGGGTCAAGTATTGGATGTATTTATCTTTCAAAGTGTTTTAGATTGGTCATTTGGAGGACAAGGTCAAGGTGTACAATCGTGTTAGGATAGTGTTGTCATTTAGGACATAGTGTAGGTCGTCGAGTTGGCATCGAATTGTTGTCAAGTTCTTGGATATCGGGGTAATCAAAGTTGTCACCCTTTGAAGAGTGATGTGAACTATTGGGGCTTGCGTACCATGTTTAGTGGGTTACATGGATGGGCACAGGTTTATAGATGTTCGGGGTAGATAGGTACGGTGGTCATATAGATTTCGGATGGAATATTCGTAGGGTAGGGGATCGGGGGTGGTACCGGCTCGTAGGGGATGATATTCGTGGTTCATCGTCGGGATAGTTAGGCATATAGTCGGGTCTAGATGATGTTCTGGGGCGGGGAAGTTTGGGTCAGGTATAAACATCGGGGGTGGATTGCTTGGTTGTGGATTTAGTTTGACTCTTATGTTTCCAGGAGCAGCTGTTCTACATGCTATACGTCTCCGCATCCCGTAATAATCTACGTAGGGTAATGCGTCTTTGTCCATCACTACAACAACATCGGGGTTTATCAAGTACTAGTTTTCAAAATTTTATTTAAGATAATGGCTTTAGAGCTAACTTAGTTAATAAACCAATTGGCCAGGTAAGTGTCTATCATGGGAGCCTCACCGACTTTTACGGCGACTGGTTGGCTGATCCACATAGACTAGCCTTGCCTTCGGCACCAATGGTTTATCATAACTGAGTTGGGTTTATGCCAGATAAAACTTTTGAAGGCTGATCCTAACTAACTAGTTTACAAGCCCGGGCGGGTGTATTTGTGGAAGCCTCGGCGAGGTTAAAAGGATTTGGGAAAACCCCTTTCTAGACAGACCGTTAGGAGTAGCATAGTTAAATTCGTGACAATTGCTCTGATACCAAAATGTAACATCCCAATTTTCGAAAGCGTTTTCGGAAATATTTGATCAGAGTAGAGCATCAGAAGTAAATAGTATTTAGAAAAGTAACTAATAAACATCCACTGTAGTGTAAGAGTTGGTTGTTAACAGCGGTACAAAATTTTTCAAATGTTATCATAAATCAAAAAGGCTTCCACCGGCCGTCTCCTACATCGGCTGCTTACCCTCGTCCTCGCCCTATTCACTCCGAACCCGAAGCTAAGGTGAGAGCCGAGGTTCAATACCCATTGAACCTCGGTAACGGTTAACCTCATGTTCATGTACAGTTATGTATGACAGTTATCTCATGACATCACAGCTATATTCACATATAAAAAGTAATAACAACACAAGCCACCGCATATGAATGTTATTATTAGCCCGCACTATTCACCAGTGCCACGATGGTACATCCGTGTCCTCGCTAGGAAAACTCAACGGCGTTATCATGACTATAACCCGTATAAAGTTGTATGTGTATGAACAATTCTTTTAAAAACAAAAGTCACAGTTTATGAACATATCTATCACATATAGGTATACAAGTAAACATCGAGTTAGTGTTACAAGACGCTCGTCCGTACCTTAGTCGTTGATGTTGGTACGTTGGCGTCTCGTACATGTGATCACGTTTGTCCTATAATGGTAATATCGCATTTATTAATTCAACAATAATATTCTAGAGGGTATCCTAGTCACTAGAGACCCTTTTTCCCTTGGTAGGTTGATTTTTCACTTATCTCCTTCAATTTTCTCAAAAACGCAGGCCCAGCAATTCTGATCAGATTTTAATCGATCTTTGAAAATTCATAACTAATTCTAAAAACATCGAAACGAGGATCCGTAAAATTCCTTGGAATCCTTAGGATGTCTATTTTCAAGTAAAAATAACCACCTTGCCCAGATTTCATGTATCATTCCCAGATTTAAAGTTTTGAGTATCTGCCCATTATTTTTCCAGAAATTCGTAGCCTAACTTTGAGGATTTTTATCTCTCTGTACAAAAATCATTTTGACATGTTCTTGACATATTTAAAAATCCCTATGTGTCTAATTTAACCATGAATTTTCCCAGAATTTTTGATCATTTTTTCAATATGAAATTCTGGCGTTTTCATGGCTGACTCCAGAAATTCCGAAACCGATGAAATTTCGCGTAACTTCGTTACTTTGATGATTTTCTTCCAAAAATTTTGCTATAACTTCTTCTTTATCAATTTTTAGAAATAAAGCCAATTTTAACCATAAAACATCTAAATAAAATTATCCTAGCATATTTAAGATCTAAGCTACTTCTATCTAAGAATTTAAGAACTAAAACTTAAAGAACTTAAAGCTAGAACTAGAAAACTTACCAAGAACTTTGCTCCTTCTTTCTTCAGGGCTCTCACTCTCACTTTCTCTCTAGATTTCAGATGTTGTTGCTTTGTGAATTGGTGAAGAATTATGAAGCCCAAGGACCCCTATTTATAGTAGTTTGGGGTGGCAATTTAGCAATTAATTCAACCTTAACTCATCTTGTACCTTGGCCATTGGATCTAGGTCATTTTGGAAGCTCAAATCCTCACCTTTAGACCCCAAAACCGTGCTCCCCCTTTCTCTCTCCCTATCCTCTTCCATTTTTACTTTTTGCAAACTATCTCATGTGCTCTTGCTTTCTTTCCAAGCCACAAGTTGCTTCTTCTAATTTTTGTGTTGCACTTCACTAGATAAAAATTCATTTGAGGGTCTTAATGAAGTTTGATTCAAATTTTCTTTTTGGTTTTGAACTCTTGGGATTTTTAGCTTTAATTAGAGACCATAATCACCTATTTTCTCAATTGGGCAAAATCCTCAAAAGTTGAGGAAATGACTTTGGCTATAGTCAATTTCAAGCTTGAATTATGCTTGTTAATAATCACTTCTTAGATTTGATTGATGGTTAATGGATTTCAAGATACAATTTATTTTGTATAGGTTTTCATTTGATTATGTCTTAAATTAATTCCATGGATTAATTAATCATGTGCAATTTTCTCATTATGCTTTATTCTCTTGATTTTTCTCCCACCAATTTATCCTCTTCCATTTAGTACACACTCTTCCTTTATTTTTATCCTCTTCCATTTTGCCCCAAAGTCTTCATGTTTTAATGTTTCATTTATGACTCACCATGCAAGTGGGCATTTTTTTATGGAACAATTTTCCTCTCTCCCAAGACATCAAACCCTTTTTCCCCCCAAAATATGCTCCTCATTCTTTTTTTGTTTTTGTTTTATTAATCCTGCATGTGGGGCTATTTCATTGGTTGTTTGCTTATGCACTTGGATTGAGCTTTATTAGAATTAATTAGGTCATTGGATTAGCTTTATGAGATAAATTCTTGGCCTTTAGATCATAGTTGAAATTGTTGACTTTTCAACTCTTGATTAAAATTTGATTAACATCTTAATCCCAAACTTAATTATCTCTTGATTGTTGTATTAGGGGTTCTTAGAGTAGTTGATGATTGCTAATAATTCATTTAGTGCTAAACTTAACCTCTTATTGGTTCTTGGTTTTTAATTAGCTTAACACACCTTTAATTGATGACAATTAGTATTAATTGTAAAGAATTACCTAAATATTCCATTAGTGTAATTTTAATTGCTCATTAATTGTTGGTAATTGTCCCTTAATTGTTTCAAGTGTTTTGATAATTCTTTATGGCCTTTTGTGACTTAAATATGATCTAAATATTAATTATAAGGTATTAGAAAATTTAGTCTCCTAATAAATTATGAACATGGGTGTTTAAGACCCTTTGATTAATTATGAAGATTTGCACAATTTATTTAATTTAGTGAAGGTTTGGTTGGTCTTTAATTGTCATTAATTTCTCTAAATATACTTAAGTATTTTCATCTCCATATGAACCATAATTTAAATATGGTGTTTGTTGCATTTATGGTATTTTATGATGCCTAATAAAATTCCTTAAACTATTGGCTACTCTAATTCTAGGGAAAAATTGCCTAGAGAATAAAATAAACATGTCTCAAAATTTGAGACCACATATTCACCTATTTTAAATAGGCTTTAATTATCAAAAATATTGTATTTAAGATACATGAAAATTTTGGGTATTACACAGGTTAAACTAAGTGCTAAAAACATGATTAGAAAAGGGGTTTTAAAATTGATTTTCTCTAAACTAAAATTCATTTAAAAAATACAAAGAAACTAATTCTATTCTTTTTGCTATTTTTGGAAAATAATGTAGAATGATTTGGATTGAAAGGGATTAATTATGGATGCTCTTAGTAATGAAGGAAATAGCTATCCTCGCTAAAAAAAGGGGTATGTGAGTCTAACTTCATTAAGTCGTAATTAAAAAAAAAAAAAAAAAAAAAAAAAAAAAAAATCAAGATACCACTTAAGTCCAATATTCCCAGTTAATAGTAGCTCTACTACCGTAGCTAACTACTACCTCTTGGGATATTGTTAGAAACCACTTAATGTGTAATTGAAATTGGAATAATGCAATATGAGTCTTCTTAGTCCATCAAAGGTACAAATCAACCACCTTAATTAGATAATACAACACTAATTAACATAACTTCATTGCAACCACAAAGAAATTCAAACATATATAATCTTCAACCCACAATATTCAATCTCAACTACAAATATCAAACTAACAAAGTTAATTACCATTAGTCTCAATTCCAGAATCATGTATAAAAATTAAATAAATTCTAATACATAATTCTAGACTAATAGGATGATAGATAAACTCCGGTATGTAGTGCCTTTAGCTCAAGCAAAAATTCCTCATCACCAAGAAGCAAAACACCTCATCAACACATTGAACTCTCTATCACCACCAATCTTGAAATTGCATAATCCATGGAAAAGAGTAGGATAATAAAAATGAGATTAAAGAAGAAGGTGGACTCTATGGGTTCTGTAAAGAAATAAAGGAGTGAAAAGAAAATCGAAATAAGATTATGAAAGGAAAATAAAGGATGGGTTAATGAAAAGAAGGATGAGCCATGGTATTTATGACGACGGTGATTGGTGATGAAGAAGATGATGATGGTGAACAGTGGGTGAAGGAGGGTGACGGTGAGAAGATGAAGGTGGTGGTCGAGCTGCGAGGATCGCTGGTCCGAGGGTGTATGGAGGATAATGGATGATGATTCAAGTCCTCGTGTGAATCGATGATCGAAGGAATGAAGAATCAAGGTCGCGGCGCCGCTTCCTCGTTTTAATATCCCTCAGCTGGTTCATAATGTGTCGGGTTTCTGATTCCTTTTTACGGGGCTGCATCTCTGAATAAATCAGAAAACCTAATGAATCAATGGCCCAAAACGCATAGCTGAATACAGGGACCTAATTGAAAATTTAAAAAGTTCTGGAAAGGGACTAGAATGAAACTTTTAAAACTTGAACTTAAATTTCCATTTTCAAATTTAGTCCAATTTCTTCAAGTACCTACAATTTAAACTAATTAATCTAACATCAAATATTCTCATAAAAATCAATAATTAAGAGTAATTACATTTTTTGACAATTTTGCCCTTTTTAGCCCTAATTTAATGTATTTACTCTTAATCTTAATTTATCACAAGAAAGGCATTTTAGGCTCAATAACTATGATAAAGTCCATTAAAAATCTCAATTTAATCATGTAAATTCATATAATTAATTCCCATGGATTAAGCTTTATTCATGTAATTAATTAAGGCCATCAGATCTAGCTTTATGAGTTTTAATCTTGGCCCTTTATATATGTAGAAAAATCATACCTACTATTGTAGATTTTTATCTTATATCACATTATCTCCAAGTACATCATCTCCTTCCAATTTGTCTCCCTCATTAATCCTCCCATGTGTTTGCTTTGATAATATTTAGATTAAAATATTATAACTCATTCTTCTTCATCAAGCTAGGCAACCGTGGCCTCTTTACTCACAAGCATTTCATACGCTTTTTAATCAACTAAATAGCTTGATTATTGCTTGAAAAGAAAAGAAATCCCATCCACCATAAATGCTGGCCGACATCCACCTCTTTTATTCATTTAATAAATTTTTTAATAGCCAAGAACATTCTTTGTTCATTGCAACATTTCATTAGATTAATTCCATATACCATGCCACCTTTTTCTTTCACTTTTCAACTCTAATTATATAATGCTTTTAATTTCATCATCATTGATTCTCTCTCTCACATTAATTCAGTCGACATGCAGATCCCTTTTGGCCATTTAATTTGTTTTTTTAATTAACAAAACACCCCTTGTTTCAAGCCTTCTAATTGGCTAGTTGCTTTATTTGACTTTTCAACCCAATATTATTATTTGACAAATCTTCTTTGGCCTTTAATTTTTTCTTTAATAATCAGCCCTCATTTATTTCAAAAATGATGACTTTAATTTACCCATAATTAAATTGAAGAATTATGCCATTAGTGCAAAGCTTATTTGCCAATTTGCTAAATTGTCACTTAATCTAATTATGTGTTTTTTTTAATAACTTTTTCATGGCTCTTTTAATATTAAAATAGCCATTATTCTATGTGGCTCTAAGCCACATATGTTAACCAATTTAATATGGTAACATATTCCAAAATACCGAATTTTTGGTAAAGTGAAAATCGGGTATTACATTTCTCCCCCCGTTAAATTAAATTTCGTCCTCGAAATTTGAACGTATTACCTTGAAAGATTATCTAGACTTCTAGTCTATTCCCTCCTATGGATGCTTACTAAACATGCACCCTAACAATCTCATTCAACTTGGACCCAGGTATAGTATTCAAATAAAGGACCCGCTGGTCCATTCTCACAGCGCTCGATTACACAGGTCTCACTGCCTGACTCATTTAGCCTTTTGGCTTAACACACATTGGCCTTCCGGCTCAATCTATTACCATAGCACTGGAGATTCTAGCCTCACCACCTAGGAAATCATCCTCAGGCCTTGGGCACCTCAACTACTACCTAGTACAATGAATGTTTTGTCAGACTCAAGATGTACTGTAGACATGCTAGTCTAAAGTCACCATGACCCTTAGTATCTTACACAGTGCTTAAGCATCACAGGTCTTATAGCCCAGGGACTCCGCCTCATGCAAATTTGCACACCAGGTCTTATCGCCTCGAGCTTTTGCTCTTCTATTTCACCTGAGCCTTTCCCATTCAAGCTCTCAGACTACTTTCACTTACTTAGCACTATAGCTGACAACTACTAACTAGCTTAACCTTGTTTAGTGTTCTAGACCTTTCTAATAGTTTTATGTTCCTATACAAAAATTTCCAACTACACCGCTTTTCAACACAATAGCATCGACAAACATGTCGTCGCTATACAAAACCATTATGTTTTCTCATTTTCAAATGTTCATACATTGGAAATTTTTCGTGGTCTCAATACATTTCACAATCCGCACCATACCAAAAGGTAATAGTGCCATCATATTTTCAAACTCAATCGCTGCCAACACAATTTTGTGAAAACATATTCACTTTCTTTGGGTCATTTTCAAAAACTTTTACTACCGGTACATATTTTTGAGAGAAATAATTCATTTTACAAAACTTTTAACAATTGAGAGCTCACGCCACCATTTCAACCACTTGGTATAGCAAGCGTCTTATCCCAATCCCCAAATCCGCCTCTGTATCCCTCGGCCTCAAGTCGAGTCACTAGGCATCAGCAGTACCGTCAAACAATGTGGAAGAACCTCCGCCCCGACCCAATGTTCACACTGGCACATAAAGTAGCAACCCTATCTACCGAAACTCGGTCCACCCATAGACGGGCCAGTCCTACTAGACAAAACATACGCCCTAGGCAAAATGTTATGGATTGGGTCCGTTCACCGCCGGGTGCGATTTTCATTCTCTCAAACAAAATCCCTCAAAAACTCTTTGTTCAAAAAGAGCTTTTATCAAAGGTCAGCGATTTCAACCATTTTAAAATATCTGGAAAGACCCAGCAAACTGTGTACATCTACAACTGCTTCTTTCCTTCCGGTTCTATATCTTTACTTTACAACACAGCTTGAAAACTCAGTTTCAAACTCGGGTTCTAACAAAACCCTTTTTATAAGACAACATCATAAAAAGATAACCATCATTGTGGTCTCAAATTCTGTTGAAAACATTTCATTCGAAAACTCAATTTCAAAATTCACAAGTTCAAAAATTTCAAATATAACAGGTCTATTGGCAAGTTTGAAAATTCAATTTTTAAACCTTACTCAGGAACCAAACAACTAACCTTAAAAGGTGATTACTAACTAATAGTATCCGGACTCTATCCTTGGCTATTCAAGCCATTCGTAGAACGCTCAAGCCACAATAGTATACTCTTCTTTTTAATTTTCTCTATGGACACACCGGCTATTTCGGACATTGCCCGCTATCCTCAAGGGTTTCACAAACTTTTCGGGACACTTCGTATTTGTCGTTTAACAAGCATGGGGCTTCATCGCCATACAGCCTATAGACACAATATATGCTATACAACTCATTTGGAGTAACTCATGACGATATACTTGGATTACGTAAACTTTTTCTCTAGGGAACCGATTAGATATGGGACTCGCTACAATGTACTTTCCTTGAGAATCGATACACTGGTAGCTCTACTCTATGGTTCGTTGTGATGGCAACTTCACTCTACGGTTTGACGCCACGGTGGCTTCACTCTACGGTACTTCACTCGACGCTTCACTCAATCCCTCCGATTGATCAGCACCTCCGGTCAAAACCCTTCTTAGGTAGCCCTTTCCGAATAGATCTCCCCGTAAGTAGCCACCTCCGATCACAATTTCCCATAAGTAGTACTTTCTTCAGTTAACCATCTCTGAATCATTATAACGAGAACTCAGATCTCTATCAGGTTACTAACCCTTTAGTGGTTTGGTAATTCTGCTGTCTCTAGGTCTACTACCCTATCCAGGGTCATTTTATTCATGGATTTTCTAGCTCCAATCAACAGCCTTATCTCAATTTCCCTATCGGGTAATCACCCACTTCTTTGGGGATCTATTAGCCACTAACATCTCTAAGGTTATTGGTCCTACCTTGAAACCATAACCTGTGGCTATTGAGGTTTTAGCTATCGTAGGGTTCCGTTAAGGAACTAACTCTCAGGTATTCAAACCTAAGGCAACCTCACTCACATTTTCTTAGGGTTCCTACTCTCAAGTACTGGAACCTAGGCAATGCTCAGTCATACCTTGACCTAAGCACTGTCTCTGAATCAAGCCTATTATCACACTATCTTTTCTCATAGTATCCCAAAGGATTACTATGTTTCATACCGCAAGGTACTCGGGCCTTTGTTTGAAGGATATCAAATTCTTATGCTATATCCCAGGGGTTAAGAATCCTGAGATTTCTCTCACTTAAGCACACTTAATTTCACAACGTCTGTCGTATTTGGGTACTAATATCAGTACAAATACCACTGCATACCGACCACTCTCATAGGTACTAGTATGGCATAATTGCCTCCCCAGAAATACTGGGTACTTTCCCCTTTTTATCTAACGATCACCACCGTCAAGGACTTAGTCAAAAGACCTTCATCCCCGGAGCCATGCCCCATTGCACGCATGGTGTCTGGTTTTTGCAAGGCATGGATTTTCCTCTCAGGGTAACTTAGAAAGTTACTGTTTCTACAAGGAAACTAAATCAATAGTCACTGTCTATAGGAAAACCTAAGCAGTACCGACTTCTCTGTAACGATTCCCTTGAAACACTGGGCGGGGATTTAACTCAAACTCCAATTTCTATATCAGAAGTCCTAGAGCTTAGCAACAGAACCCATATTCTATGTTATCTACTATATCTCTGAGTCTCATCCGGCGTGGCCCAGCTCCATATATAAGCTCTGGGTTAAAATGGAATTAATGCCCAGTACAAACTGGAGATTATCGGAATTATCAGAATTATCAGAATTATCAGAATTATCGGAGCCTAATATCGATGTAGGTACAGGCGATGGATACACCATCCCTGGTTTAGAGTGGTGCACCGACAGAGGGTGGTACACTGGTTCAGGATGGTACACCGGTTCAGGATAGTATACCGGTTCAGACTGGTATACCGAAGTAAGGTGGTACTCCGACTTAGGATTATATCAGTACTCATTTTCAAAATATGTTCTTAAAAAGGCGTAGAGCCTAACTCCATTACTCAAACCAAATGGCCAGGTAGGTGTTTATCATGGGAGCCTCACCGTGCTAGGGTGACTGATTGGTCGATCCACATAGACTAGCCCCGCCTTCGTGATGAGGGCCTTTTTGTCTTTAGCCTTGGGGTCCACAATAAAAAATAAACCAAGGATTGCGTATAGCAAACCTAGGATCGTTCTCTCTCTCGAGGAGCCTTTTATTGAGTCCTAAGTAATCTAAATGTCATGCAAATATAATTAAAACAAGGGGAAAATTGGTTTTGGATTTTCAAATTAATAAACTAAAGAGAAATGCAATTTTAATTAAATGCTAAACTAATATTTTTGGTATTTTTAATAAAATGTAATGGAGTGTGAAGTGTATGAATGATTGCCCTTGGAGATAGAATAATGACTATCATAGTTCAATTAAATGTAGGAGTAAATTTTCACTAAGTCTAGATGAAAAATCCAAAGATACCACTTGAGTCCAATATCCTCAATTAATAATAGCTCCTACTACCGTAGCTAACTATTACCTCCTGAGATATTGTTTAAAGCCACTTAGTGTGCAATTAAAATTGGAATAAATGCAAATTGGGTCTTCTTAAAATTGAGTACTGAACAGTCCCTCAAAGGGGCACAAATCAACCACATTAACTAGACAATAACACGCTAATTAATATCATCTCATTGGTCCCAAGAAATATATCAATGTAAACACCAAATCACAAAATCCAATTCAATTACATGTGTTCAATCCACAGAGAAATCCAAACGGCAACTCAGTCTCAAGCATTACAAAACAATAATCCTAAAACTAGGAAATTAAAATGTAAATAGAGAAAATAGATTAAACAAAATGAACTCCCTTATATTGAAGCTTTGGAACTCAAGCTACTTAATCCATCTCCAAGGAGCAAAAGAGCTCAGCCACACATATCCATTAGAGCATCCACATTAGTTTCATAAACCACACAACCATGGAAGATGATGGCTTGAGGAAAATGGTGAGGCAGAGAGCAAGAGAGAGAAGAAGGTGGAGTCGATGGTGTCTGCTGGAAAAAAAATGGAAAATGGAGGAAGGAAGGAGCGAAGGTGATGGTCTGTGTGTGGCCTTTCAGTGGTGGCGAGGATGAGGTGACGGTGGTGGAAGATGATGATGGTGGGGGAAGGTTGGCTTCCGGTGGAGTGAGGGTCGGAGAAAGAAGGATGATTGTTGAAGGTAACGGAGGAGTGAAGTCGATGATTCAGCGATGAAGGTTAGAGGAAGAGTGGTTGTTGTCGCGTGAAGTGGTGGCTGGAGGAGGAAGGTCGTTGGTGTCTGCTGGCGTGGAGGTGTGTGCCGCGGCGACGGCGAGAGAAGAGTGGAAGTCGCCGGCGACTTGGTGAAGGGAAGGTGGAAGAAGAAGGGAGGAAGAGGTTGTGGGTCTTCTGTGTGTACGCGTGAGAGCTCTAGCGACGCTGTGTCTCAATCATTTTATCCCCAGATCCCTCAGCTCACGGGTCTTCAATTTGTCGGGTTCTAGGTCTTCTCCATCTAAAGTGTCGGGTCCTTTCTTTTTAATTACCTTCAGCCTGGCCTATTGTATAAATAGCCGAAACGCTGAGCTTCAATCTTACAGCATTTAATATGTCGGGTCCTATTTTGAATTCAAAACCCAACCTAATATGCAGCCCAAAACGCAGAGTTCCATTAGGGACTAAATTGCAAATTTTAAAAACTGTTGCTTCAGGGACTTAAATGAAAAGTTTATAATTTCAGTTCAGATTTTAATTTTCTAATTTCATCTAACCCTTTGAAGCATCTACAATGAAAAATAATTGATCTAATATCAAATATCCTCAGAAAAATCAATGATTAAGAGTAATTACATTTTTTTGACAATTTTTCCCTTTTAGCCCTAATTTAATGTATTTACACTTAATCTCAATTTATCGAAGAAATACATTTAAAGTTCAATAATTACGACAAAAATGCATTTAAAATCCTTATTTAATTATCAAAAATATGTAAAAATATGGTTCAATCACTTCGGCACCAATGGTTTATTATAAATGAGTCAGGTTCGTGCCAGGTAAAAAATGCTCTTGGTTGAAAACTCCGAACCTAACTCCGTTACTCAAACAATCCCCAGCAGGTGTATTGTGGAAGTCTCGCCGACTTATACGGGGACTGAATGACAACCACAAAACCTCTTTCTAGACACCGGATCGTTTGGAGTAACTTAGTTAACTTCGTGCCAGAATGTCTGCTCTGATACCAAATTTGTAACATCCCATTTTCAAAAGAAGTATATATATATATATATTTTTCATCAGAGTAGAGTATCAGAGCGATTGAGTAACTGATATTTATATTCAAAATGCCGTAAGTCTGGATGATTACAGTAGCGGTACATTATACCGAGTGTTTTCAAAGTAAATAACAAAAGAAAGTCTTGGTGAGTCCCTATGCGTGCCGCTTGCCTTTCTCCTCGATCCTCGGTCCTCCCGACCCTTACGCTATGTTAAGAGCGAGGTTCAATGCCCATTGAACCTCAGGTAACGGTTAACCTCATGCTTATGTGTGACAAAATATGTGTGACAGATATTCGTAACATTACAACATTAACCAATACATAACACACAGCAGATGTAAGGTTACAACAATATATAAGCACACAGCAGATGTAATGTCAATCACAACAACAGTACATAGCACACAACATATGCACAGTCAACCATGTTTGCACTAACCAGTGCCACGACAGCTCCTCGTGTCCTCAGCGCTAGGAAAACTCAACGGCATTACCAAGATCGTAACCCATATAAACAAAGCTGAATGTATAAAAAGTGAACTAAGACGAGTCTTAGACACGGTGCATGACCCAAGACAAAGTCCTTTCCATGACTCTATGAAATCATCTATCACATATAAGCATACAATAAGCATCAGAGTTAGTATTACAGTAAGCGAACGTACCTTTCACCGTGTAATGGCCAACATGTCTGACCTTTGAACCTAGCCCCGGACTTCCCGGATATCCTAACATATCACCATAATACTTAGAATAATATCCTAAGAGATATTTTCACCTCTATTTACCTCTCTACCCTTGGTGGATTTGTTATTTACAATTTTGCCCTTACATTTATTTAAAAACGAAATACTGAATTTTCTGGCCAGATTTGGCATCAACTTTGAAAAATCATAATTAATTCTAGAAAAAACGAAACGAGGATCCGTAAAATTCTCTGAAATCCTTAGGATGTATATTTTCAATTAAAAATAATCAACTTTTCCCAGAACTCACAAATCACTCCCAGGTTTTAGGTTTTGAACCTCTGCCCAGAATTCCTTTATAAATTCGTAGCCCAACTTTGAGAAATTTTATCTCCTTGTACAGAACTCATTTTGACATGTTTTTGACATATTTAAAAATCCCTATATGTCTAATTTAACCATGAATTTTCCCAGAATTTTGTGACTACATTTTCAAAATGAAATTCTGGCGTTTCCATGACTGACTCCAGAAATTCTGAAACCGATGAAATTTCGCTAGAGCTTCGCTACTTTGATCTTCAACTTCCAAGAATTTTGCTCCATAATATTTTCCATCACATTTTCGAAATAAAGGCATATTTAACTATAAAACATGAAAACAAAACTATACTTGGAAGATTAAATATCAAACTAACATTTATTCTAAGAACACAAAACTTAAAACTCAAGAACTCAAGAACTTACCCTTGAAGAACCTTGCTATTCCTTCTTCCTTCCTACTAGCTCTTACTTCTCTCTGCTCTCTTTAGAAAATCAACTCTTGGATTGATTTTGGTGTGAAGAATTGAAGAAGCCAAGCCCCTCTATTTATAGGGAAAAATTGAGGACCCAAATGACAATTAAATTTAACCAAGTCTTACCTTAACCATTGGATTAAAATAGCTTTATAAAACAAAATCCCCTCCATTGAAATGCATTGCCGACATGCCACATAATTCAGCCATTAATGTATATTACATTTACAAAGAATGAATTGATCATTTCAATTTTAGAAAAGAATACCTATTTACTAGGACATTGCCGACATCCCTTTTCTTTGTAATCATCCTATGAGTTTTTTTAAAAAAAAAAAAAAAATAGCCCAAACACATTGTTTATTCAATGAATAATTCCATCAGATTTTTTTCACAAATCACACGCCTCCTCCTTCCTCTCACCTTCTTATCCTCTTCCATTTTTGCATTAAATCCCTTATCCTAAAGTACTTTATTCTCTTCCCAATTTGACTTTTAAATCAACATGTGTTTTAACCCAAAACAATATCTAGATCTTTTCAATTTTTCTTCTTCTACAAGCATGTTGAATCCGTCCTTCCTCCATTTAGCTTGTATTTGTGTTACTTCTAAGTCTAATTGATAGTGTATAAAGGATTCCTATCGGCTCAATTTAATTTCCATGGATTAAGCTTTATTCATGTAATTAATTAAGGCCATCAGATCTAGCTTTATGAGTTTTAATCTTGGCCCTTTATATATGTAGAAAAATCATACCTACTATTGTAGATTTTTATCTTATATCACATTATCTCCAAGTACATCATCTCCTTCCAATTTGTCTCCCTCATTAATCCTCCCATGTGTTTGCTTTGATAATATTTAGATTAAAATATTATAACTCATTCTTCTTCGTCAAGCTAGGCAACCGTGGCCTCTTTACTCACAAGCATTTCATACGCTTTTTAATCAACTAAATAGCTTGATTATTGCTTGAAAAGAAAAGAAATCCCATCCACCATAAATGCTGGCCGACATCCACCTCTTTTATTCATTTAATAAATTTTTTAATAGCCAAGAACATTCTTTGTTCATTGCAACATTTCATTAGATTAATTCCATATACCATGCGCCACCTTTTTCTTTCACTTTTCAACTCTAATTATATAATGCTTTTAATTTCATCATCATTGATTCTCTCTCTCACATTAATTCAGTCGACATGCAGATCCCTTTTGGCCATTTAATTTGTTTTTTTAATTAACAAAACACCCCTTGTTTCAAGCCTTCTAATTGGCTAGTTGCTTTATTTGACTTTTCAACCCAATATTATTATTTGACAAATCTTCTTTGGCCTTTAATTTTTTCTTTAATAATCAGCCCTCATTTATTTCAAAAATGATGACTTTAATTTACCCATAATTAAATTGAAGAATTATGCCATTAGTGCAAAGCTTATTTGCCAATTTGCTAAATTGTCACTTAATCTAATTATGTGTTTTTTTAATAACTTTTTCATGGCTCTTTTAATATTAAAATAGCCATTATTCTATGTGGCTCTAAGCCACATATGTTAACCAATTTAATATGATAACATATTCCAAAATACCGAATTTTTGGTAAAGTGAAAATCGGGTATTACAGTGGGCACCATAGGTCCCTGCAATCACCTCGAACAAGATTCCTGCCATTTGGTTATAGAAGCCTATTCCGGGCGTCATGCATACTACTCATGATAGCATTGACGCTAGTTTGTAGAGTGTTATTTGAAACCTTCTTCGCTTCAAAAATATCGTTGTTACGTAGAGGCATTGGTTAGGAGCCTTTTATGTAGTACAAGCCAGACAAACATTTTGCACCTTTCAAGTATTTTTAATTTCAATAATGTGTCTCATATAGGATCCGCTTGCGAGACATCATTAATTAAAGAATCATATGCTAACTTGACAGAAAAATTATGGCTCTTGGTCCATTTCCAACGGATCTGATCATTTACCAAAACTTCGATGCCATCCTGCACTTTGCCCCACGTTCTCTTAATCCCACTCCACAAGTAT
Organism: Acacia acuminata; assembly: GCA_019022655.1. NCBI lineage: Eukaryota > Viridiplantae > Streptophyta > Magnoliopsida > Fabales > Fabaceae > Acacia > Acacia acuminata. The sequence goes on from JAFJYI010000117.1 coordinate 1,547,079, forward strand.
GAGCCAGGTTTGGTTGAGTCAATTCTTGGAATTATGGTAAAGCCACAGTTGTAACACCCCAAATTCCATACTACTTACTGTGTCCGGTGACACATAGTTTTAGGAAAATCAACAGAGTTTGAGGTGCTACAGGTCAGAGTAAAGCGGAACAGAGAGCATGCATTAACGTTTGGATAATGAGTAACTGATATAAAATGCTCAGATATAAGCTGGTTAATTAAATATTTTCCGAAGGAATATCCATGTGATATAATTATCTGGAATGTGTATAATTACAACTCTTAAATAGCAACTATACATTCTTAAACCAAGCCTTAACTAGATTTATGACTTGGAACCCAATATAGTTAGTCAAACCCATTGTCAGGCCAGGTAAAGTTTAGTGGAAGTCTCCCCGTCTTTCATGGCGACTTATGATTGAACCTGTAACACCCCACTGTTCTGAGTCCAAAACAGAGTGGCATCTTCACCTATCATGAATTCTGATGTTTATTTAATAAAAAATTTAAACCATCAGGCTATATCGTTCTTGAAAGAAAAGAAAGCCCTTTTTTTTTTATAAAAAGTTCAAAATAATATTAAAGTTCGAATGGGCTTTTCTGTTGCATTCAAAATATTTTGACAGTGGTTCAAACTTATTATTTTAAGAACATCATACTTAAAAACCTTATCAAGATTTATCAGAGTATTTCCTTATTTCTCCAATTAACCTAGTGCTCTACTAATTCATTCACCATATTTTCGGGCTTGTTACATACATGCCCATCCTAGCAGCAACCGTTAGCAACATATATATTTAATTAGATACTTATGATTACGTAGAAGTAGTTAAGACTTATATACATATATATGTTGCTAACGGTTGCTGCAGGGACGGGCATGTATGTAACAAGCCCGAAAATATGGTGAATGAATTAGTAGAGCACTAGGTTAATTGGAGAAATAAGGAAATACTCTGATAAATCTTGATAAGGTTTTTAAGTATGATGTTCTTAAAATAATAAGTTTAAACCACTATTAAAATATTTTGAATGCAACAAAAAAGCCCATTCGAACTTTAATATTGTTTTGAACTTTTTATTAAAAAAAGGGCTTTCTTTTTTTTCAAGAATAGACATAGCCCAATGGTTTAAATTTTTTATTAAATAAACATCAGAATTCATGATAGGTGAAGATGCCACTCTGTTTTGGACTCAAAACAGTGGAGTGTTACAGAACCACATAGACCAACCCTTTCTTAGTTTAAGCACCAAATGGTTTGAAACAACTATATCAGATTCATGCCGAAACTAGTCCTATCGACTTCTTCAAGCTCGTCTTGACCCGTTCCTCTTCACGGCTTCATCCATAGGTGCCTCTTCTCAGCTCCATCCACGTCGACTTCTCAGATCCAGGTGCCTTTCCTGAACTTTTAGTCAAGGCTGAGATTCAATACCCATTGAATCTCGTAAAATGATTAACCTCATGCTCAAGTAATAACAGTATATATGACATATATTCATTACATTTCAGCACCAACCATACATAGCACACAGCTGATGTAAGATTGCAACAATACATAACACACAACAAATGTAATGTTAATAACACAATAATACATAGCACACATCAAATGTAATGTTCGCAACATTTGCACTCACTAGTGCCACGCCTCCACATGTACTCAATGCTAGGAAAACATATGGCATTATCATGACTATAACCCACACAAACTGAATGTATATAAACATGTGACTAAGGCCCATTACTTAGTCACGGTGCATGACCCAAGACCTAGTCTTGTCCATCACTTCATGAATCATTTCATCACATATAAGCATATAAGACACATTAGAGTTAAAGTTACAGTACGCGTCCGTACCTTTTACCACGTAGTTATCAATATGTCTGACCTTTGAATCTGACTCCGGACTTCCCGGGTATCCTATACATTATCGTCAGATTATTATATGATATTGTGATAAATATCATATTGCTTAGAATAATATCCTAAAGCGTTATTTCCATCTCTTTTTACCTTTTTACCCTTAGTGGATTATTTATCTCATTTTTACCCTTACATTTTCCCAAAAACGAAATGCTGGATTTTCTGGGCAGATTTTTCAGTAACTTTAAAAAATCATAATTAATTCTAAAAAAATAATTCTTGAGTGCTTCAAAATTCCTCCTGACCCTTGACATGTCTATTTTCAATGAAAAGTATTTCTAGAAGCTAGAACATCAAGAATCATTCCCAGGTTTTGCGTTTTCAAACATTGTTCAGATTTAAATCCAGTAAATGAGGCTTATCTTCACAAATTCATATCTCCTTGTCCAGAGATCAAAACGTTACATAGTTTATATATTTAGAAAGCCCTATATGTCTAATTTATTCCTGTAAAATTTCATGATTTAATGACTTCATTTTCTACATAAAATAATAGCATCAATTTTGCTGCCTCCAGGAAGTTCAAAAACTGGAAATTCTACAATTTTCACAATCTTGATCCATTGATTTCAAAACTTATTCCATAACATGTTTTTACCTCATTCAGAATTTTTTCAATGCAAGGAGGTCTAAAAACAAGTATAGGAATTTACTTCCTAATTTTCTGGATTAAACTACAATTTTACTAAGAACTAAAAAGCTAGAGCTCAAGAACTAGAAAACTTGCCCTTGAAGTTCTTACTCATTCTCCTTGCTCCAAGAATTTCACTCTTCTCTTTAACTCAACCATTTTGATCTGAGTTTGGTGTGAAGAAATGAGGAGAAGCTCATGGCTATTTATAGGAAAAATCCCAAGGTTAAACTAGTAATTCCCAAAGTGATCCAAAGTTTCTTCTTTCTTTACAACCTTTAGATTAAAACCACTTTATCACAAAGCGATAATCTGGCAATAGATGCAACGATACACTTGATCAACTCTTGGCTGAGCAAAGTTGAGGCCTCTAATGAATCTCATGTCATTAGGGTTCTTAGTAGAGTGTAAATCCAATTTTGCTTTTTTTTTTTTTTTTTTTTTTTTTTTTTTTTTAAGATAACTATGGGATATAGAAGTCATTTGATCCAAATTTTAAATCTCGAACTGTGTCACATAACCTAATTAATACTTTGTTAAGTTTAGTAACCCAAATTAGAATTTGGGTAATTCAACAAATCTTTATATAGGATTTTTCCTTTAATAATTGTACTTTTAAATTAAAATAAAAAATGATAAAAATATAAATATAACACAAGACACATATAATATAAATTAAGCATATTTTAAAATGTGTAAATAGGTCAGGCCCGAAAAGTTACAGACCAAGCTTTCATAAAATAGGCCTAGCTTATTTATATATTTAAGCCTCTAAGTAGGCCTAGCCTGGCCTTTTAGTTAAACAGGTCAGGCTAGGCCAAGCCATAGGCCACACGATAAGGGTCGGCCTATATATTTCCACCCATAGACCGTATAAGAAAATAAATCATCTATAAATAGAAGAATTTTCATTGACCAAGATTTACTATGGTTGTAACAGTACATAACTTGTAAGACTAACAAACGCAAAAGGAAATAGTCAAAACTTTTGTTTCCAGAACCAAGTGACAAGTTTAAACAATCTAAGTAAAAGTTAAGAAAATTATCGTTAAGAATGTGCATGTATCATCTCCGATATAAGAAACAAAAATGGTCGTTAAGGAAAACACATACTGCTTTCCATTTTGATAGCTGTATCTTCACCTTATCCACCACATATTGGTAAGTCTTTAGTCACTCTTTTGTGATGAAGGGGAACACCAAGATACTTACCCAAGTCGTTTGTTATTGGAAATCTCAGAGAAGAGCAAATCTCACTACTCCAAGTGTGATTGACTTTATTAGAAAAGAATACTATGGTTTTCTGTACTCTCACTTACTATTAATACTCTCATCTAATAGGATCGATAGTATCGATCCCTTTTTAACCATACTAGGTCTAATATTGAATAGTTGTTAAGGAGTCCTTACAAGTATCACCTTATGCACATCCGGATAGCGTTAAAGAATTGATTAAAGTAGTGCCGTATGTATGAGGGAATGAGGAGGTCAATTAAGCAGTGTATAAGGAAAAGAAGAAACTATGAAGTCACTTGCAAGACAGAGGCTTTTTGGCGGCCGTGTGAGTGGAGACGATTGAGGAGGAGTAGTCTAGATTAGATCTAGGGATTATGGAGATAGACATTTAGTATAAATTCAAATAATATATTAGTGTGTTAGTAATCATTATTTCTGAATAATACCACTAGAGTTAAAATGGGGTTTCCTAAATTATTCCATATGGTAATTTCTGCTACGATGAGGTTTATTAACATCTAATAAATATCTTCTTATATTATTTTATTTAAATATCAAAATATTTGTGATCTACATCATAATCAACTAAAAGATATTCTAAATAAATGTTAAATTATATCATGTTAAGAGTTGCTGGAATACTAGAAGGATTCTACTAAGTATAGGGTAGATATCTTAATTACTTTACAAGATTATTTTTTTTAAATTGCAAAATTCTTATAATTTAACTTAAATTTTAATTCTTTTTTTTGTTACAAAAAATATCAAAAAAGCCTCATTTTAGATTCCTCTATTAAAAAAGTCTCTACTTATCTTATTGACATAGATAGGCATGTCAATGACCACTCTATAACTTGTCAATATAGTAACACACTCTTGTCAACAAGAGCTTGTTTAGTTAACATAGATGAGTTTGTCAATAACCACTCTATGATTTGTTAATATAGTTACATACAGTTATCAATAGGAGCCGCTTTGGTAAACATATATAAGGATTCATTCATTATGGTTCAAATGCGGGTAGTAAATTATAGTACCCAAGTGAAAAGAATAGTACAGACCTCTTATACTGCTCACTTTCTTGGTAGTTCCGATAAGATTTTCAAATTGATGGAAAAAAAGTTTCCAGAGTTAGACCTAACCCAAAAAGATTGTTTGGGAGTAAGTTGGATCAAATTTTTGGCTTACATTTATGATTTTTTCAAACACGACATCTCCAAAAGTTCTTACAATGAAGAACAAGGTATCGATTACATGAGGCAAGTGATTCCAAAAATTGCTTTGAAATTCCATATGGAAAAGGTTTATCCAGGATGATGAGCCCATCATGGTATGGGTCTCAATGGAGGTGTGATGAGTAGAATTTCAGAATCCACACTTCCATATCCTCATAGAAATGGAGTGTTTTTCAAGTCGCAGTATATGGTTAGGTAGTATTCAATGGAGAAAAGAGTATGGAAAATCATATGAACCGGGTTAAGAAACTTTATGACTTAATAACTCTTTATGCCCCACTCTTTCCAAGAGAGGTATACGTGAATTATAGAGACCTTAATATGGGGATGAACTACTTCAATAGGACAAGCTTCTTGAGGTCAAGCACTTGGGATGGAATTCAATTATTTAAAGATAATTTTATAAGGTTGGTGAAGGTGAAATCTAAGATTAATCCAAATAATTTATTAAGGCATAAGCAGACCATCCCTCCATTGCCATTGGAAAGTAATAATAAGGATTAAAGGAGTAAAAAAATTTATGGAGGTTTTTTTAGATTGTTCGTGTATGCATATGCTAATTCGGTTATCCAAATAAGCGTGCAAAATAATTTATTGGTGTTTTAAGAATGTTGTATCGCGGTGACATATTGACTTTCAATCCATGTTTAGTATATGAAAGGAATTTTACCTATTATTGATGGTGCGTCATAAATATACATATGATATAGTAGCAATAAGTATTCTTGGATATCGCGCCAACAACAAAAAAATGAATTAATAGTTATGGACATAGAGGGGAAGTTAATTTACGATAAAAATAAAAAAATAAAATTTATGGATTAGTTTGTCCTGATAATTATTTTCTGATATTCCATTTTTAAATATATAATATTGTACAACAAAGCATTATCTCATTAGGTTGGCTATATAGATTGCACGACACCATTACATTCTATCGAAAATAAAATATAGTATTATATTATTTAAAAATAAAAATATGCCAAAGATCAATAGATCAGCTCGCCTCAGGCCTCGCTAGTGAGAGTAGAGAAGTGGGTTCAATCTCGCCTCAGGTGTGTGTTCACTATGTTGTATTTCCCTTTATTTTACAATAAAAATATCATTATATCAATTTTATACACAAGTTAAAAATATGTTGGTATAAGAATGAATTCTAATAAATTCATTTATATGACATATAAATGAATTTATCAAAATTAATGTGTAAATTAATTTATATGATATATAAATAAAGTTAATATGTATTGATGAATGGTAAATTAGTTATTATCACCCCTCTCCTTGCAAGGTCGCATTTTGAACGAAACAATGAATTATTAAAAGTTCCCCTCCTCTTTCCTTCAATGACACTAAATAAGGTGATTCCCTTCCCCTCCCCTCCCCACAAACAAAACACAGAGAACAGCAAAATATAAATGGATATCTTCTTTTCTATTTTATCCGTGGATGTGTGTGTTAAATGAGTATAATGCAATTTATAAATAGACAAAAGCAATTTATAAATAGACAAAGTATAGGTCAAATTGCTTGTATTCATTAACTTAAGTTCATATAGAGATGAATTTACAATTGCACATATGCATTTTTGCAAGAGCGAAATAATAAGTGTTTATATTCCACAAGTGAATTTACAAGTGTTCATATGCAATTTAACAACTAACAATAACGAAGTAGAAAATGTCCATATGAATATTTAAAAATCCTAATTTACAACAAATAAAATTTTTTATAACTTTTCACAGATAAATTTACAATCACATTGGCATTTTAACGATTAATAATAGAAAAATGATTAGTGTGATTGAAAAATTTGACTTAATGAATATAAGCAACTTGATGTATGTATTTTTAACTTCATTAACTTTGAGCCAGTAAACAATATTTGATTGCTTATTATTTGAACAAAAGCAACCTTTAGAAAAATTAAAATTACAAATTCTAAACCAATTTTATTCAAAATAACAATAATTACAATTTTTTTCGATTGAAACAAAATGCTACTTAAAAAAAAAAAAAAAAAAAAAAAAAAAAAAAAGAACCAAATGCAAACCGGCCCCAAGTTTTCAAGATCATGCCTCACAGCTGAGCAAAAGAATCTAAGCAAGGGGAACAATAAGATTACAGATCATTTTATGCCTAAAATTATATGACTTAATTGAGTGATAGTAGCATAATCCAAAAATAGTGTAAACCCAGCTGCCTGATATTATTCGAACTAAATTTTTCAATTTGCAGGTGCAATTAAGACAATTTAGCAAAAGGCTAATCTTCATCGTAACACAAACTTTCATGGACCGATGTGTCTAAAAAAATAAAAAAGGGAAAATTATAATAAAAGACCTAAAAAAAATAATATTTATTAAAAAGGACCATAAAAATGGTAATTATTTTGAAGGACCAGAAATTAAAACCTTGAGATAAAAAGACTAAATTTCCCTCTGCCAAATTTCCTATATTCTCTCTAATTAAATCAGAATATGGAGTGATTGATGAATAATGACAAATAGAGATTGAATCACGGTCCGCTAAGTTAGCGTCTCTCGCACCGAAATCGCCTCGCAATTACGATCAAGGTGACTTCCTTTTCTGTCTCTCTTCTAAACTTCATAGAGAAATAAAGAAGCAGAGACACATCTGCATACTAGAGCCTTTAGACTTCATCTTTGATCTGCATCCTACACCATCTCGCCTTCTCTCCACCTCCGTCGCCGACGCCCTACAACCATCCAAACTCCCAAGTCTGGGCTTCAGTGAGATTTCAAGGAGCTGTGCAACCATTCTCAAATTAAAGATAGCCATCGACACTTTCAGAGAGAAATGGCCGACACTTTTCACTTCGCATCACCTCTACCAACTCCCAAAGATCAATTCCAACAACCTTAATTCTCATTCTCGTCGGCGAGCTTTATTCCATTCACCGTAGCTACGAGGCGATTTTGGTGCAGTAGAGACGTTAACTTAGTTGATTTTGATTTGGTCTTTATGTGTGATTATCCATCAATAACTCTAGATTCTAATTTAATTAGAGAGCATATAGGAAATTTGGCTAAGGGCAATTTAGTCTTTCTATTTTAATGTTTTAATTTTTGGTCATTCAAAATAATTACCATTTTTATGGTCTTTCTTAATAAATATTATTTTTCTTAGGTTCTTTATTATAATTTTCGCAAATAAAAAATACACACACGTATACACCAAGATACAATACATTGTCAGAACCAATGGCGGATGCGAGAAAGGTGAGAAGACGCGAGAGAGAACAGAGAAGGAATGGTTAACAATTGTTAACGTGGAATAAGAGAGGAATTATATTATTAAGAGAATAAATGTCTTAATCATTCAAATTTTAACTCAATGATGACTCAATCTCATTTAACTAAGACTTATTACAACCCAATCCCTGAACTTTGAACTCGGTTAAAACTATTCAAATCCGTAATCTTTTTTATTTAATAAATTCATCATTGTCATGCTAATTAACTCACCTTGACTCATCATTTAATAATCCATCCTATGTGGCAGAAGACATTGCTGACATGGCTTCCAAATAAGCCCCATCTTTCGTTGATCACCTCTGGTCCCTCCCTTTTTTCCTTGAGATATGACGGAATATAATGGCGGCCAAGTTCTAAATATTAAAATATTAATTTTCCCTTTGTTATTTTAGAAAGTCTAATTATGGAATAAAAAAATAGTGTGAAGAAATTATGGAAGATTTAGGCAAAATGAGGCTATATGAGGGAATTAAGAGTGATATGTCAAGAGTGTGAGGAAGTAAGTAATGTCATTCTCCTTTTTTAGAGTCCGATAAATGCATAATTAATAATTCAATGGACATTGATTTAGGGATATATCATATTCAATTTATAAATATTTTATACGTATTGAATCTATTATATTTAGTTTTCTCCCAAAATTTAATTGTTAGGTAAACAAGAATATGAATCGAGATTTTATTCATATTCTCTCTTTTTGTCCAAGAAAAAAGACCCAACGGAGAAGGGAAAAAACAATTCAAAGAAAAGAAATAAATAAAAAAATAGAAAGATAATAGGCAGGAAGCATGGAAAGCAAGAAAGAAAACGCTCCAGACGAAGACGTGCGTGATGCGGCCGGCGGCGGAGTGGAAAATATAAAAGAATATAAAGAAAGCAAATGATTATATTGAAGCAAATGATTATATTGTGGTTGTAACAGTACATAACTTATAAGACCAAGGAACGCATAAGGAAATAGTCAAAAGTTTTGTGTCTAGAACCCAAGTGACAAGTTGAAACAATCAAAATGAAAGTCAAGAAAATTATCGTTGACAATGTGCATGTACCATCTCCGATTTAAGAAACAAAAATGGTCGTCAAGGAAAACACATATGGCAATGTTAATAAGTATGAACAAGATAAATAAAAACCGTATAAGCATAATTATTTGTATTCCCGTAGGTTTTAAATATAAAACAAAGTTATTTTTTTAGAGATATTAAGAAAGATAATTAAATTACTTTAAATTATTTATATCTTTTTCTTTTTTTCTTCAAACTATTTTGCCTAACTTATAAACTAATATAATGATATAGAGATACATAACATATGATATGATTATAAGTAACATATTTAGCTTATTTATTATTTCTAAAAATGTCAACTCTATCTTATATTTAGGATGGGAGGGAGCACTATTTAACCTAAAATGATTAAAATTTGAGCCACAAAAAATATTGCACAATATGAAAAATTGTTTGAATGGCCATATGTCAAACCATTGTTTTGGTCAATGGTTTTTGGTAAAACCTAACAAAAAAATAACAAAAGTCAATTTTATTGACTTTGAAATTTAAACATACAAAATATCTTTCGTCAATGGGCATTATCCAATACGTAACAATGCCTTTTTTGTTTGGCTAAATACATTATTATTGAAATCGATGAGAGTAGAATCTTTAGCCTCTAATATCGAAAAGAAAGAATTTGGAAACACGCAGGAAAATATCACGGCAGAACAATTTTTTTGAATGAGTAATACCAATTTGATAGACCAAAAGCTCGTCCACTAATTATTTTATGTCATGAACATAACTAGTCGTAGCTCAATTACAATACGTCACCACTATTATTTGTGTATATAAACGGACATAACATGCTGTTTTATGCACAGAAGAAGCACGATTACGAGAAATACCAAAATCATGGGTTCGCCAAGGTCGCTATTATTGCTCACTTCTGCATTTCTGTTTCTTTCCGTTTCATCAATATCCTCATTCCCAACTCCAGAACTCTTCACTCAATGTCTTGAGGCCAATTCTCAAAATCCAATCCCATTTTCCACCACATTTTTCACTCCCAACCATAATGCTTCCTTCACTTCAGTCCTTGAATCCACAGCTCAAAATCTAAGGTACTTGCTGCCTTCAATGCCGAAACCCGCATTCATATTCACTCCTTTAGAGCATTCTCATGTTCAAGCTGCCGTCATATGTGCAAAAAAACTCAAAATACACTTCAGGGTGCGTAGTGGAGGTCATGACTATGAAGGGCTTTCTTTTGTTTCTCTCATTGAGCAGCCATTCATGATTATAGATCTCGCCAAGCTTCGTGCCATCCAAGTCGATATAGCACATAGCACAGCTTGGGTTGAAGCCGGTGCCACACTAGGAGAAGTTTATTACAGAATTTCTGAGAAAAGTCCAGTCCATGCCTTCCCTGCTGGTGTTTGCCCAAGTGTAGGCGTTGGAGGTCACATTACAGGAGGAGGATATGGCTCTTTGCATAGAAAGTTTGGACTTGCTGCCGACAATGTCATCGATGCGCGAATAGTGGATGCTAACGGCAAGATTCTTGACAGAGCAACCATGGGAGAAGACTTATTTTGGGCAATTAGAGGTGGTGGAGGTGGAAGCTTTGGGATTATTTTGTCTTGGAAAATCAAGCTTGTTCAGGTTCCACCGATAGTGACAATTTTTACTGTTAATAAAATCTTAGAACAAAATGCAAACAAGATTCTCTATAAGTGGCAGCAGGTGGCACCAAACATTGATGAGGATCTGTATATTAGGGTTCAAATGCGGGTAGTGAATTCTAGTACTCAAGGGAAAAGAACGGTACAAACCTCTTACATTTCTCGTTTCCTTGGTAGGGCCGATAGGCTTCTCCAATTGATGGAGAAAAAGTTCCCTGAGTTAGGTCTGACCAAACAGGATTGTTTGGAAACCAGTTGGATCAAATCTGTGCCTTACATTTATGGTTTTCCTAACACCACATCTCCAGAAATTCTTATCCAACGTACCTTATCTGGTAAGATGTACATGAAGGCTAAGACAGATTACGTGAGGCAAGTGATTCCTGAAACTGCTTTGAATTCCATATGGAGAAGGTTCATGCAAGATGATGAGGCCGTGATGACTTGGGTCCCATATGGAGGAATGATGAGCAGAATCTCCGAATCCACACTTCCATATCCTCATAGAAAAGGAGTACTCTTCGAGTCACAGTATGTAGCTACATGGTATGATGGAGAAAAAAGCATGGAAAAGCATATGAATTGGGTCAGGAGATTGTATGACTTCATGACTCCTTATGCTCCACGTTTTCCAAGAGAAGCGTATGTGAATTATAGAGACCTTGACTTGGGGATGAATCATTTCAACAGTACAAGTTTCTTGAGGTCAAGCACTTGGGGATTCAAGTACTATAAGGATAACTTCATAAGGCTGGTAAAGGTGAAGTCTGAGGTTGATCCTAGTAATTTATTTAGGCACGAGCAAAGCATCCCTCCATTGCCGTTGGAAAGTTTCAAGGATTAAACAAGTGAAATTATTTTGTGTAGTTTGTTTTATATTTCATTTGTGTTTGCATATGCTTCAGATCCAAATAAGCATGCCAAATACGTTATTGGCGTTGTAAGAATATTGTATCACTGTGAATTCGATTGTTAATCCATGTTTAGTCAATTTCTTATTTCTTTTGTTGATGATATTATGAAAGGATTTTACCTATTTTTGATGATGCGTCACAAGTATATTTGATACTATAGCAAAAAGTATTCTTGGATATTGCACCTAAAAAAATAAGTTAATTAATTGTTATGGACATAGAGGGAAAATTAATTTAAAAATAAATTTTTTGGACTTCTTTGTCCTCATAATCATTTTTTGATTTTTTTTAATACAAAATTTAAATATGTAAATTGATTTATGTAAAATGTAAATAAAAATAATATGTAAGGAAAAGGAAAAAAATAAAAAAAATAAAAAGAAATATTTAAACAAATTAAATTTAGCTCAAGTTGTTTATATTCATTAAGTCAAGTTCATATATATCGTTGTATTTACAAGTGCATATACAAATTTTAACAACTAATAAAATCAAATAAGTGTTAATATTTTATAGTGATTTTATAAGTATGCATACGCATTTTAACAACTAACAATAATAACATAATAAATATCCATATGAAAATTTATAAATTGTAATTTACATTAGAAAAGCAACTAAAATAGCAAAATAACTAGTGTGATAGAAAAACTTGACATAATGGATATAAGTAACTTGACATAAGTTTTGTCCTTCTTAAACTTTGACCTTTCACAGTAAAAATAAAAAATTAAAAAAAGTTTTTTAATCTCTTATTTGATTGAAACAAAACTTGTGGAAAAATTAAAATTACAAACTCTATACCAACTTTATTGAAAATAATAGCAATTATAATCTTGTTTTCAATTCAAACAACCTTAATAAAAAAAAAAAAAAAAATTCCGGCCCAAAGTTTTCAAGATAATGGTTCAGATTAAAACGAAATTCTAAGCAAGGGGAAGAAATAAGGATGCCGATCGTTTTATGCCTATAAATTATACGACTTATAATTGAGTGGTGGCATAATCTAAAACTAGTATAAATTCAGCTACCTAAATTTTTCAATTCGCAGGTGCAATCAAGACAATTAACAAAAGGGTCATCTTCATCGTAACACCAACTTTTTTTTTTTTTGCTCAAATCGTAACACCAACTTTCACGGACCGATATCATCAACAACAACAAAATTAATAATACTAATAATAAAATTAAAACAAAAAAAAAAAAAACTGAAAAAAACAAAAACTCAATTCTCATCCCCGTGAAGCAAAAACATATCGAAATAGCGAACAAACTCAATTCTCATCCCCGTGAAGCAAAAACCATCGAAATTAAAAAACCATGAAACCGGGTGGGCAAAAAAAACCATTTAATTGTAATCTCTTGCACTTCAAAATTACTATAAGAAAGGCTAGAGAGAACAGAGAAGGATTGGTTTACCATTGTTAACGTGGATTAAGACAGCAATTATATTATTAAGAAAATAAATCTTTTTAACTTAGTTATAACTCAATCATATTCAACTAAGACTTATTTCAATCCAATACCTGAACTTTTAAGTCGATTAAACTAATCAATCCCTTTTTTTTTCATTTAATAAATTCATCCTTGTCATACTTAACTCACCTTGACGTACTCATCAATGAGTAAATCCTCTGTGGCAAAAGACATTGCTGACAAGACTTCAAAATAAGCCCCACCTCTGGGTGATCACCCATGCTCAGCTCCCTTCCCTATTTCCTTGAGATGTGACGGAATGGTGGCCAAGTTCTAAATAAAAAATTAAGAGTAAAATACTTCAACTACTCTTATGTTTTTCCTTAATTACAAAGACATCGACTATATTTAAAAAACATACATCTAAGTCCAAACCGTTAACTTTGTTAAAAATATTCTAAAAAGATTCCAAAATTATATATTTTTAATTAAAATTTATCTACTAATTTACACTTAATACTAATTCTGAAATTTACTTTACAGTTTATAAATATCACAAACCTTTGAACATTCGACTAAGTTTTTTCAATGTTTGTAGAAAAAAAATACAAAGTTATAAATTTAAATGACTTGTCTTTCCCTCCTGCTCTGGAGAGTTGCCTTATGAAGTATTTCTGAGCATGGTTAGCTACTTGAGTCGGTGTTCGAGTCATCACAATGTTCCTTGATATGTTCCTCCAATCTCCTTTACATGCTTCTTCAGCCCCATAAGAAACAGTCCGTGAAGCATTTCATCATCAACCTTCAGTGCGTAAAAAACTAGAAGAAAAATATCTCACCACCCTCAAATGACTGACTTCCTCAAATGAGCGTTCTTGTTTGTTAATGGCATTTCCTGCAACTTTATTTGAGTCAGTTTTGGTAGCCACCTAAGAATAAGATCATCAAGTTCAAAAACTATCAAATCTCAAACGTATTACTACCATAACACGAAACCATAAATAGGAGAATCAAGAAACAGAGTCTAAAAATATAGCATTAGCAAATTATTTGAATATTTACTGCATCAAAATTGAAATGGATAAATTCATTGCTCCAAAAACTTTGCCTCCAGACCAATAAAAGATTTGAGGTTTGAAGCTTTGACCAACGCAAAATCAAGCATACAAAAAATCATAGTAGAGATGTTTGATCATACGAGTGTGCTGGAAGAAATGGTAAAGGAACTAAAAATTAAGCAGCCATTCTTGCATATAGTTAAGTGAACCATAAGCATGAAAAACATGTGCTTACCCCCATAACCTCCGCAAGTAACTGTAGAGAGCAAGAAAATCATCTGATTTCTTTAATTAAATATAAAGTCTCAGATTGCACTGCAGAAGAACTCAAGGTTTGTATAGATATTTAAATGTACAAGCAAATTTTTATATTGGTAAAATGTTTTCAGGTGACTATAGCCTTTAATTGGATCATTTTTCTTCTTCTTATTACAGGCTGCACTATTGTTCTCACAAATGCCTACTGATCTAGTTGGGGAGAAAATGGAAACAGAACATTTCTATGATTCAGTAAATGTCATTCTCTCTCTACAAGTAAGCCTTTCCAACTTCAGTCTCATTTTTCTGTCTAAAGCAGAACAAGCCAATCGTAATATAAACCTAAACATGTTTGATACCACGAGGAGGAAAGAAACATGATTCCTCTGAAGCAGAACCCAGAATAAAGTGTCCTACATTGCAACTTATAAATTTGATATGTTTAATCCCTGGCTTTCATAGTAGACGCCCAGATTATAAACTTTATGTGTGTGGTTCGTTTTTCTTCAACGAGGCGTGCCTAGTTAATCATGTTGATATGCAAATACCTTGAAAGGCTAAAGACTGCCGAGAGCCACGCCATTTTGCAAAAGCAATAGAAATTACAAATTACGAAGTTTCCAGATTATACTAAAATGGATAAGCCCGCTCAGTAATAGACTTAGAAACCCAGATACCAACCTATCCAACCCAGGTATCACAAATAGCCTAAAATTTATGGTGGAAAAACAGGGGAAACAAATCAAATGTGTTTAATTCATCACAAATAAGAATTCAAGTTCCTTTAAAAATCATCGAAGAGACATACTAACCTCAATCATATCAGATGCTCTGCCAAAATCGTGAAGGCCACAAGAGGATGTTGACTTGGAATAAGGGTTTTAGGATTGACGCGGGGTCGCGGTTTACTTCTTCAATAATACATCTCTTGTTAGAGCCTATAGTTATCCAAAGGAAAACAAAAAACAAAAAAACAAAAAACAAAAAAAAGACAGGCTAAGTTCAGATAAAGCATAAAAGAGAATCAAAACTGGGAAAAGATCACGTGTTCAATTCATCACGAATTCCAAAAGCAGAGTTTGACGGAGATTGTGCTAAGATATCCCAAAGCCACAAAAAAAAAAAAAAAAGAATCAAAGAGACATACAAACTAACCTCAATCAAAATTCTCCCTCCCACACGGCCACACTGCTCAGAATCGTCGAGAGGATCGTAGGTCGGAATAAGGGATTGACGCGGAGAGAAGCTAAGAAAGGGAGTAATAAAGCAATCAACTTAAACTTTGGAATCATTTATAAGATAATCCATTCTGTTCTTTACTAGCAAAAGGCAGATGCGTTTAATTCCTCAAAAATAATGATTCAAATCCCAAAAGCAGATCGTGTGGCCGATATTGAAGTAAGATTTCTGTTACAGGCCAAAGAAAAAGATAAATCATCCAAGAGACATACTACTAACCTCAACCAAATCGCTGCAACCACAAAAGAATGGGATCTCTCGATTAGGTTTTTAGATTTTACACGGTTGTTTTTAGGGAACTCTCGCAAGAGGACGGAGGAGCTACGGTGAAGAGGGAGGGGCGCAGGAGCAGCCATGGTGGGAGGGGAAGGGAGTACGTTGGTCGTGTCTGTAAACGAGGCAGGAGACTGATGGAGCATATATGCATACTTTAGGCTCTCAATTATAAAAGGAACACCAAAATTATAAAAGAATACCAAAATAGAAGTGTTATTGGCCGCAAAAGCTCTGCTTTTAGCACCCACTTTACAATTAGGATACTAAAAATAGTGCTCTTAGCACCGAAAATTCTAATTAATTTGGACATCCTTTTTAAAATTAGAACATCAATGTTTAAAACATTGACATTAGACAGACATCAAAAATCCAGGTCTACAAAAATTCTACAATGAGCGAGAGCGAGAGCGCAAGAAAGGTGAGCGAGAGCGAGAGGAAGGTGACCCAGGATGGTGACGGAAGAGAAAGAGGCGATGGAGACGGCGACGACTGAGTAAGGGAAAGGAGTACGTCGGGGAACCGTTTGTCTTTGGGAGAACCGATTCCGGCGGGCCTAGTAAGGCTAGTGCAGTGAAGGAGAAGGCTCAGGATGCTAGGCGTCCGACTTCCTTATCGTATAAGGAAAAGTTATTATCACCAGGCGGTCTTGGATACTTGGTTACTCATGCTGAAGAGGATGATATTGTCAGAGGATGGCGAGGCTACTTTGCTCGGAAAAATGATGAGTTGCCAACCGTGATTGAGGATGAGGAACAGGAGAAGTAAGAGGAGTTGGGGGTGGTTCGAAAAGTGGATATCCCGTCCTGTCGGTCACATCGGAGCAGTATACCTCGTGGTGTTGCCCGTGGATGAATTCGCTGGTTATCAAGTTGTTAGGGCACTCGTTCCTAAACACGTCTTGTTTGACCGTGTTCGCCGCATGTGGAGACCAAGGCGGCCATCGAAAGTGGTTCCACCGAGCAATGAATATTACATCGTTTCATTCTCAAGCATGGAGGACAGAGACTATGCACTGTATGAAGGTCCATGGATGATTGATGATCATTATCTTCTTGTCCAGAGGTGGTGTCCGAACTTCAATCCAAAGAGAGCGGATTGTCAACGGAGGATCGCGGTGTGGGTAAGGATTCCTGATTTGCCGATGGAATTTTGTACGGTGGAGGCGCTAGGCATTATCGGTAATATGATAGGGAAGATGATTAAATTAGACCGATCAACATCCATCTATGATAAAGGATAGTTCGCTAGGATTTGCGTCGAGGTGGATCCGCAACAACCGTTACTACCAGCTTTCACGGCGTTCGGTGAGGATAAACAACTAGTATATGAGGGCTTGCACTTGGTATGTTTTCGATGTGGTGTATATGGGCATGAACGAGGGGACTGTCCTCAGCGAAAGGTGGCTGGTGATCTAGTTAAAAGTGTTCACGTCAGGGTGAGCGCATGGGTGTCTCGTCACAAACACTGGTCGACGGTGCGGATAACCGAGTGGTGCAGGAACAGAGCGTGGGGGCGGGAGTCGAAGTAAGCAGTGGGCATCAAAAGGTGAGGTTGGTTGTCGGTGGGATGGAAGAAGGGTCGAACATGGCGGCCGGTGAGGGTGACGGTGGAATTCCGAGGAAGGAGCAAGTCACGGCGGGATTGGAAAAATCAACATTGAATGCGAGAGTTAATGAGATTCCGAATCTAGCCCAGGATGAGATCGGTAGAAGCAAGCATTT
The DNA here is from genome assembly GCA_019022655.1 of Acacia acuminata. Lineage (NCBI taxonomy): Eukaryota > Viridiplantae > Streptophyta > Magnoliopsida > Fabales > Fabaceae > Acacia > Acacia acuminata. The sequence continues at coordinate 1,564,945 of JAFJYI010000117.1, forward strand.
GGGACCTCAAATGATCCTGCGGCGCGATTTGAGGAGGAACAATCAATTACCATTAAAGACGTCTGGCATTAAAAGTGGATCTCCTTCAATCTCGCAAGGTTTGAAGAAGGATGGCATGAATTGTGGGATTACGCGTAAAGGGAGTAATGGGTTGCAGAAAAATGAGGTGGCAGGGGTTGATTTAATGGGATCTCCCAATTTACCATTAAAAGAAAAAGAGAGAAATAAGGGGGAGTGGGTTGTTGTGGGCTCCAAAAGGAAAAAAGATGAAAAACCCAAAAAATATGGGAAAGAAAATATGACAGTGGAAGGCCCAAAATGAAACTAAAGGAAGCAGAGTCAAGTAGCATGGTGATGACAAATGGTTTTGCAATCCTACATGATATGGGCCTTAAGGATGGTTTGGCGCAGGGTGATACTCAAATGGATGATGGGCAGGTAAGTGAGTTGGTCAATAATTCAACAGCATTGTAACATGGGCGATGGAGAGCGAGGGACGCAGAACAAACGGAGGCTAATGGGAAATTAATTAATGGTGTGGGCAGCGGTTTGGCCCCTCCTACTACTTCTCCAAGGTCTTAATGATTGTTATGATTTGGAACTCACGAGGTACAGTGCACGGAGTCATTTCCAAGCCTTGTACGGGAACTAAAGAAACACTATAAGTTGGATTTTCTTGCAATCTTAGAAACACGGGCAAATGCTCTAAAGACGGATCGACGAATTCGTACTTTAGGATTCAATAATTTTTCGTACATTGTTGCGGAAGGATATAGTGGAGGATATGGTGCCTATGGGATGAGGGGACACTGAAGGTTGAGATAGTAAAGCAACACAAGCAATTCATACACTTAAACATCACAGATGAAAAATGACAAACAGGGACCTTATTGCAGTATATGCGAGTCCCACCCTAATGCAGCACCGAACGCTATGGTCTGAGCTATTCCAGATCAAGACTATGGTACGGGGACCATGGTGTATTGGCGGTGATTTTAACGCCACCTTGCTAGCTACGGAAAGAAGCTCGTGTGCATCTTCAAAATTATCTTCGACCGAGAGTTCGAGATGGGTTGAAGATATGGATCTGGTTGATTTGGGATTTGATGGGCCACCCTTTACATGGAAAAAAATGGTGATACGGAGGCTCGGTTGGACCATTTTCTTGCTAATGAAGACTGGTGTATGAGGAACAGTGACTCGAAAGTGCTTCATCTGCCGCATTATAAGTTTGACCATTGACCTTTATTGCTAAGAACGGATGGGGCTTCGCCAAAAGGTGTAACTCAGAGGCCTTTCCGGTTTATTGCTTCATGGCTTCTTCATGAAGAATTTAATGGTTTGGTTAAGGACAAGTGGTGCTCGTCAAGAGAATGGCCGGTAAACATTGAGAGCTTCACAATTGCTTGTCAACGTTGGAACAAGGAAGTGTTCGGCAATATCCAGAGGCACAAAAATCAACTCCTACGAAGACTGGATGGGATTACTCATGCAATCACGAGAGGAGGGAATACCATGTTTTTTGAAGACCTCCAGAAGACTCTCTGGTTGGAGCTTGATGAGACTCTAACACAAGAAGCCTTGCTATGGGCCCAGAAAGCTAGGATTAATTGGGCTATTGATGGTGATAGAAATACACTACTGTTTCATACGCAAGCTAATGGTCGTCGGAAACGAAATAGAATTGATGCGATTTGTGTGAATGAAGGGGAGTGGTGTTTTGAGGAGGATAGTATAAAAGATCATGCAACGATATACTTCTCCAATCTCTTCAAGGAGGAAGTAGTGGAGCGCCCAAGTCTCATCTGTAATATTGGCTACCCAGGATTAATAGAAGTACAGAAACAAGTATGTCTAAGGGATGTAGAAGAGGGGGAGATCCGGGACGCGTTGTTTAGTATGGGGGCTCTGAAGGCACCAGGGCCGGATGGCTTCCATGCTTTATTTTTCCAACACTAATGGGAAACTGTCAGAGAGTTCGTGGTTCACTTTATGAAGAAAATATTTCTTCATCCAGAGAGGATATGTGAAGTAAATAAGACATTACAGGTCTTAATCCTGAAGACGGATCACCCCGAGACGTTTAAGGATCTTAGACCAATAAGCCTATGTAACGTTATTTACAAGCTGGTTACAAAGATCGTGGCAAACCGAATGAGGGGGTTTATGTCCCAAGTTATATCCCCGAATCAATGTAGTTTTGTCCTGTGTCGGCATAGCTCGGATAACATTATCGTGGCCCAAGAGGTTATTCACTCCATGAGAACAATGGGTGGAAAAAAGGGATTTATGACTATTAAGATCGATCCGGAGAAGGCATATGACAAGGTGAACTCGGAAGTTCCCGCTAGTTGCTTGCATGAGCTCAACCTTCCTACCAACCTCATTAGGGTGGTGGAGCAATGTATTAGCACTGCTAATCTTCAACTTTTATGGAATGGTAGTAAGGCGGACTTCTTCAACACTTCCCGCGGGGTTAGACAGGGTGATCCACTCTCGCCCTACCTATTTGTAATATGCATTGAGAAGTTGGCACACATGATACAAGAACGTATGGCAGCACAGAAGTGGAAACCTATATGCCTTACTAAGATCGGGCCACCAATATCACATTTGTTCTTTGTCGATGATATTATCCCGTTTACGGAAGCCTCGCTCCAACAAGCGGGGAATGGTAAAAGAGTGTCCGGATCATTTCGTGAATGCTCGTGGCTTAAAGTCAATGATTCGAAGACTCGGGTGTTCTTTTCCAAGAACATAAATCATATCAAGTGCGGAAATCAGCGATGCACTTGGTTTCACTCTAACGGCGGATCTTGGGAAGTATCTTGGGGTGCAACCGCATCATAAGAGAATGGGATTGGACTCGTTTCAAGCGGTCATTGATAAGGTCAAGGACCGGGCCGGGCGCGGTGGACCCCTAAGACTTTCTCCTTAGCCGGAAGAGCTACACTTGTTTCCTCGGTGTCTTCCACTATCCCTAAGATACACAATGCAAACATCCCACCTACCTAGTACTAAGCCAGGAGGCCCCGGACAAGCAGAATAGATCCTTTTTGTGGGCTAGCACACAGAGAGTCGTAAAGTGCCACTGGTTGCTTGGGATGAGGTGTGCATGGAGAAGCGAAAGGGTGGGTTGGGGTTGAGGCATGCAAAGTACCAAAACCAAGCCTTCCTTATGAAGTTGGGATGGAGACTAGTCACGCATAGGGAGGACCTATGGGTTAAGGTTGTATGGGACAAGTATAAATGTGGGGATGACTTAATTCCTCCCATTGAGGCTACACGACCTCGTTCAAATGTGTGGACTGGAATTAAGCGAACTTGGGATAAAGTTCAAGGGGGATCGAGAGTACAACTAATCCACCCGGCGTGCGATGGAAGTGGGAGAGGCATGGTGAATTCACAGTGAAATCGGCATATAGCGTGGTTTCTAACAATGGAAGGGAGCATGGATACAACTGGGAGCGCATTTGGAAGGTTCGAGCGCCACACGGGTGTAAGATGCTCCTTTGGCGCTAGCTCGTAAGTGCCTCCGCTCACGAATGCAAATCGAATGAGATGGAGAATGACGAATGACCGTAGTTGTGCCCTATGTGGTGCATGGTGCGAAGATATTATTCATGTATTTAGGGATTGTACGCACTCACGTTCCTTATGGAGAAAAGTGGTGCCCCGGACAAGTGGCGCACATTCCAGTAACAAGCCTTTATTAGAGTGGATATGGTGGAACATCAGTGGTAGAAGTAATGCGAATAAGGAATGGGCATCCCGATTCACTATACTATGCTGGTGGATCTGGAAGCGGAGGAACTTATTTGTGTTTGAGAAGCAATTCACCCCTAATAGTAACATCATTGCTAGCACGAATGCGATGTTGGAGAGTAGGAATAGTATGAATAATCGTCTAGCAGGTATGCCACTTAACGGCATTACTCTTACTACTAGTCGTGGGTTTTGGCATCCGCGTGGGTTGGGTAAAGGTGAATGTGGATGGTGCCTATTCTAGAACTACAAATAAGGGAGCTGCGGAGGGATCATTCAAGTTCTTCCTCGCTCCTTTCTTAGGGGATTCTTTCACTCTATTGAAAGGGGCGATGAGTTGATCTGAAGCGTGGGCTTGCCTATTGGGCCTCAAACCGCTTGGGCAATGGGCTTTCGGAAAGTTTGGTTGGAATCGATTCTATGGAGTGTATTACATTACTTTCGCATGCACGGGGAGGTTCTCACCGTGACTCCGACATTCGGATGAGGTGAAGCAACTACGCAGATGGAGTGGGAAACTAAGGTGTTGCATGTGCCTCGGTCCGGGAACAAAGCAGCTGACTTTCTAGTATTAAAGGGACTAGAATCAGGATGGGGGTTCCATGAAGTGTATCAGCCTTTAGAGGCCCTTGAGGTTATTCTCCGTCAGGATTGTAACGGGTGTAATACCCTAGTAGGAGGTAGTTGAGGTATCCCAATCTTATCCAAAAAACAAAAATTAGAACATCAAAATCTCCATTTTTTGGCATCCATTTTTTAATTAAGACAGTAAAAGTATACTTTTGACATTTGTATTTATTAGAGGGACTCCCAATATTTCAAAATTCTTTCACAAAATTACAAAAATACTACCGCCTCTATTTTTTTACTTCCTTTTTTAAAAAACGGAGATTTTTTAGAAAATAAAATCTATATTTTGTAATAGTGACCACATATGCAAAAGTTCTTATCATAAGAACAAGATATATTAGATGAGGCAAGTGATTCCAGAAATTGCTTTGAAATTCCATATGGAAAAGGTTTATGCAGGATAACAAGCCCACCATGGTGTGGGTCCCATATGGAGGTATGATGAGTAGAATCTACACTTCCATGTCCTCTTAGAAATGGAGTATTTTTCAAGTCGCAGTATATATAGCTAGGTAGTATTATGCGGAGGAAAAAAAAAAAAAAGATATGGGTTAGGAGATTCTATGACTTCATGACTACTTGTGCTTCACTCTTTCCAAGAGAGGTATACATGAATTATAGAGACCTTGATATGAGGATGAACCACTTCAATAGGACAAGCTTCTTGAGGTGAAACACTTGGGATGTAATTCCAGTAATTTACGGTTAATTTTATAAGGTTGGTGAAGGTAAAAACTAAGATTAATCCAAGTAATTTATTAAGGCATGAACACACCATCCCTTGGAAAGTAATAATAAGGATAAAAGGAGTACAAATTTTTATGGTGGTTCTTTCACATTGTTCGTGTATGGCATATGCTTCGGTTATCCAAATAAGCATGCAAAAATAATTCATTGGTGTTGTAAATTTTTTATATAACTGTGACATTGATTGTCAATCCATATTTAGTTGACAACTTATTTATTTTATTGATGCCAATATGAATTGAATTTTACCCATTATTGATGGTGTAACACCTCAAATTCCATATCTGAAATCGTGTATGTTGACACTTAGTTTTAGAAAATCGACAAAGTTTGAGGTGCTACAACTGAGAGTATTGCGGAAACAGAGAGCATGTACTAACAATTGGACAATGAGTATCGATATAAAATGCCAGGACATATGATGATGTCCCGACATAAACGATATATAAAAATAATTCCGAAGGAATATTCATGTGATACAATGTTACGGGACTTGTATAATTACAACTCTTCAATAGTAACTATACAATCTTAAACCAAGCATTAACTAGACTTGGGGCAATGAACCTAACTCGAGTTAATCAAACAATTTGGCCAGGCCGGTGTCTAGTGGAAGTCTCCCCAATTCACGGTGACTCACCGATCAACCACATAGACGAACCCTTTCTAGACACCAAACGGTTTGAAATAACTTTATTAGATTCATGTCAGAACTAGTCTCTCATCTCGACTGGTGCCTCTTCACGACTCTGTCTACTGTTGCCTCTTCACGGCTCCATCTCTGTCGTCATCTTAGACCCTGGTTCCTTCCCTGAACCTTAGTCAAAGCTGAGATTCAATCGGATTGAATCTCAGGTAACAGTTAACTTCATATGAAAAGTATAACAAAAGATATGTATGATAGATGTTCATGACATTACAAAGAATACATAAGCACATGATGAGATGTAATATCAACAAGACAAAAGTACATAGCACACAAAGCACATGTAAAGTTTGCAATGTTTGCACTAACCGTGCCACGATGGCCCCCGTGTCCTCAAGACTAGGAAAACTCAACAAGCATTATCAAGACTATAACCCGTATAAAGTGAATGTATAAACAGTGATCTAAGCCCCATAAACTTATTCACGATTGTCCGCCCAAGACCTAGTCTTGTCCATCACTTTATGAATCATTCCATCGCATACATGCATACAAGACACATCAGAGTTAAAGTTACTAGTACGGGAACATACCTTTCACCGTGTAATGGCCAAACGTCCAGCCTTTTGAACCCGACTCTGGACTCCCCGGATATCCTATTCATTATCGTCGGATTTATATGACATTTGATAAATATAATATTGCTTAGAATAATATCCTAAAGGTTTATTTTACCTTCCTCCCCTTGGTGGTTTTATTATTACCATTTTGCCCTTACATTTTATTAAAAAACGCTATGCTGAATTTCTCGGGCAGAATTTTTGGCTAACTTCACAAAATCATAATTAAATCTAATAAAATCGAAACGAGGATCCGTAAAACTCTTCGGAATCCTTGGGATGTATACTTTCAAGAAAAAATACTTGTATGTACCCAGAATTTATGAAAAATTCTCAGTTTTCATTTTTCACAATGTTGCCCAGAATTTCGTCTAGAAAAATAGCCTAACTTCAACCGATTGTATTTCTTTGTACAGAAATCAAAACGCTATATATGTATTCGGAAAGCCCTACATATCTACTTTATTTTTGGAAATTTTCGTGATTTATGGGCTTCATTTTCAACATAAAATATTAGCATTTCTATTGTTGTTTGCCCAGAATTTTCACCGAAATTTTCGCCAGAACTTCGCTACTTTGATCTTCAACTTCCAAGAATTTTGCTCCACAATATTTTCCATCATATTTTCGAAATAAGACATTTTTAATCATAAAAACATGAAATCAAAACCTCTTGGAAGATTTAAAGATCAAACATAAACTAACCTTGTGAACTTAAAACAAGAACTCAAGAACAAGAAAACTTACCCTTGAAGAACTTCCTCCTCCTTCTTGCTTCCCACTATGATTTTCTCTCTACTCTTGCTTCTCTAAAACTCACCTATTTGGTTGAGTTGGGTGTGAAGAATGAAGAGGGGTGATGCCTGTTTATAGGAAAATTCCTACTTCTTCAACAAGCCCACTCTTCCCTCTTGTACACACACACACACCACACACCACACACAAAGACAAACATGTGGCCTCTCCTCCTCCTTATGTGTGAACTGAAATCTATGGCTAGAAGGGAGGATGAATCATCACATTTTACTCCCTTTGACCTTACATGGTTGGCTCTTCCATGTTCCACAATTTTATCCTACCTCTTGACCTTGTCCCTTAACTTGCCTTGTTAGCCCTTTTAACTTCTCATATTTTACCAACCACATGATGTGGCACCTTATGGTTCATGGATTACCACTTGGATTTAGGCTTTAATTTATGTAATTAATTTAAACTTTTGGCTAATTATTTCTAACAAGGTGTTCTTAAATATTATTAGGCTTATTTGATTGGTTACAATATTAACCATAATTATTATAAACTACTTGTATGCTAATCTTAGTCCTTTATTAGCCATTGGTTCTTAATTAAGGTCATATACCCCCAATTATGCCTTTAACACATGTTATCAAATTAATTATGAAAGTTTATGAAATTAATTCAATTAATGTAGATTTAATTATCTACTAATTGTTGGCAATTTTCTTTAATTGGATTAATTCTTTTCTCACAACTTTTGGGTTTACTTTGGTCATTTATGCACCATGCATTAATTTAATAATCATAGGGCAACTTATGGTCCTTAAAATAAAATTGGATTTTTGCCTCTTTAAATTCCAAGGAAACTAAACAAATAAATTAGTAAAATTAGAGACAACATACTTTCCTATTTTAAATAGGTATTATTTTACCAAACTATAATATTCAAGAGAAATATGAATTTTGGGGTATTATACCATTATTTTAATTAGTGCAAATTTAATTGCCTCCTAATTGTGGTTAATTAATTCAAGTGGTTTCATAACACTTCCTTGATTATTTTGGTTACCTTAATTCTTAGAGAAAATTCCCTAAATTAACATAAATATGTTACTTAATTTTGAGACCACATATTCACTTATTTTTAATAGGCACTATTTATCAAAATATAATATTTATGATAAATATGAATTTTATGGTATTATAGATGGTGCGTCACAAATTTATATATGATATATCGTACAATAAGTATTCTTGGATATTTGTTCAAAAAAAAAAGTATTCGTGTATATTGCGCCTACAAAAAATATAAATTAATAGTTATGGACATAGAAGGGAGGTTAATTTACGATAATAATAAAAAAGATTTTTGGATTACTTTATCCTGATAATGATTTTTTGATATTCCACTTTAAAAATATAATACTATACAACAACAACAAACCTAAAACCTTACCCTATTAGGTAGGGTTGGCTACATAGATTGCACTACGTCAATGTGATTAAAAAATTTGACCTAATGAATATAAACAACTTGATGTATGTTTTCTCCTTCATAAACTTTGAACCACTAACAAATATTTAATTTCTTATTTGAACAGAAGCAACCTGTAGAAAAATTAAAATTACAAATTCTAAACCAATTTTATTCAAAATAACAATAATTATATCTTTTTTTCAATTGAAACAAACTTTCTCTTAAAAAAAGCAAATGCAAACCGGGTTTTCAAGATCATGCCTCACAGCTGAGCACAAGAATCTAAACAAAGAGAACAATAAGATTACAGATCATTTTATGCCTATAAATTATTTGACTTAGTTGAATGATAGAAGCATAATTAAAAGTAGTATAAACCCAGCTGCCTGATATTATTCAAACTAAATTTTTCAATTTGCAGGTGCAATATAATTAAGATAATTTAACAAAAGGGTTATCTTCACGTAAAACAAACTTTCATGGACCGATGTCTAAAAAAATAAAAAAATACACACACGTATACACGTACGTACAATACATTACTAGAAGACTCCATCAACGGAATAAGAAAAAAAATCTTCTATGGATAGAATAATTTTTCGTTGACCGAGACTTATTCTGGTTGTAACAGTACATAATTTATAAGACCAACGAACACATAAGGAAATATACACTACTAAAACCCTAGAAAATGTCAATTTTTTTAAAAAGGGGAAAAAAAAATAAATACATTGGCATTTTTGTAATTATGAGTGAGAATTTTGACATATTAGGCATCCTTTTTAAAATTGGGACACCAAAAGTAGCCTTTCAGCGTCCCAATTAAAAACTGGGATGCCTAAAGGCATCCATTATACGTCCTCCGTGTGCTCCCTCTCATTTCATTCCCTTAGAAAAAAACTTTTCCTTTAGTCTCTCAGTGTGCTCCAGAATCTCCAGCATCTGCAACCCACCAATAAGGGCCACGGCCTCCCTCTCCATCCCTCACAGCAATGGCATCTCTAGGTTGTAGATCCACATATCTGACTACCTCTCTAGGTTGCAATCTACAGATATGCTTCTATCAAGTTTCTTTGACAGGTCTGACGACGACGACGTGTGGCATTACTAGATCTGACGGCAGCGGCAGCACTACTACGATGGCTTTCTCTTAATCGGTTTTTCAAGTTTTGCATTGCTTGTTTTTTCCTATGACTCTCATTGCCGTTCCTCCGTCTTCAATGTCACTTGTCACTCGTGACCAACTTCTCATGCTCTGTCATTATACAAGACACAGTGACACCGGAAGCCTGTACGGATGAAAGTCCCAACACTGAAGAAAGGTTTCATTGCAAATCCATTGCAATGGGGTCACCAACTTGGTTTCCCGAAGATCTTGTCCTTTGTATCCTTACCAAACTTAGTTCTAGTGTGATGTGCCGCTCGGATTTCAGTTCTAGCATGGCATGCGTGTCTCAATGAATTTCTGATATATTTATTGTTTTTTATTTTTGGTTTTTCTGGTTTGGTTCTCAAGCTTGTTTGATTTTCTGGGTTTAGGTGTAAGAGATTCCATGGTTTAGGCCTAGGTTGGAAACGACGGAATCCGGACCTACAACTTCTGTCACTGACTTTTGATTTTTTTGTTAGGGGAAAAAAACACTTATGATGTCCTAAAAAAAGGGATGTTCTAAGTCTTGTATAAAGTCCCTTTTTTTGGGGAACGCCATAAGTCTTATTTACTAAATCCTTGGAATAGGCCTGTTTTTGAACGTTAAAAGACCTAAAAAATGGACGTTAAAATCATTATTTGTAGTAGTGATAGTCAAAACTTTTGTTTTCATAACCCAAGTGACAAGTTGAAGCAATCTTAGTAAAAGTTAAGAAAATTATCATAAACAATGTGCTTGTACCATCTCCGATATAGAGAAACAAAAATGGTCGTCAAGGAAAACACATATGGCAACGTTAATAAGTATGAACAAGATTAATGTAACTCGTATAAGCATAATTATTAGTAGTCCCACCGGTCCTAAATATAAGACAGAGTTAATTTTTTTAGACATATAAAGAAAGATAATTAAGTTACTTTAAAGTATTTATATTTATTGTTTTTTTTTCAAATTATTTTGCCAACTTATAAACTAATATATAATCTAATGATACACAACATATAATATGATTATAAATAACATATTTAGCTTTCTTAATCTTTCCAAAAAAAAAAAGTAATCTCTATATTATATTTAGGACTTGAGGGAGTACTATTTAACCTAAAATGATTAAAATTTGAAAAACACAAAATATTGCTCAACATGAAAAATTGTTTGAATGGCTATATGTTAACAATTGTTTTGGTCAATGGGTTTTGATATGGGCATTATCCTATACGGAACAATGCCTTTTTTGATTGGCTAAATATTTTATTATTGAAATCGATGAGAATATAATATTTAGCCTCTAATATCGAAAGGAAGGAATTCGGAAAGACCAAGGAAAAAATCCCCGCAGAACAATTTTTTTGAATGAGTAATACCAATTTGATAGACCAAAACTCGTCCACTAATTAATTAATGTCATAAACATGACTAGCCATAGCTCAATCACAATAAGTCACAGCTATTATTTGTGTATATAAACGGACATAACATGCTGTTTTATGCACAGAAAAGCACGATTAAGTGAAATGCAAAAATCATGGGTTCACCAAGGTCGCTATTGTTGCTCACTTCTGCGTTTCTGTTACCTTCCGTTTCATTAACATCGTCATTCCCAACTCCAGAACTCTTCACTCAATGTCTTGAGGCCAATTCTCAAAATCCAATCCCATGCTCCTGTTGGTGAAAATACTTTCAATATAAAAATATCACTAAAATAAGAATCTGTGTAATTAATATGCATAATCTATAAACATATGATAATACTGTACAATAAGAAAACCAGTAAAAACTCACAAGACTGCCGAATATGGTAATGAACTTTGAAGAAATCCGGGTCCAACTTTCGTTGTGTCCTTAAGACAATTTTGCTCCCTCTATATTAGAGCCGTCAATCGTGGCGGCCGGCCCATCGTCGGCCCCGTGATGGGCCCGGGCCCATCGTGGCCGGCCCTCCGGGCCGGAGTAAGAAAAACACCTGTTTTTCAAAGCCCGGCCCGAGCACGGGGCTGGGGCCGGCCGCGAGGGCCGGCCCGCAGGGCCTGAAAATTATTATTCCAAATTTTAATTATTTTTTCTCCGTATTTTTCACACAAATATAATTAGTAAATTACAACAACTAAAGCTCTAAATTACAATATAAATCATCTAATTTATCAAATAAATGTTGTCAACATTTATATCCAAAAAACACAATCATCCAACAAATAAGCATTCATGAATTCATAATCAAAAACAAATTATGTTCTAAAATAACTTACATAAAATATAAAAAGCATACCACTAATATACATAAATTATGGTCAAGTGAGATGCGAGAGCCGAGAAGAGTTGCGATCGAGGAGGAGACGAGAAGTGGAAGGGACATGAACATAGTTTATAGTGTAAGGATCATAGGAGTAGTCAATAACAATATTAATATATTAGTTTAAAATTTTTAAGACTCGCATTATTATAAGATATAAACATTATATTCCAACTCAATTCAGGATTTTATTAGGAAAATATATCAAAGAAATTTTTTAAAACTCAACATTTAATAATAAAAAAAGAAAAAAAAAATATGATGGGCTAAACGAGGCCGGCCGTAGCCTGCGAGCGAGGCCGGCCCGTAAAAGCCCGTGGCCTCATAGGGCCCCCTACGGGGCCCGACTTCATTTCTTTCTTCTTTTTTGAGGCCCGGCCCGTAACGGGCCGGGCTAAACGGCCGGCCCGACGGGCCGGCCCGTTTGACGGCTCTACTCTATATGGATGCCCAAGGATGATGAGCAATTGTCTCCCAGGGATAGAGCGGATTATTCGTCTTCGAAAGATGGCTCTCTCAAACCGAAGCCCAAGCGAATCCAACGAGTACGGGCTTTCGGAGAATCGCACGGAAGTGATTTATAGCAAAATGCATTAAACTATATGTATGGGAGCGTAGTATTAGAAAAACGAGATTATTTTTACGTCATACGCATGTCTATTTATAGACAATGAAATGATCGAGATGGAGTCTCCTACAACCGACATGACCGTGCGGTGGTGAATCGACGCGACTTCTTATTCATAACCTATGGGATTACACAAAAATATAACAATCCCCACATGGATAAGAAGTCAGTCCATCGTGACTAAGTGAAAAATAAATATGTATGCAATGTGCGATTCTTCTACGACGGCAAAGAATCGCATCGAGAAAGGTAGGGGTTGCCTTTGAACCTTCTCTAGTAAAAACCTATCGGATATACCGGTCAATTTGGTGGTATTTGTCTTGAACCGTTGACCTTTTAGTGTATACCAAGACAATAGGAGTCACACGGTTGCTCCTCTAGTATCGTTGGTTCTCATGCCGTGTCCATTTTGGCCCTGGACACCGCCTGGTTCTGTGAGTGTTCTAGAGAATCGGCCGTTTTAAATTCTCATAGAAGCGGCCCGCACTTCACACTCACATAGGTGATTCCTTGTGATGTAAATCAACATACATCATCTGAATACATCAGATTAAGAAATCATTAAAAGCTTAAAAGCTTACCCTTATATATATGCACTGTTTTGTCTAGGAATGAGTGAGAGTTTAAATCTCCACAGTGTTAACAGTCGATTAAGACTTAGTTGTCTCTTTGAACCTAGTTCGTGGGATCTCCACTCTCCTAGGTAGAGTTACCGCGATAATCAACAATGGATCGGCCTTAAACCCATTCCTTTGGACAAATTTATAACTAACTCTCTAGGAATCTCTTTAGTCAATGGATCCACTATATTCTCTATTGATTTCACATAATCAATTAAGATGATTCCATTCAAGAGTAGTTGTTTAACGGTGTCATGTCTATGACGTATATGTCTAGACTTGCCGTTGTACATGACATTCTTGGCCCCACCAATAGCTGTTTGACTATCGGTATCACAGTGTATACACATTGCCGGTACTGGTTTTGGCCAACTAGGAATGTCTTGAAGAAAATTATGAAGCCCCTCGGCTTCCTCACCAGCTTTATCTAAAGCAATGAATTTTGCTTCTATAGTTGATCTTGCAATGCAAGTTTTCTTGGATGACTTCCAAGACATAGCACCCCCACTAAGGGTGAACACATATCCACTTGTGGATCTTGTGTTGTTAGAACTGGTGATCCAATTTGCATCACAATACCCTTCTAGTACTACAGGGTACTTCTCATAATGCAAAACAAAATTTTGAGTGTGCTTTAAGTAACCAAAAACTTTTATCATAGCTCTCCAATGAAGCTCATTTGGACTACTTGTAAAGCGGCTCAAATGCTTACTACGTAGGCAATATCAGGTCTAGTGAAGTTCATAACATACATAAGACTGCCTAACGCTCGAGCATACTCCTTTTGATTTTCAACTTTGTCAATATTTCTCGACAAACGAAGACTAGAATCTATAGGGTTCGTCACAAGAGCTATGTTTGAACTCTTGAATTTCTCAAGAATTTTAGCGATATAGATATTCTTGTGATAAAGCCAACCCAACAGATGTTCTATGGATTTTAATTCCCAAAATAACATCTACTAGACTCATATCTTTCATGTCGAACTTATTGGTAAGCAACCACTTAGTAGCTTTAATCATTTGATTATTACTACATGTTATCAATACGTCATCTACATAAAGACAGACTATGGCAAAACCGTTTACAGTATTCCGAATATAGACACACTTGTTACAATCATTAATACTAAAGCCATTTGATAACGTAACTTCATCAAATTTCGCATGCCATTGTTTTGGGGCTTGCTTTAGTCCATAACGGGACTTTATCAAGCAATCGACAAACTTTCTATTCTTGTCCTGAAACAACAAAATGCTCAGGTTGTTCTAGATAGATCTCTTTCTCTAATTCACCATTCAAGAAGGCTTTCTTTACATCCATTTAATGTAATTCCAACCCATTCAATGTTGTTAACGCGATTAACATCCGAATGGATGTAATTCTTGTAACAAGTGAATAGGTATCAAAGTAATCTAGGCCTTCACATTGTTTGTAGCCTAGCTTTGTACTTATCGATAGTGCCATCTATTTTCATCTTCCTTTTGAAGACTCACTTAGAGGCTTATTGCCAAAAGAAATGTCAACCAATTCACAGGTGCGGTTTGACAGAATGGATTCAACTTCACTATTCATAGCCTTTTTCCAGAATGGTGCTTTGGGAGAGCCCATAGCCTCTCCATGTGTTCGAGGCTCATTTTCCAACAAATAGGTCAGAAAATCAAGACCAAATGATATTATGGTCCTTTGTCTTGTACTACGTCTAGGTTTCTCCTCTACAAGATTATCACTTGTCGTAGTATCCTACGGTAGCACAGTACCGTTATCATTATTACCACTTGCTTTACTTCCCTTGTTGTACGGAAATAGATTCTTAAAGAACGTAGTGTCCCTTAACTCAATAACCGTATTAACCAGGATAACTGATACATCAGACCAAAAACTGATATGCATTATTGTGCATGACCAATAAACACAGTCCATTGTCTTAGGTTTGACTCTCAACCTTTTGGGTTTAGAAATCACAACCTTAGTCAAACACCCCCACACTTTCAAATATTTCAAGGAAGCTTTCTTTCCTTTCCATATTTTGTATGGTATGCTTTTGTATCCTTTTGTGGGGCACTCTATTAATTAGAAAAATTAGTCGTTAAAATGACTTTCCCCCACAAATTCTATGGTAAACTAGACATAATCAACATTTATTACAATATACAACATTCAACCACAATGATGCTATAAAGATTTCACATAATTTAGTAGTGATGCATACCACAACTAAAATTATTTATCATATTTGGGTGTCAAAATAAAACTACCAACATTTATTTTCAATAATTATAAAGACAAATAATCAACATTTGGGTTGATCCATAAACAACTTATGATAACAAATTTTAGTTCACCCATAACACAAACATAACATCATAGCATCAACGTTATGGGTAATCACCATTTGGAATTAAAATTAATTCATAAAGAATTGATCCTTTTGGTGACTAACAAATCAACCATACTTAATTCCAAAATTTAAATATTTAGCATTCATAAAGTTGCCATTCATAATATTTAAAAAATATAAAATCATAGCCAAAAGATTATTCATGATTATAAAATGAAGGCTATAATCGCATTTCTATCAATACATGAAGCCATGCATGCTTCTTCCAAGAGAAATAAAGATACAATGAAAAATTAGAGCACATTTATCTCTACGCTAGATAAATGATTAAACTTTCATATCATTGTCCTATGCTTATCATACAAAATATTTAATGATTCACAAAAATTTTCTTTCAAAAGCAAATAACAAACCTTCACTTCATAAATCATAGTGTATGGCAATCTCATACTTTTCAATATATTTTCTTCTACCAAAATAATAACTTTGTAAGGTACCCAAGTCTTAGATATAATAAACTTGTGTTTATTCTATAATTGCAAGGAAATATAATTAAATAATTAACTGAAACCTACTTGCCTTCAAAATACCCAAACTCTGTTGAGCCCAAATAGATTTTATTTTAATTTGGCCCAACTATAAATAGCCCACACAAAAAAAAAAGATTTAAACCAGCTAAATAAAGAAAAAAACGTACAGCCCAAACAGTTTGGGTCAGCCCAAAACACTAGTTAGCCCAAACAGAAACCAATCCGGCCCAACAAATGAGCCCCCACGCTAAATATAGTTTAAGTATATTTCGGCCCACAGGATATCAAAGAGGCGCCTTTAGCCCAGTGGTAAGGCTTCTCTCACCCAAACAACATGTCCCTGGTTCGATTCTGCCAGGCGCGTTTTTACAAGAATTTATTTTGCAAAATATAATTAAATATATTGTTTGCCATGCTTTGCCTAAGGGGTGCCAACAGTTCAACTGGTAAGGCGTCTCGCTTCAATGCCTTTGGTCTCGTGTTCGAACCTGTTAGTCACGTTGCTGTGATTTTTCTTTTGAAAAACAATGAAACACTTTTTCAAAACATAAAACGCAACCGTGGGGTTTCGAACTCGGGACGCGTGGATGCGACGCACCTTGAAGGCTGGCCTTCTGCCAGTTGAGCTATGCGTCGTTTCATAGGAGGGAGGTGACTCCCTATATACAAAAAGGAGATTTTGCAGATTGGAGTCTCATCCCAACCACCAGCCGGGTAACACTGACGCATTTGGATCCTTTATTCCCTTCCATTCTAATTAATTAAATTAGAATTTTTCTAAATATATATTAACATCTTAAAATATAGGACTTTTAATAAATCTTATCATTTAGTTGTTAAATTAAATATATTTAATTTATGCAACAAGAAACATGAAATCAAATCATATCCATACGGTATCTAATTAAACTAATAAAATCTCCCGATGGAATATTATATTCACATTATGAATTTAATATTTATCAAATCCTCATTAAAATAAGGAGAGATAGTAGGAGATTTATCAACTACCCTATCATACAAAGCTAATATATTTATTAACTAAAAATAATCAAATTTTTTAACGGATGTAAATTCACATGTTCAAGAAATCGGTATATAAATAATTAAATAACATATTGATTTATATGAGCACATCTATCTTTGAAACGTCGGCACATTAAAAACTACACCCGCATTATTGTAAATTTTTAATACCGTTTCATTTAAACAGCCACGCATCCTCCTAGACACATTATTATTATTATTATAAAAATAATAATAATAGGCTCAAAACTTTAAAGGAGGTGTCCCTTTTTATTTTTTTATTTAAACAAAATAAAAAATCAAAACAGTGTGTTTCCATAAAACAGATTAGACCGCTCGGGATGAAACAACATGCGTTCGAAACAAAAGGGCATGTCGGTTTCGTTCATCTTCAACCTCCAAACCGGGTCACGAAACCCGTGTGGATCCGTCTCAAAAGAAGACTTTCCCGATAGAAAAACAAATTTTCATCCAATGTTTCTATATTATAGTAATTTCTTAGCCTAAAACATATACACTTATATATTTTATTGTAGAAATAAATATTCATATAACAGATTCAAAAGGAATATGTTTCCTAAAAATAAGCCAAGGAAATTAGAATATTTAAACAATTTGCATATATATATATATATATATATATATATACATATATTGCACATCAATCATATATATAAGTAATTTTCAAACGCATGAAAATTACTTTTAATAATTCATATATGCAAATCGAAACAAGTCGACATATACACACCCACGTAAATCATATCATAATATTGAAGTTTCAAACTTACGCATATATAATCCATAAAAATCATAATTTTAGAAACCTTAATTTTCCAAAATCAAATAACACAGATTCACAAAGATTGTCTTAAGATTGTTGGTGAAAATACTTTCAATATAAAAATATCACTAAAATAAGAATCTGTGTAATTAATATGCATAATCTATAAACATATGATAATCTTGTACAAGAAGAAAACCGGTAAAAACTCACAAGATAGAATATGGTAATGAACTTTGAAGAAATCCGGGCCCAACTTTCGTTGTGTCCTTAAGACAATTTTGCTCCCTCTATATGGATGCCCAAGGATGATGAGCAATTGTCTCCAGGATAGAGCGGATTATTCGTCTTCGAAAGATGGCTCTCTCAAGCTGAAGCCCAAGCGAATCCAACGAGTGCGCTTTGAAGAATCGCATGGAAGTGACTTATAGCAAAATGCATTAAACTATATGTATGGGAGCGTAGTATTAGAAAAACGAGATTATTTTTCTGTCATACGCATGTCTATTTATAGACAATGAAATGATCAGATGGAGTCTCCTCGGCGAACCGACATGACCAGCGGTGGTGAACCGACGCGACTTCTTATTCATAACCTATGGGATTACACAAAAATATAACAGCTCCACCATATTTTTGGGCAATTAGAGGTGGAGGAGGTGGAAGCTTTGGGATTATGTTGTCTTGGAAAATCAAGCTTGTTCAGGTTCCACCGATAGTGACAATTTTTACTGTTAATAAAACCTTAGAACAAAATGCAAACAAGATTCTCTATAAGTGGCAGCAGGTGGCACCAAAAATTGATGAGCATCAATATATTAGGGTTCAAATGCGTGTAGTGAATTCTAGTACTCAAGGGAAAAGAACTGTGCAAACCTCTTATTTTTCTCGTTTCCTTGGTAGGGCCGATAGGCTTCTGCAATTGATGGAGAAAAAGTTTTCCGAGTTAGGTCTGACCAAAAAGGATTGTTTGGAAACAAGTTTGATCAAATCTGTGCCTTACATTTATGGTTTTCCTAACACCACATCTCCAGGAATTCTTATCCAGCGTACCATATCTGATAAGATGTACATGAAGGCTAAAACCGATTACATAAGGCAAGTAATATTCCTGAAACTGCTTTGAATTCCATACGGAGAAAGTTAATGCAAGATGACGAGGCTGTGATGACTTCGGTCCCATACGGAGGAATAATGAGTAGAATCTTGGAATCCACACTTCCATATCCTCATAGAAAAGGATTACTCTTCGAGAGTCACAATATATATCTACATGGTATGATGGAGAAAACAGCATGGAAAAGCATATGAATTGGGTCAGGAGATTCTATAACTACATGACTCCTTATGCTCCATGCTTTCCAAGAGAAGCGTATGTGAATTATACAGACCTTGACTTGGGGATGAACCATTTCAACAGTACAAGTTTCTTGAGGTCAAGTAATTGAGAATTCAAGTAGTTTAAGGATAACTTCATAAGGCTGGTAAAGGTGAAGTCCGAGGTTGATCCAAGTAATTAATTTAGGCATGAGCAAAGCATCCCTCCGTTGCCATTGGAATGTTTCAAGGAATAAACAAGTGAAATTATTTTGTGTAATTTTGTTTATATTGCTTTTGTGTTTGCATATGCTTCAGATCCAAATAAGCATGCCAAAGTACGTTATTGGCGTTGTAAGAATATTGTATCACTGTGACATCGATTGTTAATCCATGTTTAATCAATTTCTTATTTCTTTTGTTGATGATATTATGAAAGGATTTTACCTATTTTTGATGGTGCATCAAAAGTATATTTGATACTATAGCAATAAGTATTCTTGGATATTGCACTTAAAAAAAAAAGTTAATTAATTGTTATGGACATAGGGGGAAATTAATTTAAAATAAAATTTAAGAATAAATTTTTTGGACTTCTTTGTCCTCATAATCATTTTTTGATTTTTTTAATACAAAATTTAAAATATGTAAATTTGATTTATGTAAAATGTAAATAAAAATAATATGTAAGGAAAAGGAAAAAAATAATGAAATCTTTAAACAAATTAAATTTAGCTCAAGTTGTTTATATTCGAATGGTAACAACTAATAAGATCAAAGAAGTGTTAATATTTTATAGTGAATTTATAAGTGTGCATACACATTTTAACAACTAACAATAATAACATAATAAATATCCATATGAAAATTTATAAATCGTAATTTACAGCAGAAAAGCAACTAAAATAGCAAAATAACAAGGATGATTGAAAAACTTGACATAAGTTTTGTCCTTCCTAAACTTTGACCTCAAAAAAAAAAAGGTTTTTAAATCTCTTATTTGATTGAAAAAAACTTGAAGAAAAATTAAAATTACAAACGCTATACCAATTTTATTGAAAATAATAGTAATTATAATCTTGTTTTCAATTGAAACAACCTTACAAAAACAAATGCAGTCCGGCCCAAAGTTTTCAAGATAATGATTCAAATTAAAACAAAATTCTAAGCAAGGGGAAGAAATAAGGATGCTATACAAGTGAAATTATTTTGTGTAATTTGTTTTATATTGCTTTTGTAACACCCCATTTTTCAAAAGCGGAATAATTTTTTTTCTCCATCAAAGTAGAGCATCGGAGCAAGTAAAAGAGTGAGTAACTGATATATCATTAACTGTGGCGTATCCGTCTGTTTATAATGTACAGTACATTTATCCGAGTAATGTCATAATGTTACAAGTCTAAAAATAGGAATCTTCGGGTCGGGTCTCTACGCGTCTTTGTTTACTCGCTTACCCTTGTCTTCGGTCCTCGGTTCTCCGGATCCTGAAGCTATGGTAAGAGCTGGGGTTCAATACCCATTGAACCTCGTGTAACGGTTAACCTCATGCTTATGTAACAGATTTATGTATGACGAGATATTCATGACTTTACGGCAAAGCAATCACATATGAAAGATAATAATGAGAACACGCCCTTTGCATATGTATGTTATTATGGTTTGCACTATTCACCAGTGCCACGATGTACACTCGTGTCCTCAGCGCTAGGAAAACTCAATGGCATTATGAAAACCATAACCCGTGTAAAGCTGAATGTATAAACCTATGAACTAAGCCCCATAACTTAGCCACGGTGCATGACCCAAGACCAAGTCTTGTCTATGACTTTATGAATTAATCTATCACATACAAGCATACAATAAGCATCAGAGTTAGTGTTACAGTACGCGTCCGTACCTTAGTCCATTTGGATGGCGGTACTCTTGCCTTGTCGGTACGTCTCCCGACTTTTCTCAGATATCCTATAATAGTATTATCGCATTATTACCTCGTAAATAATATCTTAGGAGATATTTTAGCCACTACCGACCCTTTTTCTCCTGGTGGATTTGTTATTCTAATTATATCCCCTTTATTTTCTCAAAAACGCTGCTGTAATATTTCGGGCGAGAATTTTACGTTTAACTTTGAAAAATCATAATTAATTCCAAAAAAATCGAAATGGGGTTCCGTAAAATTTCCGAAAACCTTAGCATGCATATTTTTGAAAAAAAGAATTAATGGTGTTCACCCAGAATTGGTGAATAATTTCCAATTTAATGATCTTCAACCTCTCGCTTAGAATATTTCTAGAAAAATGTAGCCTTATTTCCAGAATTTTTATCTCCTTGTAAAAAACTCAAAATGACACATATTATACATATTTAGAAAGGTCTAGATGTCTATTTTACTCATGAATTATTTCAGAATTTTTGAAGATAATCTTGCATATAAAATGTTACTCTCTAACTGCCTGACTCTCATTGCCCAGCAACCCAAGAATTTTCTATCTCACTCTAACTTGTTCCATTAGTCCTAGAAGTCACTTCCCAACATGTTCCCACATTGTCAGGCATCTTTCGATGCAATAAGGTCTGGAAAAAATTATGGAAAATTACTTTACCTATTTCCTAGATTAAACTAATATTTCTACTAAGAACTATAGAACTAAAGAACTAAAGACTAGAAACAAAAACAAAACTAAAGACAAGCTTACCTCTTGAAGCCTCTTGCTTCTCCTTCCTCCTTCTTAGAAATCACCACTTGGTGGTTGATTTGGTGTGAAGAATTGTGAAGGGCAAGGCCCCTATTTATAGTAAAAGTCCAAGAATTACATCCCTTGGATCATCTTTTCCTATCAATGGCTCATGATAATTTGTGCTTTCATGAAGGCACAAAATGTGAGCAAAGGATTCTCATTGGTCCATACTAATTACATAGGATTTAGCTAATTATTTTTATTTCCTTAATTTAATTCAACATGTGCTCTTAAAAATATTATATTATAATCTCCCCCCCCCTCTCTCTCTCTCTTTCTCTTTCCCATGTGCAATCTTAATTACATTTTTTTAAATATTAAATAATCTCTTATCCTCTCATCTTGATCCCTAACCATTGGATTTATTTTTGTGTTTGTTCAAACTTAATCCTCTCCTTAATCCATATCTTAATTTTCCTATTGGTCTATTCAATTTTACAAGGATTGAGCCTATTTCTTTGATTTCTCATTGGCTTATCCATTTACAAGAGGATTGAGCTTTATTTATAGGATTTATTAATCCTTAATTGTATTTGCTATTGATTTATTAACTAATTATGAAAATTAATGCTTAATCTTCATTAATCAGCCATTTGATTTATTATGAAGGTTTACACCATTATTTAATTAGTGAAAACTTAATTGCTCATTAATCTTTATTAATTACTCTTAATTTGCTTAAGTATTTCCATAATGTTTTCTTGCTCCTTTTGGTTATTCAAAAACCATGGTTTAACATTTTGTATTTTATGATTCTTAATTTTGGTCTTAAATGTAACACCTCATTTTTCAAAAGCGGAATAAATTTTTTTTTTCCATCAGAGTAGAGCATCGGAGCAAGTAAAAGAGTGAGTAACTGATATATCATTAACTGTGGCGTATCCTTCTGTTTATAATGTATAGTAAATTTAGTCGAGTAATGTCATATTGTTACAAGTCTAAAGATAGGAATCTTCGGTCGGGTCTCTACGCGTCTTGTTTACTCGCTTACTCTTGTCTTTGGTCCTCGGTTCTCCGGACCACGAAGCTATAGTAAGAGCCGAGGTCCAATGCCCATCGGACCTCAGGTAAGGGTTAACCTCATGCTCAAGTAAAACAATATATGTATGATAGATATTCATGACATTACAGCAATAATCAATACATAAGCACACAGCAGATGCAAGATTAACATATCAACATTACATAGCACATAGCACATGCACAGTCACCCATGTTTGCACTAACCAGTGCCACGACGGGCCATCGTGTCCTCAACGCTAGGAAAACTCAACAGCATTACCAAGACTGTAACCCGTATAAAGCTAAATGTATAAACACATGTGATCTAAGCTCCACAAACTTAGTCACGGTGCATGTCCAAGACAGAGTCCCGTCCATGTCTTTATGAAAGTATCTATCACATATGTAAGGATATAATGAACATCAGAGTTAGTGTTACAGTACGCGTCCGTACCTTAGTCCGTTTGGATGGCGGTACACTTGTCTGGTCAGTACGTCTCCCGATTTTTCCCCGGATATCCTATAATAGTATTATCGAATTATTACCTCGTAAATAATATCTTAGGGAACATTTCAGCCACTACCGACCCTTTTTACCCCTGGTGGATTTGTTAATCCAATTATATCACTTTATTTTCTCAAAAACGCTGCTGTAATATTTCTGGGTAGAATTTTCTGTTTAACTTTGAAAAATCATAATTAATTCCACAAAAATCGAAACGAGGTTCCGTAAAATTTCCCGGAAACCTTAGCATGTATATTTTTGAGAAAAAATATTGGTTTTCACCCAGAATTCGTGAATCACTCCCAGTTTAATGATTCTCAACCTATGCCCAGAATTTTTCTAGAAAAACGTAGCCTTATTTCCAGAATTTTTATCTCCCTCTACAGACCTCTAATTGATGCATATTTTATATCAATGGAAAGCTATACATGC
Source organism: Acacia acuminata (assembly GCA_019022655.1). Lineage (NCBI taxonomy): Eukaryota > Viridiplantae > Streptophyta > Magnoliopsida > Fabales > Fabaceae > Acacia > Acacia acuminata. The sequence continues at coordinate 1,588,932 of JAFJYI010000117.1, forward strand.
CTTAACGATGAATATTTCAGAATTTTCGAATATAAATTTACATATCAAACAGTGCCCTCTATCTGACTGATCCAACAAGCCCAACAAAACCCCCACAATTTCTATCTTACTCTAACTTGTTTTATTAATCCTAAAAGTTACTCCCCAACATGTTTCCACCTTGTCGGGCATCTTTCAATGCAATAAGGCATGAAAACATTTATAGGAAATTACTTTACCTATTTCCTAGATTAAACTAACATTTATACTAATAACTACTAAGAACTATAGAACTAAAGACTAGAAACTAAAAACTAAAGACAAGCTTACCTCTTGAAGACTCTTGCTTCTTAGAAATCAACTCTTGAAGTTAGATTTGGTGTGAAGAATGAGGAGAGGCAAAGCCTCTATTTATAGGGAAAATCTCAAGGTTAGAATGGTAATCTCAAACCCAATGTGGGCCCCACCATTTGCCTCTTCCTTAATCTCAACCATTAGATCTAAACTTAATCAAGAAGTTTTAATCTAAACCCTTCACTAATAAGCATGTGCTCTTGTGATGTCATCCTTCGATGTCATCTTGATGACATCATCAAAGCTTAAGTGTCATTAGCAAAGTTTAATTAACTCTTAATTGCATTTGATAGCTAACCATGGAAACTAGTGCTTAATTAAATCAAGCTTTATGCACCTTAATCTTTACTTATTTCCATTTGTCTTTTAATTGATCCTTGATTTTTAATTAAGACACTCCCTAATTGTTGCTTCTTAATTTGCCCATTGATTAATTATGAAGATTTACACAATCATTTAATTAGTGAAAACTTAATTGTTCATTTATCTTTATTAATTTCCCTTAATTCGTTTAAGCATTTTTATAACATTATCTTGCTTCTTTTAAGAACCATGGTTTAATATGATGATTATTGTGTATTTTATGATCCTTAAATGTGGTCTTAAATTTAATCTTTGGTTTATTAAATTCTAAGGAAAAATTGTCTAAAATCTAATTAATAACTTGCAAAATTTAGAGACAACGTACTCTCCTTTATTTCTTTATTTAACCTGTATTATTTGTCAAATCTTTCATTACATTTATATATATCCCTAGTTGATGACTTTTAATATGCCTTTTAATTAATTTTGTAAATTAATACAATTAATTATTGTAACTTTAATTGCCCTTCAATTATTGGTAATTTTCTTTAATTGATTTATGTATTTTTATAACATGTTTTTGGCTCCTTATGATTAAATATAAACTATGTTGTAATATGACAATTTTAGGGTATTTTATGATCCCCAAATGAAGATTAGAAAATTTGGGTCTTTGGTTATTTAATTCTAAGAGAAAATTCCCTAAATTAAATTAAATAAGCTACTAAATTTTGAGACCACATATTCACCTTTTTCCAATAGGTATTTTTCACCAAAATATAATGTTTATAATGAACATGAATTTTAGGGTATTACATTAAACTTAATCTTTGGTTCGTTTAATTCCGAGGAAAAATTACCCAAAATCTAATTAATAATCTAAAAAATTTAGAGACAACATACTCTCCTTTATTTAATATGCATGATTTATCAAAATATAGCATTCACTACAAATAGGGATTTTTTTTTTAGGGTTTTACAATTATTAGGTGTAATTGTCAAAGTATGATAGGTTCTTAAATTAATTATGATAATTAATAATTCACTTTATGCTAATATTGAACCCTTATTGGTTCTTGATCTTTCATTAAATTAATATATCCCTAAATGATGACTTTTAATATGTTTTTTAATTAATTTCACAAATTAATACAATTAAATTAATTATTGTAAATTTAACTGTCCTTTAATTGTTGGTAATTTCCTTTAATTGATTTAGGTATTTTTATAACATTTTATGGCTCTTCATGATTAAATATAAACTATGTTGTAATATGATAATTTTAGGGTATTTTATGATCCCTAAATGAAGATTAGAAAATTTAGGTCTTTGGTTATTCAATTCTAAGAGAAAATTCCCTAAATTAAATTGAATAAGCTACTAAATTTTGAGACCACATATTCACCTTTTTCCAATAGGTATTTTTCACCGAAATATAATATTTATAATGAATATGAATTTTAGGGTATTATAGCTTTTGTGTTTGCATATGCTTCAGATCCAAATAAGCATGCCAAATACGCTAGTGGCGTTGTATGAATCTTGTATCATTGTGACATCGATTGTTAATTAATCCATGTTTAGTCAATTTCTTGATTGGGAAAATTACACGCAGTCTCAAGGAACAAAAAAATTACAAAAAAGTCCCTTAAAATCACAAAATTACATAGAAATCCCAAGGGACTTTTTTGATATTATTTGTATTAACAAGGGAAATGTTATATTTACAACAGAAACGTTTATATTTACAACAACGTTTAAACACCTGACCATTTATAAAAGAAAAAGTCATATTTACAACGGAAGTGCCCATATTTACAACAACATTTAAACATCGGGATTTGAACGTATAGAGGTCATTTACAATGAGAAAAAGACTATATTTACAACGAGAATTCTTGTATTTACAACAAAATTTAAAATTTGGACATTTACAACAGAAAAAGCTATATTTACAACAACATTTAAACACCTGGATTTTGAACGTAGAAAGGTTATTTACAATAGAAAAGGCTAGATTTACAACGGGAAGTGTTGTATTTACAACAAAATTTAAAATCTGGCCATTTACAACAGAAAAAGTCATATTTACAATAGGAAATGCATATATTTACAACAACATTTAAAAACTTGGATTTTATTTCCATACAAATAATATCAAAAAAGTCCCTTGGGACTTCTATGTAATTTGGTGATTTCAAAGGATTTTTTTGTAATTATTTTTGTTCCTTGGGACCTACGCGTAATTTTCCCTTCTTATTTCTTTTGTTGATGATATTATGAAAGGATTTTACCTATTTTTTATGGTGCGTCACAAGTATATTTGATACTATAACAATAAGTATTCTTGAATATTGCACCTAAAAAAAAAAAAAAGTTATTAATTAATTTTTATGGACATAGGGGGAATTTAATTTAAAAGAAACTAAAAAATAAAATTTTTTGACTTCTTTGTCCTCATAATTATTTCTTTAATACAAAATTTAAAAATATGTAACTTGATTTATGTAAAATGTAAATAAAATTAATATGTGATGCAAAGGCAAAATATATATATATATATAAATCTGTAAACAAATTAGATTTAGATCAAGTCAAGTTGTTTATATTCATTAAGTCAAGTTCATATATATTGGTGTATTTACAAGTGCATCTACGCATTTTAACAACTAACAAGATCAAGTAAGTATTACTTCCTTCGATCCTAATTATAGGACAACATTTAAGAGTTGGTTTTGGTCCTAATTATAAGACAACATTTTAATTTTTGTCAATCTCTTCGTAAAATATCCGCATTTTATTCTCTCAAGTGTGCTTGATTTTTTATGAATATATATATGGGTGCATAGATTCTTCCTATCAATAAAACTTTCAGATGTGTGTGTATGTGCACGTTGTGCGTGTATGTACACACACATATATACATATATATCTTTGTATGTGAATGTGCGTGCATATATATGTGTGTAGATATATGTACACACACAAATATATGTGTGTGTGTGTGTACACTACTAAAAAATAAGGAAATAGTGACGGAATTTGCTACGGAATTTTTTCCATAGCAAATTCAGGTCATTTTGCGACGGAATAAATATTTCGTCGCAAAACAAAGAAATTTGCGACGGACATAAACAATCCGTCGCAAATTAGCGACGGATATATGATCCGTCGCAAAAGGGCGGCCAAAAAGGCCGCCCATGTGTCAGGTTTTACGACGGATCTGCCCCTTTTGTCGGTTTTTGCGACAGATATGTGATCCGTCGCAAAAGGCCGCCCTTTTTGTCGCTTTTTGTGACGGATCATATATCCGTCGCAAAAAGCGCAGTTCATTAATGAACTCTTCTCCCCCCCCCCCCCCACGCCCTCACCTTCTTCCCCGACACCCCGCTCCGCCGGCCCCCCGTGCCCTCGGCTTGCCCCCCGGGCGCCTCGCTCCTCCCCCTCCCCCCCGGTCGCGCCCTCGGCTTGACCCCGCCCCCTAGTCCCACGCCCCGGCCCCTCCCTCCCCCACCCCGGCCCGGCCTCGACCTCGGCTCCCCGCCCCCTCGGCTCATGGCCCCCCACCACCGTCGGCTCCTCCCTTCCCTCGGCTCCTCTAGCCGTCCACCACCCTCGGTTCCTCCTTCGGTTGCCTCCCGGTCACCTCCGTTTTGCGGTGTTTATTTTTTTTAACACTTCTAAATACGTTCATTCGAGATAAAAAACCATTGCGAGCCACCGCGTACAAACAAATCCTAGTACTAAGATCTTCACAAGGGAATTATCAAACAAATCCTAGCACTTCTAATTTTGCAGGTTAGCTTGAAGTATATTTTTTGCTTATAATTATATGATATCTATGTCAGGTTTGCCTTGTTACATAGTGGAAATACGTATGTTGCGTAAGATTATCAATTACATGAGTTTAGATTGTTTTTTTTTTTGTTTTAGTTTTTTCTTTGGCTGAATCTATTAATTACATAAAGATCTTGATACTCAATGTGTTTATTAATTTGGATTATACTTATTGTGTGTAGGAGATTCCATGATTTTTTTAATTATTGGGTTTTAATGATTTTTATTTTTGATTTTGATTTTTTTAATCTTGCATTGTTTTTTGGGACGAAAATAAATTACAAAAGTAATTTTTACAAGTAAACACAGTTAATAAATGTATAGAATTATTTTATGTGAAGTTTTTTCATTTCCATTTTTGTTTTTTTACAAAAAATTGTATTTTGTGTTGTTTCCATTCCAATTTAGAATATATTTGTGGGTATAAGTTGAGTTGACATCAATTTTTATTATATAATAATTCTTAAAATCACAAAGCATTCAATGGTATTTTATTTTTCACTTTTTAATATTATGATCCTCTATTTGGTTTGGTTTGAAGATTGTAACTACCCCGCCTCTCCTAACATAATTGATTCATCTCAAATTTGAACTCGAGACTCAAAGGAATTATCAAAGCCTTACAATCGCTAAACCAACCCTATGTTGGTAATAATATTTTATTTTAATTAGTTTACTTTGTTTAAATATTTTTTGTTTTTTTGTTCCCTTTAAAATAAAATATTCCCAAATGTATAGGATATTAATTTATCTAGCACTTTTTATGTTAGGTGAAAGTATTTTTTTTTTTTTTATAGAAAGTTTGTACTTTCAAGGCATTTTTTGTATTTTCAATATTAAATCTTTGTAAATTTATTAATTTTTGTTTGGAAAGGTAAGTTTGCAACATAAACTCACGCTTAAATGAAAAAAGGAGCAATAAATAGCAATAAACATTAGAAGGGGTAAAAATAATTTGTAAATTGATAAATTTTATACTAAATACTTATTCTGTTGAATTGACCACTTTTATATATGTGTGGCATGTTGAGATGTTAATTAGGTTAGTAACTGAACTAGCTAAGAAGTATAGAAGGCAACCATGATAGAAGTTGGATGTACAATCGTCTAACTGATAGAAGACAACTAACTCAAGCATCGAATTTGCTTTGGCACATTCACCTAATTCAAGTAGGGAGATCAGGTGCCCGTGTGTCAAATGTAGGTGTTTAAGATTTCAAGATTTGGAGGAGGTCAAAATCCATTTGTGTAAAAGGGATTCATGAAGGATTATGAGTGTTGGGAATGTCATGGCGAAGTCCGACGTACACCGACACCGAGTGGTTATTACGGGACGTAGTCATCGAGACAACCTTAATCAATATGAGCAGTTGGTTATGGACGCTGCGGGACCTTCGATCGGCCAATATTTCAATCCCGTTACTCTCATCGAACCGTCATACATGGGAGAGGAGACCGATACACATAGTCAACCATCATACATTGGAGAGGATCCATTTTGCTACGGAAAAAGTCCATTTTGCTACGCGGTTTTTTACTACGAACAAATTCCGTAGCAAATCCATTTTGCTACGGAATTTTTCCGTAGCAAAAATTGATTTTTCTTGTAGTGTATGTACACACACACGATATATATATATATACACATATACATGTATATATAACAAGATCATTATTTTAATTAGATAGCGTGTAGAAAAGAAAATTTTAGGTTGGAGAGTTATATGGTAGGAACTATTGATTCACTTTTTTTTTTTTTTTTTTTTTTTTTTGATGAGCTCTATTGATTCACTTTTACTTACGCCATTCTAAATTTATATAAGAATATTTTAGAAAAATGAATAAAATTAACTAATTTACCTTCTTTATTATTTTTTTTTTGTTCAAAATTTACCTTCTTTATTTAATCTCTATAAAATCGATTAAATATATCCTATAATTAAAATCAGAGGAGTAATATTTTATATGTGAATTTATAAGTTTGCATACACATTTTGCGTTGTTGTGGAAGAAGTGAGGAAGAGAGGGGCCCACTCCCAACAAACCAAGTTTGTCGCATTTGCATGTGCTGCGTGAATACTGAAGTCACAAAGGTTGAGTTTTCAATGATGAGTAATGATTGGATGCAAACGCGTTTATGATTGCATCCTTTTGTACGGCTGTGGGGCATCTGAATCACTCTTATTGGGTACGGCCTTCAGCACAAAAAAACTTGGGAAAATTACATATAGGTCCCAAGGAAGAGAGATACGTACATTTAGGTCCCTTGAAATTACGAAATTACTTAGAAGTCCCAAGGGTCTTTCGAGTAATTATTTCAAAATGTAAAATTACTTTGCTTGCCCATAGTGCATATTTCACATGTAGCAATTAACAACACAAAATACATAAATTAACCACAACTTCGAAAACCTTCAATTTGTCATGTCTCACTTCTAAAAGTTGTGGTTAATTTATGCATTTTGTGTTGTTAATTTATGCATTTTGTGTTGTTAATCGCCTCTGGAAATGAGACATGACAGATTGAAGGTTTTCAGAAGTTGTGGTTAATTTATGCATTTTGTGTTGTTAATCGCCTCGGAAGTGAGACATGACAAATTGAATGTTTTCGAAGTTGTGGTTAATTTATGCATTTTGTGTTGTTAATCGCCTCTGAAAGTGAGACATGACAAATTGAAGGTTTTCAGAAGTTGTGGTTAATTTATGCATTTTGTGTTGTTAATTTATGCATTTTGTGTTGTTAATCGCTTTTGTGTGAAATATGCACTATGGGCAAGAAAGTAATTTTACATTCTGAATAATTACTCGAAGTTCTTGGGACTTCCGAGTAATTTCGTAATTTCAATGGACCTAAATGTAAATATCTCTCTTCCTGGGACCTATATGTAATTTTCCAAAAAACTTAGCTTTTAAGGATACAACTTAAAACTTTGAGTCTTACATTGGGGATTGAGGAAGAAGACAAACTGGGGGCAGCCACGTCAGCGTCGTGGCTCCCGCCCTTCAGGTTTTCTGTCGGCCGATGACATGAATTTGTGTGGCAGCCCACATGCCATTGTGGAAAATGCCTGAATATACTACACCACTATTTATAGTAACTTCTTTATTTAAAAATTTCAGTGCCAGCCTTAATAGCTGACCTCCCCACTCCCCTTAGGGATTTGATACCTACCCTATGTATCAAAAAAAATAAAAAATTCATCAATTAAATTAATTCTCCCGGGTGCACCTCATCTGCATTGTATTTGTCTTGTACCCATACATATATGTTGAAATGAGTCACCAAAAGATATATATTATCTCCGGTCTTAATTATAGGGACACTTTTATAGTACAATCTGTAGTACAAAAGTGTTCCTATAATTAAGATCAGATGAGATAGTTTAAATCTCACATGGGGGAGAGAGATTTTGGTCCAGGGTCTCAATCTGGATTAATCCATTAATCATGCAACTAGTAATATGATTCAAAAAAAGCGCCGGACATGGGATGCCGAAAGGTTATTTAAAAAGATAAATATTGAAATGAGTCAAATGATTGTAACTTAAGCAAATGTCATATTGTAGCATGTTACTTATGTAATTTAAGGATACACAACATATAAAATGATTAAGTAACTTATTTAGCTTTCTTAATCTTTCCACAAAAGTTAACTATATCTTATAATTAGGACCTAAGGTAGTAGTATATCTACACTTTTTAACTTCAAATTTTAATTCAAATAAATATTTTAAAACTTTATAATCACGTGGTCATACAATGTTTTCTAAACAACTTCGCCTCTCTTTTTTTTTCATTTTTTTTTTTCATACATAACAACTTCGCCTTTGTACGTACGTAAGTTGGATAGTTTGTCAATTTTCTCAGATGGGAAAGGGAGGGGAACTAAAGGAGAATCAGAATATTCAAATTAAAAAAAATGATCTCCCCGATTAAAAGGAAAAGGGTGAAAGTGGTATTAATGAGGATATTTTTTTAAAAATAATTTTACTCCTCTCTTATGCTTTTTGCCTTGGCGATCACTGATTAGGCAATCTGATGTGATTTTCATTTCTTTTTCCTTTTCTTTTTTTGTTGCCATATATTGTGATTTTCATTTCTTAACAAATGTGTATTATTCAAACTATCAGCACTTTAAATTTGGACATTCTCAAATCCGCGCATCCCTCTCGGTATAATTTACTGATAAGGTTTGTATCCACACTGTAGTCTACACGATACGCATTCCACAGTAGTTCTAAATAAAAAATTAAGAGTAAAATACTTGAACTATCCTCATGTTTTGCTTTAATTACAGAGATATCTACTCTATTTAAAAAACATACATCTAAATCCAAATCGTTAACTTTATTAAAAATATGCTAAAAAGATTCAAAAATTATATTTTGTTTCAATTAAAATTTTTCTATTAATTTACACTTAAAACTAATTCTGAAATCTTACTTTACAGTTTATAAATATCACAAACCTTAGAAAATCCGAGTAAGTTTTGAAAATTCAAGTAAGTTATAAAATTAAATGACTTATAGCGAACAAACTCAATTCTCATCCCCGTGAAGCAAAAAACATCGAAATTAAAAAAACCATGGAAGCTAATTAATCGTAATGTCTTGCAGTTCAAAATTACTATAAGAAAGGCTAGAGAGAACGGAGAAGGACTGGTTAACCATTGTTAACGTGGATTAAGAGAGAAATTATATTATTTAGAAAATAAATCTTTTTGACTTAGTTATAACTCAATCCTACCAAGACTTATTTCAATCCAATACCTGAAATTTTAAATCAATTAAAACTAATCAATTATTTAGCCTTAATTACATAGACATCTACTCTATTTAAAATACATACATCTTAATCCAAACCGTTAACTTTGTTAAAACTATTTTAAAAAGATTCTAAAATTATAATTTTTTAGTTAAAAAATATTAAGTTATGAATTTAAATGACTTATAGAATCTCTCAAATCGATTTTTTTTTTTTTTTTATATTTTATGGTAAAAATATGTGTTTGATATATATATTTTTACTCATTTAATAAACTAAAAATAAATAAATTTCAATAAACATGATGAAAAATTAAAATTAAAAATTTTAGGGACAATTGCACTAAGGTCCCAAGTTAGAAAAAACCATAGTAATTAAACCCGGACCGGACCGGCGCCGTTTCGGGACCGGAAATCGGCGAACCGCCGTCAAGCCGGTCCGGAAAATGGTAGAAACCAGGTCAACAGCCACCCCAGTATTAAAAAAAAAAAAAAAAACCAGTGGAAGAGAGGAAACGCGAGAAACAGATTGGTGGACGAACTCCACGCCTTCGACTCTCCACTCCACGTTCGCCGTCTTCTTCCTTCCTCGCCGACGACCTTTGCTTCACCATCACCATAAATCTTTATTGCCGGCAAGCTCCACCCTCACCACCACAGAAAATGTCTCCAACCGAAAGAAACACCTTGAACGATTCAAGCTCTGACCGACCACGTTTAGGGTGTAAGATGGTGGAGAAGCCACGCCCGAACGCCGAACGTGAGAGAGGTAGAGAGAAACTAAGCGAAAGTGAAAGAGGGAAGGAGGCGATGACTTCAGAACTCAGAAGAGCAACAATAATTAAGCTAATAAACAAATTGAATTGTCATATTTGTCCCTAAGTGTAGGAAGACATGTTAGGCAGATGTGGGGGTGGGAAGAGTAATTTCACAATAAAACTCGAAAATGGTGATTAATTTAATGGGGAAAGGACAACGGTGGATGAGGTGATTGCAGGCTTTTTCCAGAAGTGACGAGACAATTACTTTAGTGATCACCCCCCTTTTATTCAATGGATCTTCGGCATAATCAAATAATTTTTTGACCAGATTATTTAAAATTATTCCCTTTATAATTTTATATTAATAATTCTCACCGGTTTGGTCCCGGTTTAGCTGCCGGTTTGACTCCGACCTACTAACCCTTAACCCAAAGATCTCAACCGGTTCAATGACCGGTCCGGTTTTTAATTACCTTGAAAAAAACACTACTAAAAGGCCCATTAAAATCTCCAATTTGCATGCAAATCACGTGGAACTTTTGAATAATATAATCGAAACATCAAAAAACCTAAATACCCTTAGTGTCAACTAGCTCACTTGTCAATGGTCGCCCATAAACTTGTCGATGGTCTTTGTCATTGATGAGTCCATAGGCATTGACTCATCATCCTCTTCCTCACCTTCCATTGATGTTGAACTGTTGATGCTACAATATTCCCGTTGTGCCTTTAACTCATCAAAATTTTTAACTTCCTTCCTCCTCAGATAATCATAATAACGATGGGTATCATGATCGTAGGTATAATGCTGGGTGAAATCATCCATAAGAGATTGGCTTAGAAGAACGTCATTTGAGGTGCTCTTACTCGATAAATGCCCATAGTAGCAAAATTGGGCGTTAAAAATCCCCATACTTAATTGGGCCATTTATGGGTCGTGGCCCATAATAACAATACAGTCTCTAAAAAAATCCATGTAATGAATTTGAATAATCTCATAATCATTTTTCTCCTCCTCTGAAAATTCTTACACTAACCTTGTATCGAAAAATGAATGGTTTAATTGTAATATCTTATAAAATATTATTATAATTTTCTAAAATCTAAATAAATAAATTTAACTATTAAAGTTTGATTTGGATGGTTCATACCTATAGCATAAATGAATTTTAATTTATAAAGTATAATAATATATATAGCATATTGCATCTCAACCATTAAATTTTTTTTAATCTATGGATGGAGAAGGGATTATAAAAAAAATAAAAGGAGAAAGAAGATTGTGGGAGGATCCAAATTTAGATTGTACATGTTGGTGACTCTATCTAGTGGAATAAGATTTATTGTTGTTATTTTCACATATTGCTTTCATAAAACTAGAGAACAACTTAATCCTTATAAAGTTAGGTTATTGTATTGTCTGCATTTTGTCTATAATAATTTTTGTCAAAAAAATAATCATATATAGAAAAGGGGAGTCGGCCATTGATAGGTCCATTGACCAGTAGCTAGTCAAAAAAATGTATTTTATTTTAATAATCTTAAATTCAATATTTGCAAATCAATCAAGATGATTAATGAATAAGCAAGCTAGGTTCTAATGAAATAGCAAGATTAGTAAGAATGATTGTTTCACCAGTTGTTTTGTTTAGTGCAATGCCACAGTAAGATTAACCATGTGTGAATTATAAAGTTGTGCCCCCCATTTCGGTCTCGAGCGAGGTCCTAACCTTATAACCGCGTTTGAAGGCCTACGGACGTGAATTACATATTAAGGGGAAAAAAAGAATCAGCAAAGGTAATATTTCATAAAGCACAATATAAATAAACAAGGAAAATTTTAAGTAAATAATAAGTTTTGTGACCTGCAAAATTTAAATGGTAATTAAAAAAAAAAATTACAAGAGTAGATAGTGAACAACGAAGTGATAATCAGGATTCAGAGAATAAAAGTACGAACATGACAGCTGAGCCAAGCAGCATCATGTCGGAGTCTAAAGAAATAATCATCAGAGTCAGTGAAAGTGTAACATCCCATTTCAAAAGCAAAGTATATATTTTTTTTATCGAGTAGAGCATCGGAGCGATTGAGTAACTCGATATTTATGTTCGAAATGCCGTAAGTCCGATTGACATGTAGTGGTACGTTATATCGAGTGTTTTCAAAAGTAAATAACAAAAGAAGAAAGTCTTCACTGAGTCCCTATGCGTGCCGCTTGCCTTTCTCCTCGATCCTCCGTCCTCCCGACCTCGACGCTATGTTAAGAGCCGAGGTTCAATGCCCATTGAACCTCAGGTAACGGTTAACCTCATGCTTATGTGTGACAAAATATGTATGACAGATATTCATAACATTATAGCGTTAACCAATACATAGCACACAGCAAATGTAAGGTTACAACAATACATAAGCACATAGCAGATGTAATGTCAATCACAACAACAGTACATAGCACACAGCACATGCATAGTCAACATGTTTGCACTAACCAGTGCCACGACAGCTCCTCGTGTCCTCGCGCTAGGAAAACTCAACGGCATTACCAAGATCGTAACCCGTATAAACAAAGCTGAATGTATAAACAGTGAACTAAAGATGAGTCTTAGACACGGTGCATGACCCAAGACAAAGTCCTGTCCATGACTCTATGAAATAGTCTATCACATATAAGCATACAATAAGCATCGAGTTAGTGTTGTTACGACGCGAACGTACCTTTCACCGTGTAGTTAGCAATATGTCCGACTCTTTGATCGACCCCGGACTTCCCGGATATCCTAACATATCACCATATCACTTAGAATAATATCCTAAGAGATATTTTCACCTCTATTTACCTCTCTACCCTTGGTGGATTTGTTATTTACAATTTTACCTTTACATTTATTTAAAAACGTAGTGCAGTATTTTCTGGGCAGATTTTTCGGTAACTTTGAAAAATCATAATTAATTCTAGAAAAATAGAAACGAGTATCCGTAAAATTCCCGGAATCCTTAAGATGTCTATTTTCAAGGAAAAATACTTGTATATACCCAGAATTTATGAACAATTCCCAGTTTTCATTTTTCACAACGTTGCCCAGAATTTCACCCAGAAAAATAGCCTAATTTCAACCGGTTGTATCTCTTTGTACAGGAATCAAAACACTACATATTATATATATTCGGAAAGCCCTACATATTTACTTTATTTCTGGAAATTTTCGTGATTTATAGGCTTCATTTTCAACATAAATTTTTCACATTTCTATCGTTGTTTGCCCAGAATTTTTACCGAAAATTTTGCTGAATTTCACTACTTTGATCTTCAACTTCCAAGTATTTTGCTCCACAATATTTTCCATCATATTTTCGAAATAAGGACATTTTTAATCATAAAAACATGAAATTAAAACTTCTTGGAAGATTTAAAGACCAAACATAAACTAACTATGAATTTAAAACTTAGAACTCAAGAACAAGAAGACTTACCCTTGAAGAACTTCCTCCTCCTTCTTGCTCCCCACTATGATTTTCTCTCTACTCTTGCTTCTCTAAAACTCACCTATTTGGTTGAGTTTGGTGTGAAGAATGAAGTGAACCCAAGCCTCCTATTTATAGGTGGAGATTTAGGACACAAATGGAATTTAATTTGCCCATCTCTCACCCTAGCCATTGGATGCAATCTACTTTACAAGAGTTGATCTCATCCCTTCATGTGATTAGAAAACCCTAACTTAACCAATAAGTTTAGAAAACTTAACCTCTAAGTTTTGCTTCATGAAGACTTTGGGGATGACTCATTAGTGATTCTAGCTAGCTCCTAAATGTCCTTTTGTAACTAGATGCAAATTGATTTAGTTACTCTAGAAGCTTTAGTTTACTTTAATGAAATCTATTTTTGGTTGCTTGATCAATCACCAACACTTTTAAATTCTATGTATATATCTTGATTAGCAGTTGGATATCAAGATTTATGGTCTAATCAGATTCCCCTGGTTGTACCAAGCTTATTCTTCAACGTTTGCAAAAATAGCCTTTACCAGCATTTACTTTCGAGGTTAAATTATGTGGGTTCAAGATAAGTCCTTATATTTTCTCCAGGGTTCCTACTTCTTCACAACTATTTAAATTTGTATAAATTCTCACTTTATTTGTTGTTTTGAGTTTTAACGTGTACATCGATATTTATGGATTTCAAACCATTATCCAATTTACTCTAGGATTTCAAACTTTATCAAATTTTCTTTAATTTTCTTTTTTTCTCTCTCTTTCTCTCTCTTGAATACTAGACACACACACACTCACAACTCTTTTCTCTTATTGGTGGATTAAATTTCACATGGATTATGGTTTATGAACTTCATCGATAAAGTCCCCCGTTTAGTGTTCTAATCGCGTAATCTTAGAAAATCTCAAAAATCCGAGAACACTTTGACCTTGAAGTTCTATTCTTCCTCTTTGGAAATATCTGAGTTAACTAAATTTTTGATCCCATTAAGGGTATTCCGTTGTCCGTTGAACATTTTCGACGTACGCCGCTTTCTGTAAATTACTTCGGGTAATGCCAAATTCGAGACAAAAATCCACTGGTTCATAATATGTCCAGTTGTTTTCTACTTAGTTCAAGGATTTCAAGTTATGATTTATTTTCCATTGGTTCTCACTTTTCTTATCTCGCCCTTTGTTTACAAAATATCTTTTCATTTGATCCCTTATTCGCCCTTTACGGCTACGGAAATGACTTCCGCTAACACCAACTTACGGACAAAAATTCACTTGTTTGTAATATGTCCCGACCTAAGAAACTTAGTTCATGGTTTTCTAGATAGGATTTAATTTCTATCGGTTCTCATTTATCCAACCTGGTTCTTCCACAAATATCTTAATTATATTATTATTTAATTAACAAAATATCATGATATTATCTTTGAAAAACCCACAACCCTTTTCACACTCGAATTTTGGTTTTCTCTTCCCTTTATTATTATTATTTTTTCTTTAATTTATCTAAATTAGCTAGAAGCTTAATTAGAGCCTTAATCCCATGATTAGCAATCTTTTAGTATTTAGGGTTTTCATGTTCTTAATCTCACCAATTTTTCTTAATCTTTTCTAATTGATTAGCAAGCACACTTTATGCTAATATTAGCCATAAATACTTAATTAAAGGATTTTCCATAATCTACCTTAAATATTCTCTTGTTAGGCTTAAACAATTAGCCATTAATTACTTAACTAATCACTTTCTAATTGTTGATAATTTTCTTAATTAGGATTAATCATTATCTCACAACTATTTTACTGATATTGGTATTTTATGCTCCATGTAAAATATTAAAAATCATAGGGCAATTTATGCTCCCCAAAATTATATTTAATTTTGCCTCATTATTTTTCAAGGAAAATAATCCCAAAAAATTCCTAAAATTAGAGACAACATACTTTCTAATTTTCAATAAATATTTTATTGCCTCTTGGGATTTATCATAATATTTTCAGGGCATTTCATGGCTCATAATTGCATTTAGGGATTTTGACACTTTAATCCCTCTAATTTCATTAGAAATTTCCTAGACAATAGAATAAGTATCCTACAAGGTTTTAAAACCACATATTCACCTATTTCCAAATAGGTATTATTTGCTAAAATATAGTATTCCAGATAGATAATTATTCAGGTATTACATTTCTACCCCCGTTAAATAAAATTTCGCCCTTGAAATTTGAACATATACACTCGAAAGGTTATCTAGACCTCCAATCTATTCCTTCCCTATGCATGCTTACCTAGCACGCATCCTCGCTATTCAAAAGTCTCATTTATCTTGTACCCGGGCATAGTACTCAATTACGGGACTCACCGGTCCATTCTCACAAAGCGCTTGGTTACGCAGCCTCGTTGCACTCGACTCATTTAGCCTCTTGGCTTAACACACATTGGCCCTCTGACTCAATATACTACCACAGCACTGGAGATTCTAGCCTCACCGCCTAGGAAATCATCCTCAGGCGAATGTTTGTCAGACTCAAGATGTACTGTAGACATACAAGTCTAAGGCCATCATGACAATCCGCATTTATCACAGTGCTAAGTATCACCGGTCTTATGGCCTAAGGACACCGCCCCGTGCACAACTTGCACCCCAGGTCTTATTGCCTCGAGCATCTGCTCATCTATTTCATTTGAGCCTTTCCTATTCAAGCTCTCAGACTACTTTCACTTACTTTGCACCATAGCTGACGACTACTATTTGACTTAACTAGTTCAGTGTTCTAGACCTTTCTAATAGTTCCTGTTCCTATATCAACTACACCGCTTTTCAACACCATAGCAATGACAAACACGTCATCGCTACCCAAAATCATTTTGTTGTCTCATTTTCAAATTTTCACACATTGAAAATTTTCCGTGGTCTCGTACATTTCGCAATCCACACTATACCAAAAAGTAATAGTGCCATCACATTTTCAAACTCAATCGCCAACACAATTTTGTGAAAACATATTCACTATTGGGTCATTTTCAAAAACTTTTACTACCGGTACATATCTTTGAGAGAAATAATTCATTTTACAAAACTTTTAACAATTGAGAGCTCACGCCACCATTTCAACCACTTGGTACAGCAAGCATCTTATCCCAATCCCCAAATCCGCCTCTCGTATCCCCTCGGCCTCAAGTCGAGTCACCAGGCATCAACAGTATCGTCAAACAATGTGGGAGAACCTCCGCCCCTCCCATAAGAGACCCAGTGTTCACATTGGCACATAAAGTAGCAACCCTATCTACCGAAACTCGGTCAAATGCCATAGACAGTCGGGTCTACTAGACAAAACATACGCCCAGGCGAAATGTTATGGATTGGGTGCGTTTCACTGGTGCGATTTTCATTCTCTCAAACAAAATCCCTCAAAAACTCTTTGTTCAAAAAGAGCTTTTATCAAAGGTCAGCGATTTCAACTATTTTAAAACATCGAAAGACCCAAAGCAAACCGTGTACATCTACAATGCTTCCGGCCTCCCAAGTGCATCGACTTTACCACAACATAGTTGAAAACTTAGTTTCAAACTCGGGTTCTAACAAAACCCTTTTTATAAGACAACACCATTTCAAAAAAACCATACTATGGTCTCAAATTCTATTGAAAACATTTCATTCGAAAACTCAATTTCAAAATTCACAACTATTTCATCGATATTGGTATTTTATGCTCCATGTAAAATATTAAAAATCATAGGGCAATTTATGCTCCCCAAAATTATATTTAATTTTGCCTCATTATTTTTCAAGGGAAATAATCCCAAAAATTCCTAAAATTAGAGACAACATACTTTCTAATTTTCAATAAATATTTTATTGCCTCTTGGGATTTATCATAATATTTTCGTGGTATTTCATAGCCCATAATTGCATTTAGGGTTTTTGACACTTTAATCCCTCTAATTTCATTAGAAATTTCCCTAGACAATAGAATAAGTATCCTACAAGGTTTTAAAACCACATATTCACCTATTTCCAAATAGGTATTATTTGCTAAAATATAGTATTCCAGATAGATAATTATCCGGGTATTACAGAAAGCGGATGGCGGAATGTGGAGGGAGAGTGTTAGATGTAAGACAGGTTTTGCAAGAAACAACATGACAGAGTGAAAGTGAATTGAGGATTAATGAATCTTCAACAATAATATCACTCTTTTCTTAATATGTTTGTGTCAACAATGACTAGCGAGCGATCTTTGTGAGAAGTCTTATAAATATTGTAGCATTACTACTGTTACTATCACCACAATAATATTCCCTCTTTAACTCCTCTTCCTCCTTCTTCTCCAGTTTCCGTTGATGTTTGATGATGACCATTAATCATTTATCCTGTCAATGGCCCCACCACATGCCTTTCTCCTCCTCTATCACCACTCCTCCTCACCTTCATTCTAACTACTACAACACCATCAAGCCTAAAATAATAAGGATCATAATCACAATCATAGTCATAATGTTGCTTGAAATCATGCCCGCCCACATTTAATTGGACCCTCTAACAATTTAACTTACCTCCCAAATGGAAGTAAACATATCAATTCTGCTTTCTTTGACAATGGCATTTCCACATGTTTAAATCCAACACCGCATATGATGTCGCCACATATCAACACCTTCATTCTCACTTTATTTAATGACAACTTGTGAAGATCCAAATAATTGTACACCATTACTAACCCTAACCTTTTTTAAATTCAACCACCATTTATGTTTTCAAAAAAAAAAAAAAAAAAAAAAAAAAAAAAAAAAAAAAAAACTTCAATAGAAATGAAATGATCAAAAGCCATAAAATCAAATCACAATCCACAAAAGAGCAACAATTGAAAGGGTTACAATAAATTGAATAAAAAATTATCTATTATTATTATTATTATTAAAAGATGAAATATCTTTACTATGGGTATTGATAGGCATGAGTAGTGGTAATAGAAAGGGCAGTCCTCCTAAATTGCAGCCCCCAGCGAGAGAGCATAGGGGGAAAAATAAAAACATAGATATAATAATTCTTCAAATTAAAAAAATAAGGTGAAAGAAAGAACAAGCACTTTGCTTTTTGAATAACATACATACACATATAGTATCTAGTTTTCAGATCTCATATGTTTAAGTTTCATTAGATCTGCTAGTGAAAGTAGATAACCATAGGATCGGTCCAAAACAAAAAAAATCAAAATGAGAAAATCCAGCAAGAATTTTGCTGAATTTTTTCTTAAAAATTCAGATAAAAAATGCTTGCAAAACCATAAAAGTAGAAGGAAAAATAGAGAGAAATATGTATGTATTAACCTGAATGTGAAGAGGAGATGGTCCACAGAGATTTCACAGAAATGTCAGTTTTTAGAATCTGTAAATTTCCACCGATCCGATTCAAAAAAATTTACAGTTAAATTATGAACTATTTTAAATTATGGAGAAGACGTTTAAGAGGATATATTCTCAAGATTCAAAACAAATATATACATTGAAAGTCAAGTTAGCTTGCGCACAATTAAAAACTATTGAAATCTCATTTTTTTTTCAAAAAAAAAATCTAGTTAGTTTGGGCCATCGAAAGGCCCACACGTGAACTTAAACTTAATTTTAACCGCTGGGTTATAGTGCATGAAGACTAATAATATGTGTAAGAGTGATCAAAAAATTGCAGACTAATAATATAAGTCTTTCATAACATCTTTTAAAATAAGTCTACAACTTGAGTTTTGAAACTTAAAAACTATCATATGTCTTAACAAATATACATACTTGAAATACAATAATATATATATATAAAATAATGTTTATTTGATATAAAATTATATATTTAAATAAATTAAAATAATTTTCTGGGCAGGGCAGGACCCCTTTCCAGTTATTAGTCTGGCCCAAAAATTTTTCAATCTAGGCCATTTTTTTTTAAGCGGGCAACCGAGCACCATGCATACCCCTACTAATAGTCACTAATCCAAAATTTTTTCTCTCATACCAATAAGCTGTTGGTTGAAATGATGAGCTGTATCACTCTCATAAAGATGAGAACACAAGTTGGAATCCCGGTAAGTGCATTCGTTGGGAGAGCAAAAACTCTTTATGCTTCAAGTCTCAAAAATGATTATTTTTTCAAGTCTAAAAAATGATTATTTTTTAAAAAAAAAAAAGAATTTCTTCTACCATTAACAAAGTTATCACCAAAGTCTAGGTGCCTTGACCTCTTACAGTACTGAAAAGAGTGAAGTCGGTACTCTTTGGATATGACAGTTGAAGTTGATTTGAGCCAAATTCATACAAGAAGCATTGTTAGATATATTATATAGACAAACAATTTAATCTTTAATTTGGCAAATGAGAGAGATCTAGAGGTGCAATGAGATCTTTTGAATGTGATAGAGGGATGTCCTTTAATTAAGTTTGGAAAATGCTGAAAAAAGAAGCATTCTCAAATAAAATGGATCCAAATTTCCATAACCATCTATACCTAATCTTTAGGCCTTAGATAGAGTAGGAAGGGCCATAAGATATAACAAGTGACTTAGATCAATGTTCTTTAAATTTGGAAATTGCTCGGGGAAAAACAGAGCATTGTTAGATATATTATATAGACAAACAATTTAATCTTTAATTTGGCTAATGAACCAACCTTCTTGAAACATAGTAAACAAGGCACTTGTCTTTCATTCCAAAGTTTTTGGAGATAACTATTAAACATGATAAGATGAACAAGATTCTCTACACAAAAGAAGCTTAATGGCACATGTTAAAGAGGACAATCAACCCAACACAGGAACTATAATTCTTCAGGTAGGGAATCCAGATCTCCATAAAAATTCACTTTTGAAGGATTTTCCTTATCTCACTTGTACAATCTAAGGACTTTTAAATTATCCACCTTTCGAAAATTATTAGTTGTCAATATGGTTATTAGAGTCTCATGAATCTCGAGTCGTACTTCACCATTCGATTCAAAAACAGATGAGAAAGATATGAATAAGTTGATGTATCTTAATTATCTATGTATCTTGCAATTCCATGAGCTGTATAAGCCGAAATTGCAAGGATCGTGCGACATTGGCAATCTGTGCAATTCTAGGTGAACCAGACTGCAATAGATCTGCTTTGGTCTAGCGTGACCCAACCTTAGAAAACTCTTTTTTTCCGTCTTCTTTTTTCTGATTTTGTCCATATTTATTTAAGATTTTCCTCTTACTCCTATGATTATCTCTGATTCCTCCAACTTATCCCAATCAAAATCATTTTTTTCTGAAGTGTTATTTACCTTTAAAATGCTAATATGTATAAATCTTTGATGTTCTCTTATGTGAAAATTACATCAATATCATCTTTAAAATTTATCATGAATCTTATGATTCACGATACGTTTTGATTCACACTTCTAAAAATAAGCTTTCTGATTCACAATTTTTATCCAGATTTGATATCCTTGGATGTCAATGTAATCCTCTTTAATCTTGCTCATTTCTAATGATAAGCATTGAACCGCCTTAGTCCCCTAGTGATCAAATTATGTGAAACTGATCAAATAACAAGTAGAAGGATTAATCATATTTCTTTTAGAAAAATCTAAATGATCATTTTCTTTTAAATTATTAAAATTAGTATTCCAACAATTCATTTTATGTTGGAAAAAAAAAATTGGTCATAACAAATACAAACGCTGGAGCGCTTGGCCAAGCAAACGTACCAGCTTAATTATTACATGCAGACTTATATATTTCAATAATTAATAATTCTGACTGACGACTAACGCATTTTTAATACTTCTATTTTGCCAAAGTCTTTTGCACCAAATTACTCAATGCTTCCTTTATTTTTTTTAATTAGTTCTTGTTCTTGTGAATGGTCCAATTGGAAACTATCACTCATCCTAAAGACTAAAAAAATATCAAAAAATCTCAAGTAAAGATTTCTCTATCAAAAAAGTCTCAGTGTAGAATCATTTATCAAAAAGTTCTTAGGGACCTAGTAACATAGATGGGCTTACCAATGACTACTCTATGACTTGTAAATATAATGACATACATTTGTCAACA
The DNA here is from genome assembly GCA_019022655.1 of Acacia acuminata. NCBI lineage: Eukaryota > Viridiplantae > Streptophyta > Magnoliopsida > Fabales > Fabaceae > Acacia > Acacia acuminata. The sequence goes on from JAFJYI010000117.1 coordinate 1,610,481, forward strand.
TAAGCTACTTTAATTAAGCTAGATTTGTTTGTCAATGGTCACTCTATGACTTATCAATATAGTCACATACACTTGTCAACTAAGCGCTTTAGTTGACATATATAAGCTTGTCAATAGATACTCTATAACTTGTCAATACAGTTACATACACTTATCAATACGGTAAGTTCACATTTGGAATATATCTCACTGAGGCCTTTATGGACTTTTTTTATAGAGCATTCTTTACTGGGACTTTTTTTAATATTCTTTCTGATCCTTTTGGGACTTGAGAAGGATTTGCCCATTAAAATTTGTAATGTATAGGATAGCTTGAACCTGAAGAGACATCAGTTAATGTGGGTTCACATTTCATGCTCATCCTTCTAATTTTGGGATGGGGACAATTTTTTAAATTTTTTAAATTTGGATTAAATTTTATGCTGCACCCTTGAATATATTTCGCATCCCGTATCTTAAATTAATTAATTTCTAACTTTGCATTCGAAATATTTTTCCCGTAACACCGTATCTTAAAATATATTTAAAATAGCACCTAATATTTGGAATTTTTTTCAACACCCAGTATCTTAAGTTAGTTCATTTTTAGCAAATGGAGTGTTTTTTCAAAAAAAAAAAAAAAAAAAACCCCTCTTTTATTTGAGATACTCATCTTTTAATGAGCATGGAAATTCCAATTAATGTTGAAGAGTCAAATTGTTGTTTTCCATCACCCACTCACATAATTATCCATAAAAAGGGATTGGCCATTGAGAATATATTATTTATATAAGGGTTAAATACCAATTTTGCCATGAAAGTATTGGTAAGGGGGCACTCAGCTTCTGGGGCAAATTTACTCCTAAAAAAAAAAACTTCCAGGCCATATTTGCTCTTTTTTGTAAACTTCTAGGGTAAAAATGATATCCAAAAAAACTTTCGTGTGCTGAATGCCCCCTTAGCAATACTTCCGTAGCAAAAATGGTATTTAACCCTTTATATAATTATAACTTTCGATCATGCATTACATTTACAAATAAATTTTAGAATAACAAATATCGACTACAAAAAAGGCAAATATTCCAAAGTTTAATTGCACCAAGGGGCTAGTCCGAGTCAACTAGTTGAAGAGTTTTGATTGGTTTGATGAGTTGTGGGAATTTCTTACCCGCACGACGTTATTTGTGAAAATTTTATTTAGCTCCCGTGGAAGTAATTTATTTTCAGTCAAACCCTTAGGCTATGTTCGCGAGTTTGGAGGGGAAGGGAAGGAAGGGGATACAAGGAGAAAGGAGGGGAAGGGAAGGAAGGGAAATGGAGGATATCTCCTCCTTGTTGTTTAGGAGTTAAAAAAATTGCAAGGGAGGAAGATGGAGGATTAATGAATTACTTTTACCATTTTGTCCTTTTCTTTAAAAATTAATATAATTATTATACTTTACAAATAAATTTCAATTTCAGCTTTGTAAAAAAATTATTTATGTAATTTTTATATTATTTTCCCCTAAAAAAATATTTTCTCTCTCTAAAAAAATATTTATCTCCCTAATTGTTTTTTTTCTCTCTATAATGATTTATATATATCTTTATTCTTTTTAGTACATAATGATTTAAGTATATAAAACTACAACCTAAAATATAAAATTATACCGAATTCCATAACTATTTGAAATTGAACGTGATTTGTTATTTTAAAATCTATTGAGATTAAATGATGTCATTCTAAAATTTTTGTGCTAAAAAGTAACACATCCATAAATCTTTTTTTTTTTTAAAAAAAAAAAAAAAACAACAACAAACGATTGCGGTTCCATTTGACTAGTTCTAAACAAGAAAATCCTAATACATCATTCAAACATTAAGTTCTAAATAGTTTGCCACATTCCAAAATTCAGCAAGTTAAACCCATTACATCAACAACATTGATTCAATCATGTGCTTAAAACATAAACTGAAATCAAAAGCGAATATCTTCATAGCGAATGTTCTACTTTTCATTGTAAAAGAGGATTGTCATAACTCGGCTCTCCAATATTAATGGCACTTGATCCCCAAAGCAACCCGGAGTTTGAATGAGCAATTTCCTTTCTCAAAATAAATTGTCCCTACATAATATTTAAAAAAAAAACAATAAGATTAGACCGGGAGTAAAACAGCACAACATAAAATTTACGGTTGAAGGAGTAAAACAAATACGTTATGCCCTTACTTTCCCCCTTCATTATAGTATACAAAGCATACCTACCGTATCCTAGAGTTTCTTGTACATAATCCTCAACAAAGTTATGTGATTACATTATTCGAAGCAATTTAGAGAAAGGACTCTGTAATGTTCACAAAGAGTATCAAAAGACAAATAAATACATTTCAGCACCCTATGAAAACTGATAAAAAAATTCTCAAGTAGGAAAAAAAATAAAGCCTTACATACGAGAGAATACTTGAAAACTTCAACAATTACGAGGACCAATAGGACCAAACACCATCTCAAGTAGCAACTCCTTGCGTTTGTCTAAAGGACAACCAATCACCGCTCTAATCCTATCAGATTATCGAGAAGATAAAGATATACACGATTGAACAATTGCCTCTCAATCTTCAAATCCTCCAAAAGTTTCCAAATTTCAGCTTCAGGAATTGGAAGTTTCTGCTTAACTTTCTCATAAGTAGCATTACCCTCTTTAAGAGCTCTAGCAATATCTTGAAGTGCCGCTTTTATCCTTCAACTTCTTCATCCTTTGACCTTTTAGCCCTTTTAGATTTAACATCTTGGTGCTAGTATCTTGTACTTCAGGTGATGTAACTTCATTTTCATTGCCAACCTCTTGAGCACTCTCAAAGGTCACCTCAATGGTTTCTATGGACTCAGATTCTCCAGGCAATGGCCTTTTGTTTCTAGCGTCTTTGGAAGTCTCGAATGTTGTCCAAAGTGGCTCTATCTTCTCCACACACGAGCATCAATTTGTCATAATTATGAATAGACTTTCCCATCCACCCTTTTGCTTCAGGCTTAGCCTATAAAATAATAATTATTGAACAAACATTATTAAGCTAAAACATGAAAGGGATAAAAACGAGAAAAGTTCATAATATACCTCAATTAACTTTCGTCAAACTTCAGGCTCAGCACACCATTGTTTTGTAGTTGGATCCCAAGCAAATCCACTCAAGCCATTCTTGAACAAGTCATAACACTTGCTAAAACGTTTCTTTATTAATTTCCAACGGCTCTTCACCTTTTCTTTCCCAAACAGGCGTCCAAATTTTTCTCCCAACTCCTTTATGATGGTGTCATAAGCTTTGGGAATAAAGGTGCCACCAACTCTATTTCCATCATTCTGTTGATGCAAAAAACATCAATAAGAGCATCATCCATCTCTTGTGTCCATGTCTATCGTTTAGTCTCTGACTCATACATGATTCCTAAATAAAAGTTCAGTAGTATAGCAATTGAACATTAAGTAGACGTAAAACTCAGCATTAAGTAAAATCAGTGGCACACAATCACAAAATTGATAATAGTAGAACAACATAAAATGGGTAACAGATCTATTATGCGTTTAAACATCAATTCATTAAGTCAGAAAATACATAATAATCCTAAACAAAAGTCATGATCTATAAGCTCTCCACATAGCATCAGCTGTAGAATTTCTTAAATTTTCTCCTAAACGAGTATGTTCTTCATCCTCATCCTCTTCTATGTGGTCATCTCCATGTTGTTCAGATACACTTTGGTTAGCAATCTCTTCATCTACCTCAGCAACTAGCTCTTCTTCAGGGTCAGTCATCATCAAATCATTCAAAATGCAACATGCTATGATAATCCTATTTTGTGTCTTGATTCCATAAGTTGGTTCTGTGCCACTTGCAATAATAGGAAACCTTTTTTTCAGAACCCCAAAAGCCCTTTCCACAACATTACGCAAAGATGAATGACGATGGTTAAATAATTCTTGAGGTGTCCGAGGTGGATTTCTTGAGGAAAATTCTTTCAAGTGATAGCGAGTTGATCTATAAGGTGTGATCAGCCCCTTTCTCAACATAAATCCAGCATCAAGGACATAATATTTACCTATTAAAAAAACATTGATGAGATATGTCTAATGAAACAAGAGGAAAATTTTAGGAAAAAAAAAAACTAATTACCTCTAGGTATTCTAAGATTATATGTTCTGCGTAGTGCATCTTTTAATATCCTTGAATCTGAAGCAGTGCCCTCCCATCCAGTTAGAACATAGGTAAATCTTAGGTCAAATGAACATGCAACCAACACATTTTGTGTTGGAAAATTTTTTCTACCTCGATATTTTGGGGCTTCATTTAATAGCACTTTTACACGAACATGTGTACAATCAATTGCCCCGACATAATCCTAGTATTGTTATTATATCATCAATATATTTTTAACTATATATGTCTTTTAATATAAACATGAAAATAATTTTTTTACCTTAAAAAATGGGTTAAACCGGTTGTTTCCAAGAATTTCTATAGGAATTTGTGAGCCATCCGGTTGTTTAAGATATTTATCTTCTAACTCCACTATAGATCGAAGCACACAATGAAAATGCCAACTAGTGGACCCACCGAGTGTCGAAACCAGAATTGAACCTCTCGGTTTCTAACATTATGTGTTAGAATATAAAGGGTTTTGGCAACTTGTTCCTCTCTACTTACCTGTTGGGTTGATTGGAGACCACCCTCTCGTTCTAACATTGCACATAAGTCCATAAAGGCTATAGGCCCCATTCTTATTATCTTACGACCTTCACTACTAGCAATTCGCTTCATTATTTTTCCTCGTGCTCTCTCTTTCTCCAAAATCATTGTACGATCAACTGTACTACTTTGAGAATGAATCCTAATCATGTAGTAATAGACTACAAGGCATATGACATGAACAATAGTCTTTCGACGTCTTTCTCTCCATGTAAACAATGCTAGATTGATCTTTTCTCCTGGATTATCCATCTTTGGTGGAAATTCAGAAACAACATGGTCATTGCAGAAAGCACAATTCAACACAAAACAATAACAGTGACAAAGATCCAAAGTATGTAAACAAATCTAGTTGAAGATAACAAAACAATGACTAAGTTTCACATGACATGAATTTTCATTCCGTATTGGTCCTAAAAAAATTGTTCTGAGAGGAGAAGACTGTAGAGAGGAAAAGGATTTATCATGACCTTAAGACACTAAACAAGCAGAAAAGAAGCTCACAAGTTTCATTTCGCTACTGCGTAAGGTTAAATATGATAATGTATATTATACTTTGGATGTAGAGTTTTATGCATATTTTTCTATTTAAATGAGTGGAAGTCCAACTCTATTAGCCGCAGTTCTCTTGAATTATGAAGCTATCTCAAACACTAAAACTAGGGATGTTCAAGGAACTAAAATCAAGTCAATTTAACTGATAAATTAAGTAAAACAATGGTGTTTTGTTTTTTTGTGGCTAATTTCTTTTTACGTAAAAAAGTGAATTACCCTATAGCAAAGATAGTTGGGTGAACGGGATGCAATTGGATTAAATTAGAAGATTGGGATAGTTTAAAATAAGATTGAACTATGAGTTTTAAAATAAATCAAGATGGAACCGGTAGTTTGGTTTTACAACTTCAAGTAAAACTTCAAAATGGAAGTACAAGTCAATATTATTATTGGATGCTAGCCTACATGGGCAATTTTTCTTTCGGAGGTATACTTCACTTGCAATTTAGATGACTCCCTACACGAATGAATGTTTTGAAGAATTGTTGCTTATGTTCCATGAACGTTCGTGTAATCTCGGCTTTTGAAGAGGTCAATTTTTCGGCATGGCTCCCGGGGCATTCGAAGGTGCATCATACTTTTCTTTTTCTTAGAAATTTAATGTTCCTGGTATTCCAGAGTTGTTTTGTGCAAATTTATTATTTTTGGTGTCCTAAAACATGTTTTGGGACGCCAAAAATCATGATGTTGAATTTTTGGCGTATTTTGGGTAATTTTTGAGCTGGGAAAATTTTTGGCGTCCCAAAATATATTTGAGATGCCTTAAATATCATTTTTGGCATCCCGAAAAGTTTTTAGGACGCCAAAAAATGATTTTTAAGCAGCCAAACTCAGCACCAAAGAAGTAAAGGACCTAATGGACCATGAGCAAATCTATCTCACCATTCTCTTCTTCCTCTTTCTCTCACTCAGCGCCGAAGACCCCAACTTGATCCCTCCTCATCCTCCATCCACTTTTCCAACATAGCTCGCCGTTGCAGATCTACAGATCTAAGATCTTCAAATTTTTGTGCGTCTTGGGGTTGCAACATCTGTGCCAGACCTGGATTCGAATTTGTTGTAGCTTCAAATCGAGCATTGCGAGATCTGGCTGGGTCACACAGAGCTTCCTTCATTTTGAATTGAACCCACACACGCCGTTAGAGTGCGCTCCGAACGGTGAAGGCCTCACCGCTGAGAAACACTTGGCCGTTGCCACCAAGATCTGGCGGGTCACACGCCTTGATTTTCCGGGTTGTGTGGTGTTTTATTTGCGAAGGATTTTGCACCATCGACAATCGTTCACACTCTTCCTCATTGGAATGCTTTGTTATCTTGCCCTTGTTGCTGCAATACATCCTATCTAATTCTTATCTTGCAGCTAATATTCTTGACATTTACACTCGATTTGTTTTGATCCGTCGTAGCTTCTTTTTTTTTTTTTTTTTTTTTTTCATATTTTGGTTGTTCCCCATGTAGCTTCGATTAATTGTTTTCATATTTTGGTTGTTCCTCTGGTTGTGCCTCGTGCTCTGCTGAGGGTTGCAGAGGGTTTGGTTAAAAAAAAAAAAAAAATAGGCGTCCTTATTTAAAATAAGGACGCTTTAAATTTCATTTTATACGCCCTTATTAAATAAGGACGCATTTTGTAAATTTCATTTTCTCGCATTCCCTTATAAACGCCCAAAAAAAAAGTGACGTAAAATGCTTGAAAAAAGGACATTAAAGGTTCTTTTTGTAGTAGTGTGTAAACCCTCCCGGAGAGTTTTTTTTTTTTTTTTTTTTTTTTTTGGGGGGGGGGGGGGACAGAGATATAATAATGGATCACAAGGAGGGAAACATCTCTCAAGGTTTGGGGCCTTTGTTTTCCAGGAGTAAAAGAGCATAAAAAGTTTCAAATGTTCAAGATTTATAACATGTACGACAGTAAGGTGGCTAGATTGAACCCACAGCTAGCACAAGGAGAAGAAAACAGCAAATATTTGAATAATTGTTGATCATCTATATATAAAAGCCACAAAGGATTTAAGTCCTGCCATACCAATGAAGTTAAAGTATAAAAAATTCCAAATGTTTGAGTATCGGAGATCTACGACAAAGTATGGTAGCTCAATAAGGATGTAATACCCGGAAAAAAAGAAATCCCTAATTATTTTAAATACAATATTTTGGTAAATAGTGCCTATTAAAAATAGGTGAATATGTGGTCTCAAAATTGAGTAACATATTTATGTTAATTTAGGGAATTTTCTCTAAGAATTGAGGTAATCAAAAACCAAATTCTCTAATTTTATTTTGGGATCATAAAATACCACAAAATTCATATTTCTCTTGAATATTATTGTTTGGAAAAAAATAATACCTATTTAAAATAGGAAAGTATGTTGTCTCTAATTTTAGTAATTTATTTGATTAGTTTCCTTGAAAATTGAAGAGGCAAAAATCCAATATTATATTAGGGACCATAAGTTGCCCTATGATTATTAGATTAATGCATGGTGCATAAATGACCAAGGTAAACCCAAAAGTTGTGAGGAAATAATTAAGCAAATTAAAGAAAATTGCCAACAATTAGTAGATAATTAAATCTACATTACTTGAATTAAATTCATAAACTTTCATAATTAAATTGATAACATGTGATTATGATCATGATTAGCAACCAATCAAATAAATTTAATAACACCTAAAACACCATTTTAGGAATTATGACCAAAGATTAAGCTAATTAAAGACTAAACCCTAAGAGTATTTTGCTTAATTGCTAACCAATCACCAAAGTCATCTAGTTACAAGTATACTTAGAGTAACTAGGAAATTAGAACACCAAGTTGGGAAATGCATGAAGATGGAGATGCCACCAATGCAAGCTTGGAGAGTGCATGAAGGAGAAAGAGCCACCAAGGCACTCTTGGGGCCAAAAGCTTTACACATGGGGACAATTTTGACACCAAGGCAAGAGGCTTTGGTGAAAAATCAAAGGAGGAAGTATGGGGGGAGGTAGGCCACGTTTTTGTCTCAGCTAGAAGGAGAATTCAGATCCAAACCCATGGCCAAAAATGAAAGATGTGTAAGTTAGAGGATTACAAGATTTGCCATAGCTTTTTCCTATAAATAGAGAGCAAACCTCTCTTCATTCTTCACACCAAATAGAGAGCAATATGAAATTAGAGAGAAGTGAGGTTGAGTGGGAAGTAGCTTGAAGGAGTTCAAGCAGAGGATATCTCGTGAACGCATTTTCGACCGACAAACGTACCGTATTCATCAACGAAGGTACGTTCGCGTCCGTAACACTAGCTCGATGCTTATTGTATGATTATATATGATTGTTGTGTTCATCGACTTAGACTTACATACGTGGTTATGTCACATACGAGGTTATGTTCTAACTATTGCGGTAGCATACGTGGTTATGTTATATACGCGTTATTATCTTACATACGTGGTTATGTATTTCTAATCATACATCTGTTATGGGCTTTTGTATTGATTATTGTTGTAATGTCATGAATATCTCATACATAACTGTTACATAAGCATGAGGTTAATCCGTTACCCGAGGTTCAATGGGCATTGAACCTCGCTCTTAACATAGCGTCGGGTCGAGGACCGAGGATCGAGGAGAAAGGCAAGCGGCACGCATAGGGACTCACCGAAGACTTTCTTCTTTTGTTATTTACTTTTGAAAACACTCGGTATAACGTATCGCTACTGTAATCAGCTAGACTTACGGCATTTTGAATATAAATATCAGTTACTCAATCGCTCCGATGCTCTACTCTGATGAAAAAAAAATATACTACTTTTGAAAATGGGATGTTACAAAGGAGATTGAATATAATCAATCTCTACCACAAGGAGAAGAAAACAGAAAATATTTTGCAGAAATTTTCTGTGAAGAACTATGAAAAATGAAGTGAAAACAAGTAACAGAGAAGAAATAATTAACAACCTGGGTCGAAAGAAATAGCTCTCACAAGCAAAGGTCTGAAAAATGGAAGCTTCAGAATTTGCTATCTTCTTCAAACAAGTTCTTCAGACTCAGATGAGCAAATGCCTCACTCCCATATGTTTATATTTTGTTTCAATCTCTCATTCCTCTTTCTGGGAAGCCCGCCGCATGCCGTGTTGCAGGGCTCTGCTTCATCCACTCTATTGTTGTTTTGTGTATTGTCACGGTGCCGTATTAAAAATTGTCCCGCGAGGAAGAATTTGAACACTTATCCTGAAGCTGGGTTAGTGTTGTTTTATGTATTGTCGCGTTGCCGTATTAAAAATTGTTTTATTTATCTTGCACACCCACGTAGCTATTGGAAAAGAAAGAATTTGAAAAATTATTTATCTTATGATTTTTTTCAAAATATCTTCACTTCTCTTTTGAATTTTATATTGTGAATCAGTAAAATAGTTTTAATTCTCTTTTTAATCTTTTTTATTTATTTTATAAATATTTTTATTTATCTTATAAATATCTTTATTTAATATATGAATTCTCTTTTTTTTTTTTTTTTTTTTTTTTTTTTATGAATGGTCAATATGATCTTGTTCACTTTATATTCTATTTTAAATCTCTATATTTATCATATAAATAAAGGCATAGAGATTATAATGTTGTTTTAGTTTGAATTATTTACCAAATTAAGAATACATAAGTAAATTTAGAACTACTAAAATTTGATATATATACAGTTCACAATTGTTGTGAAAAAATGGACGGAAATTTACTCTACAATAATCTACAACTCTCTAAATCAAATTTTAACAATTTTCATTTTTATTTATTTTTTAAATAACATAATAATAATATTTTTATAAAATAGAAAATTTAGGTCACTGAAAATTTTAATCTAATAATGATGAAGGGAAAGGAAAGATGATGGACAGGAAGGGTAACTGAGAGATGCCAACTGCACATGACTCAAACTTAAATGACTTTTCGTATCGTGTAAAAACCTCAATTGACTCATCTCTTTAGTCTTTATTATAAAGTATTAACTAATTATTTCATAAATCAATAAAAAATAGTTAAAATCAATAAAATTGTCCTAGAATTTAAATAATTTCCAATATTATCCCCACTAATTACAATAAAATCTAATATCATATTCATTATTACTTTCATTCACTACCTTTATTAATTATGTGCATACATGGAAAAAATAATTAATGTTCCTTAGGAACAAGCAAGTGCCATATAAAAAAGACCAAATAAATTTACTAGTTGGTACCTTATAATAACAATGAGAGAAAGTATTATTTAAGAGCTTTACATATTGTTCGGGAGTTTCTAAGAAATAGTTAACAATAATTAAATGTAATAATTACCTAAAAAATTTAATTTTTACAAAAATACCCTATAAGTGGAAAATAGTAATAATAAAAAATGATGTGAGAGAATATAACATAATAATTAATTAAAAATAAGATGAAAAGAATGTATTGACACAAACACACAAAATTGAAAACTTGTTTTTGTACTAGCACATAAGGTGCTTCTCCTTTATACACTCCTTACATGCCCATCTCGTTAATTATAGGGGTGAGCACTTTTTTATTTATTTATATTTTTACATTTTTTTATAAATTTATTTATTTAGATTTAAATTATATTATGCTTTTTGAAAAAAATTTGCATCTAGTATCTCAAATTAATTAGTTTTCAGGATATTGGTGTTACAAGAAAAATATTCCTTATCGTAAGACTGAAACTAATTAATTTAAAATACTAAATATAAAAAATATTTCAGAAAGTATCATATAATTTTAATCTAAATAAAAATATATATATAATAAATAAAATATGGCCATCCCTCTAATAAAAAGATGATCACATAAGGTGCACATACTTAATGTGCACAGTATAATATATAGATTATAGAGTATTATATTGATTTATTGGTTCAGGAATTGAGAAGAAGGTACTCCATCTGGTTCTTATTATAAGTTACTAAATAATAAATTTATTTGATTTTTTTTATAAGACATTTGCTTGTTCCCAAAGATTATTTTATTTTTCATGTATGCCCTTAATAAATAAGGATAGTGGGTTAAAGTAATAATTAATATGATATTAGAGTTTAATACAATTAGTAGAGATAATATTAGAAATTATTTAAATTCTAAGTTAACTTTAAAGTAAATACCCTTTCTGGTCCCTGACAAAGAATGTCATCCCTATTTTGGTTCCTTACAAAAAAAAAAGGTCTTTTTTAGTCCATAAAAATGATAAATAGGGGTCGATTGGTTGACATTTTTATCCCTCACAAATTTCTAAAATGCCCTTTTTAGTCCATAAAAAGGACGAATAATGGTCGATTTTTTTGCAAGGGACCAAAATGAGATCCGTATTTTTTGTCAAGGACCAGAAAGGGTATTTACTCTTAACTTTATTGACTTTAATTATTTTCATTGGTTTATGAAAATTATTAGTTGGTACCTTATAATAAGGATCAGAAAGAAATATGATGAGTATACAAGGAGTGAGTTGAAGTCCAAGGAGTGAGTTGAAGTCCAGGGAACGAGGGGTCCACTGATTGGTTAGGAATCTACAAACCAAACCAGCACCATCTTGTCGCTTTCTGTACCTGCCCGAACAGCAGCAGATACCTGGGCCCTACTCTCTCTCTCCCCCTCTCTCTCTCTCCACGGTTTCCCCGTTGACCCCTAACGATGTTCAGAGTCCTAAGGGCCCGGGGGCCCTTTCGAAAAAAAAAATGCATTAAAATTTAACAACTGTTTACAACTAAATCAATCACATTTACAACAATTTTTTTACAACTAAATCAGTCCCGATTTACAATAATATCGTCCCGATTAACAACTATATCGGCCTCATTTACAACTCATCAAGTCCCGAGAAAGGGCCCAAGGGCCCTTTCTGGATCTGTCGAAAGTTAGGGCCCTTTTTGGATTGTTTTTGCCAAAAAAGGATTTTCCCAAAAATTTTGCGTCCCCATATCCTAAGATCCCTCCCTTCCTATCACACTCTGCCACCTCATCACCATCCCTTCCCATGGAGTCTTTACCTTCTTTATGAAATGACCAAGATACCCTTCAAGCTTCACAAAAGGTTTTTTTAATCATCCTTTTGCCTTTAAATCTATTACTAACATAGTAGAACTGATGGATGAAAAATAGTTTGATGGTCCCGATTTCATTGAATCAAAGGCTGTGATGCGTCCCAAAATTAGTCTTGTTTATGTTTGAAAATCTCCACCGTCTATTAAGAGTCAACAATTCAAAAACCAGATCATGACATTAAAGAGAATGTATATTATATAGGGTAAAGGTGCAATTTTACACATGTGCTTTTCCCCGTGAGCACCCAAAGACCACTAGCCTTTTTTTTTTTTTTTTTTTTTTTGCTCGGGACACCACTGTTAGTTGACCATTTGGTCACGTTAACTTGGATGGAAGTGAATATTAACACGGTGAAATTACACTTTTGCCCCTTAGTTTTAGGTGAAATTACACTTTTGCCCTTAGTAGGAAAACGAAAGCAACAAATCATTTGGCAAAACAGAACAAGGATGAGGGATTCATGGGATAAAGTATGCATCCATGTGGAAGGAAGCGATCCAAAGGAATAGGTCTCACAAGCAAAGGTCTCAAAAATGGCAGCTTCAGAATTTGCAGACTTAATTGTTGTATCTTTAGTTTCAGAGATGAACAAGTGAAGTCAAGTCTTGTCTTCCTGCGTTTGTGTTTTTGTGGATTGCCGTAGTATTTGATCCGAACCACCCCTTTGCCTATGGGGAAAATTACAATCTTAAGGGCCCAATTGTTTGTGTATCATAATTTCAGTCTTTACTTGTTTGGTTTTTTTTTTTTTTTGATACACATAAAAAGGTGGTTCGAACCCTGGACATGAGGGAGGGGAGCCAAGCTCCCATGCTACTACGCTACTAAGGCGTTTTTTTTTTTTTTTTTTTTTTTTTTTTTGTTTAATTGATAAAGAGGCAAAAGGCTAAATTAGAAATAACAGGCCACTGCTGCCCCACAATTTTCTCTCGCTTTCTAAATGTTTTTTCTTGTTTCTTTGAATCATTAGATTTTATGCAAAATGAGTGACATTTTGATATTTTATGGAACAAAATAGTGCTTTTTTTTCAATTTTTCAAAGATTTTACATAAAAATCTGTAAAGTTTCTTTTTAATTAAAAGTATTAAATCTTTAAAAAAATCATAGAAAATTGATAGCATCGTCTTTCTGTGCTCATAGATATCAAAATATTATTCATTTCGTATAGAATCCAATTATTCAAAGAAACAAGAAAAAAAAAAGGCTAAAGTATACGTTTGGTTCTTTATGTTTGCCTCTGGTATCATTTTAGTCCCTTAAGTTTGTAAAGTACACATTTGATCCCTTAATGTTAACACCGTTAGTCTGACTTAACGGAAAATACTAACTCAACAATTTTAAGCGATAACTATGCAACTAAATGTTGATCAAATTTGCTTATATGTTAGTATTTTAATAAATTAATATTTTAAATCCTATTAATTGAAAAATATTTAATCTTCTTTGACAAAAAAAAAAATATATATTTAATTTTCACAAACTATGGAAAACCCTAAAACAGTCTATGAAAATTAAATATTTTTCAATTAATAGGATTTAAAATATTAATTTATTAAAATACTAACATATAAACTTGTTTGGTCAGCATTTAATTGCACAGTCATCACTTAAAATTGTTGAATCAGTATTTTCCGTTAAGTCAGACTAACGGTGTTAACATTAAAGGACCAAACATGCACTTTACAAACTTAAGAGACTAAAATGATATCAGAGGTAAACATAAAGGACTAAATGTAGACTTTAGCCTAAAAAAAAAACATTTGTAAAGTAGGAGAAAATTGGGGACATTATGGGGGGCAGCACCCCCTCCCGAAACAACAGGTGGGAATCAACCCAATCAATTAGGCCATTTCAGAAGATCTATAAAAGGGGGTTCCACTCGTAAGTATGCTTTATGTGGGCCACCTTATGTAATGTGATAAGATTTATTGTTGTAGTTTTCAATTGCTTCCATGAAACTAGAGAACAACTTAATTAATCCTTCTGAAATCTGAAGTTAGGTTCTTGATTGGATTTTGTCTATAATAATCTTCGTACCAAAGTTAGAATCTATCATAATAACGGAATACAAATTAATAATAAGCACATAACACTATTTTTTTTTTTTGTTCAAAAACACATAACAGTATTCACCACTTTGAATTTGTTGTACACCCTCAGTCGTCACACCCTTAATGAAAGAAACATAAGCAATTTACGGGATCATTTATTAAATTCTGATGAGAACTAAAAAAAATCGTTAGTTACTTTTACACAACACTTTATATTTTAGATTTTGAAAGGTTTTTTTTACAAGGCATAACGCATTGTAGTTTGCACATGTAGATTATAATCATTTGATTAATTCATTTGTTGTTGGCAAAAATATCAATTCATTATTCTTATAAGCCACCAATGTACCAAAGTGGCGAAGCAAGGTTTAAATCTCCCAATGTATCTTTTTAGTATCCATCAACAGCGATAACTTAGCTGCTATTAAGGGAATGAGAGACAAATCTGATAGCTTTGTGAATTGAGACTCCCAATAGAATCAAAGAAACTTCTTTGAGCATTATTAAAGTAATGGCTGTGATGGCAATTTCTAGCTTCAAACATCAGCAACCAGAAAATAAGGCTTAGATATACGCCGGTAAGGTAGCTAAGGACGAGATTCCAAACTAGAAAAACTTGAAATTAACAAAAAAAAATTTCAGACTTCTTCCTATAAGAAAACCCTGAAAATTCTGAGCAAAACGCTTGCAAAATAATATATCAATGGGTTGAAGCAAATGGAAGAGAAATATACTAGAATTAATGAGAATTTTAAAAATATTTGAGTAAAACTTTAAGAGTAAAAAAAGGACTGTAATTTTGATCATTTTGAGAATGAATTTGTAAAACTTTTAATATCTTTCTATTTTTTTTAAGCATAAGTATCCTTCTATATGTTTTAGACAATCCTAGAGAGCATTAAATGCAATTCATGATTGTAATTATATAATGCAAATATATATATAATATATATATATATATATATATATATATATATATAAAATAAAATAAGGCCATCATACAATAAAATAAGGCCAACGGGGAAAAAAAGTTAATCTAGGCCATCCAGGATAGCTTTAAGGGTTGATAAGCTTCGTTAAAAAAAAAAACCACTTTTGATAGAAGTCACTTTTTTAAGCTTCTAATGTAACCATTTTAAGCTTCTCGGAGAAAAATGTTAGGGATTGGTGATCCAATAAGCAATGCCCTATTAAATATACATTTATATGCATTCTAATCTATCCATTAAAATATATCTAATTAAGTATTTTAGAGTTTTTTTAAATTTTTTAATAATAATTTAATTTTTATCAAATTTAAATTTTTATCTTCAATCATCACATACTTTACAACTAATATTTATACATATATGTAGTATTTATGGGGTCTGTATAGCAGACATCGAAGTCACTAACCGAAGTCATATACCTACTAACACGATAGCCGAACACACGCCATCCATCATATGGGACACAAAAATCATAACCCCGAGGGTCAGTGAAAGCGGATGGCGGAATGTGGAGGGAGAATGTTGCAACTACGCGAGGTTTGCAAGAAGCACGAGAGAGTGAGAGTGAAAGTGATTTGAGGATTGAATCACTCTTTCTTAATATCAGTTTCGTCAACAATGACCAACCATTGATACTGTTGGGAATTCTTGTAAATATTGTAGCATCACTACTCATTGACTCCTCATTCTCTTCTTGTTCTTCTCCTCCTTCTCTAGCTTGCATTGATATTTGATGATGATGATGATCATTAATCATTTCTCTTGTAAATGGCCCCACCGCATGCCTTTCTCCTCCTTTATCACCCCTCCTCCTCAAGATCATTCCAACTACAACATTAGGAGGATTCCGATGATAACAATAATAGTCATAATGTTGCCTAAAATCATGCCCATACTCAATTGGACCATCTGAGAATCCAACTTCCCCCACAAATGGAAGTAAATATCTCAATTCTCGCTATCTCGGCCAATGGCATTTCCACATGTTTGAATCCAACACCGCATATAATGTCGCCACATACCAACACCTTCATTCTCACTTCATTCCATGAACTCTTGACAAGATCCAAATAATTATAGACCATTACTAACCCTGACCTTGTCCCTTTCATACTTCCCCAATGTTTATTTGCCTTGGCCCATCTTGAAATACATCTAACTGGACAAGATTGCCTAGGACTGTTGAAGAATGGATTTGATCCAATTTCACACAACCATAAACATCCACATATTGAATCTTAGGGACATGAAAGAGATCTGGGAGTGCAATTAGATGTTTTGAATTCGGCAGCATGATTTCCTTTAGATTTGGAAAATGCTGCAAAAATAAAGCATTGTTAAATAAATTGCATAACTATATGTATTTAAAATTAACAACTCAATGCATTTAGACGATGAATCGGATTTCCCGCAAAAAGTACAACTACTATATTTAACCATCAATTTAAAGGTAGTAAAGCAAATATTTGCATTCCCAATTACTTGGTCAATGTTTGATGCCAAAAATTATACGTACACGATTTCCGTTCCATACTGTTGGATATTACTATTAGGCATTCTAAGCATAATAAGATTCTCATAGCAAAAATTTAATGGTACTTGTGGAAATGGATATTCTTCCCAACTTAAAAACCTCAGTTCTTCAGGAAGATAATCCAAATTGTCGCAAATAGTCAACTCTAAAGGCTTTCTCTTATCAGACTTGTGAACTTTAAGGAATATTAAATTATGCATCTTCCTAAAATTACTAGCCCTCCATGCAGTCCTCCTTCTTATCTTGCTCAAGTCCAATGACAAGCATCGAATATCCTCTATTCCCTGGTAATAGCAAATCATTGGAAACACAATTATCATTGCCTCACAGAGTAACCAAAAATACTGTAGTGCAATAAAATATATCTGATCTCTATTTATAAATTAATTAATTACTATAAAAGCAAATATCCATTTAAAACACTCAGCATGATAAAACTTTTAATCAGAAAAGCATGAAGTAAATCTGAAAGAGAGGCCCAGTTAAAAGACATCAAACATTGATGTCATTTAATGGATGGCCTGAAACCATTTAGACCACGTCATATCCCTCGCTTTAGCATTTGATTTGTTTTCAACTTTCAAATAATTTGTACTTCTAATAACGTTAACTTCTCTACAATTGTAAAAGCATGCACGCGCGTACATCTCACAATAGTCCTATTTTTCTCATGTCCAAATTCTAATGATAAACAAATTATGGGGAAACATTATTAATATGTAGAAAGTGATCAAATAGCAATAGCTCGAACAATTAAATATATTTCTTTTAGACAATCTAAATGATCACTACGCTTTTGTGCAATTTATTCAAACAAGTCATTTTATCCTACAATAAATAAATAAATTGGTTAAAACAAATACACACTACCAGGGAATAAAATATTAAGAGAATAAATCATATAATAAAAAATAAATCATTACCTTGTCATCGTGGAAAAAATGATAAATATCCTCATGCCTCCAAAGTCGAATGGGTTTTTCAGGGTTAGATATTAATTGTTGCCTAGAAATTTCAAACCCCATGTCCATTAGAAGAGCATGCATCTTAATATCACCAAATTCATTCACTGAAATAAGGGATCTCTCTTTAAGTACACCTATATCAATAAGGGCAGAAGAATCATATACGCGTCTTGCACAATCTTCCAAAGAAATCCTCCATGCTTCATTCAAGAAAAATGCTAGATCAAGAAATACATGCTGTTGTGTGTCATCAAGTCCATCAAAACTCAATTTCAACACATTAAAAATGTCCTTGTGAAGAGTTTGATTTAGTTTTTTCATAGCACTTTCCCACTCTTCTTTTCCTCTACCATGAAGAAAGCAACCCAACACTATTAGAGCTAATGGATTTCCTTTACAATAATCCACTACCCACTTTGATAACTCCAAGTAGCTTTTTGATGGCTCATTTTGCTTAAAAGCTTTCAAACTAAAGAGATGAAGGGCTTGATGGGAATCCAATTGCGGAACATGATATGTTGTAATTGATGCAAAAGTATTCTTAAGCACTTGCATGTCTCTTGATGTAATAATAATTCTACTTCCTTCCCCAAACCAATCACATACTTTGGTTAAATTTTCAATTGCTATAGAATTATCGACATCATCAAGTATGACAAGAATTTTTTTACGATGAAGCCTACTTTTCACAAAAGTGGATTTAAAATTGTAAGCGTTAACACCTTCATCTTTTAATAATTCTTGAAGGCACCTTTTTTGTAATTCATCTAATCCAATTCTTGCAAGTTGTTCTCTCACATTTCCAACAAAGGAGAAAGCTTCAAATTGTTCTTTCAGCTTGTGAAATACAGCATTAGCAAGAGTGGTCTTACCTATACCACCCATGCCCCATATTCCTACAATGCGAGCTTCACTTAGTAGATCTTTAATTTTTTGAATATGATGATCAATCCCAACTAAACCTTCTACATGAAATGATGGCTTGGTATTCAATTTGCTCAAAATATCTTCGACAATCATTTTAATAAGTTTGGATTCAGGCCTAGCACAAATATAAAGTAAAACAATGATCATGTTTATTGCCCAAAGAAAGAAAAATATAAGTGAAGAATGAGTAGAAGCTAGCTACCTGATATTCTTTGAATCCCACCCAGATAGTTTTGTTGATTGGACTAACGCATTTTTCCACTCCTGCACTTTTTTGTTGTTGTGCTGAAATCTAAACTTAAGCTTAGCAAATCCATCTCCAAAACTCCCATTCTGTTTGCGAATATTTGAAGGATCTACGTGATAGAAAACAGGGATGACAATTCTTTCATAGTTATCCCTACATTTCATAATATGAACGAGCTCATCCATACACCATGTTGAAGAAGCATAATCTTTGGAGAAAATAATCAAAGATATCTCTGATTCCTCTATTGTTTTCAAAAGAACTGGTGCTATATGTTGTCCTTTGTGTAGCTTGTGATCCATAAAAGTATGAATGTTTGCGTTGCAAAGTGCTTTGTAGAGATAACTTGAGAAAGCGTCACGAGTGTCTTCCCCTCTAAAGCTAAGAAAGACGTCATACTTGGTTGCGTAGGAGCGAAACGATATGAGAAGGAGAAGAAACCGTGGGAATCGAATGAACAACATCTTTACAACTACATATGGAAATAAATCATGAATTAATAATGGGCTATCAGCAGACCAAACAACAGAATAAAGAGTATGGGACCATTTGTCGAACATGTTACCTATCATCAAGCGGAGAGATTAATCTGATAGCTTTAGAAATTGCTATAGCCAGTAAAATCAATACAGCTTCTATGAGCACTAAAGAAAGGGTTGTGTCCATGTGATTGTAGTTTCTTCCTCCAACCTTCAGCTTTCAGCAACCTGAAACTAGGTCCTTGTTTATCAGCCTTACTGAGAAATGATATGGTGGTTCTTGATTAACGTAATAAAGAGATCGTACAAAAATATTGCCGAGGATCAAGGCAAATAGTCAAGTCTACCCAACAACTTTATTTATTTTAAAACAAGTTGTAGTAAAAAAAACTGCATATGTTGAAGGTGTATTATTGTTAATCTTTCTTTCTTTTTCTTTTCTAAGGAAACTTCCAGGCTTTAGCTATGGCCTCCAAAAATATTCCTCATAGAAGTAGGTTCTCTTGAGTTTTAACCATTGAAAAAAATCCGACTAACACTACAGGAAGAAGCAGGAAATTAAAAAAATAAAATCAAACAAAAGAAGAGAGGCTGACCAACCGATGCTGCTCGTGTTCTTCACTTCCTCTGCCCAGATATCCCTTAGTCCCTTGTCAGTCAGTTTCGTCAAACTTCAAAAGAGTCTAAAACTTTTCAGCAGGGTCAAAATGAAATTAAGTCAATAGAGCTATAAAAAGTTGTCCGCTCTCTTCTTTGAACTTTATTAATTGTTATTTGAGACATTAGTAGTGAGAAATTTGAAATTTTTTATGTAATTTCCCGTATTTTTATTTATCTCAATTTTTGTTATCTAAATAGAGCTTCTATATTAATTCGTCAGATAGAATTTTGTAAAAAAGTTGTGGGCGCCTGAAAATATTGAGTAGTTGAAAAGAAAGCAAACCTGAAGTTGAACAGAAATAGCATCAGTCCTCTGTTTTTAACAACAGGACAGAGATTAAATTCAATTGGGTGGGAAATTAACACATTCCCTTTCTGTTTTTTCACCTTTTTCTTGAATTGCTAATTCAAATTCAACCACCATTAATCTTCATATATTTTCCCAGAAAAAAAATGAAAACTTCAGCACAAAGAAAAAGATCTCAAGCCATAAAAGCGCAACAATTGAAAAGGTTGAAGTAAATTCAATGAAAAATTATTAAAAGATGAAATATCTTGTGAGATCGAAGCAGTTATGAGATACTTCACTAAATCGCAACCCCTAGCCAGAGAGCATTGGGGAAAAAATCAAAACAAAGATATAATAACGGATGTAGTTGTTCTTCATATTCAGAAAGAAAGAACAAGCACTTTGCTTTTCGAATAAAATAAATAAATCAGTTGTTTACTTCATTAAAAAATTTGAATAAAATAAATGAGGAGTTTAGTCAATAGATCAAGTCCACACATATCTTTGAAGGTTTGGGGCCTTTGTTTTTCAGGAGTAAAAGTATAAAAAAAATTAGATGTTCAAGATTTATAACACGTACGACAGTAAGGTAGAAGAAAACAGCAAGTATTTGAATAATTGTTGATCGTCTATATATAAAAGCCACAAAGGATTTAAGTCCAGCCATACCATTGAAGTTAAAGTATACAAAACTCCAAATGTTTGAGTATCAGGAGATCTACGACAGTATGATAGCTCAGTAAGGAGATTGAATATAATCAATAGTTACCACAAGGAGAAGGAAACAGCAGAAATCTTCTGTGCAAAATGAAGGGAAAACAAGTAAAAGAGAAGAAATAATTAAGAACCTGGATCGAAAGAAATAGCTCTCATCACAAGCAAAGGTCTCAGAAATGGAAGCTTCAGAATTTGCTATCTCTTCAAACAAGTTCTTCAGACTCAGATAAACAAATGCCTCACTCACGTCTGTTTATATATTGTTTCAGTCTCTTATTCCTCTTTCTTGGAAGTTCGCGTGCCGTGTTGCAGTGCCCTTTCTTAGAAAAAGTTGCCCTGCCCAGATTTCATAAAAACTTGAATGATACATGATGAAGAGATACTACTTTTTTTGACGAATTAAATAAATTATATTAAAATATTTATACGCACCACACGATAGCCTCCAAAAATATTCCCCATAGAATTAGGTTCTCTTGAGTTTTAACCATTGAAAAAAGAATCCGACTAACACTACAGGAATAAACAAGCAGAATTTTTCAGAGATTTCTGATTCCTCTATTGTTCTCAAAAGAATTTTTTAAGAATAGTTTTTGTGCATCTGAAAATATGGAGTAGTTGAAAAGAAAGCAAGACTGAAGCTGAACAGAAATAGAATCAGTCCTCTAACAAGCAAAGGTCTCCAAAAATGGCAGCTTCAGTATTTGCACAGACTTGCTTTCTCTCCAGATTACAAGTCAAGTCAAGTGGTCCCGCGTCCGCGTTTGTGGTTTTAGATTGCCGTGTTGCTGACTTCCTTCACAGTATTTGCTCCGAACCATCCCTTTGCTTATGGGGGAAGATTCCAATCCCACTTCTTTATGTATCATAATGGGTTAAGATGCAATTATATTCTAAAGTTTTCAAAAAAAAGGGCAAAAAAAAAAAAAAAAAAAAAGGGTAAAAGGAGCGCTTAGCACCACGAAGTTTTCTTCCGGAGAGTGCCCAAAGACCACGAAGTTTTTTTTTGGAGCGGCCAACACCACGAAGTTACATTTTGGGAGCGCCAGTGCCACGGCCATTAGTTGACCGTCAATTTGGATGAAATCCGACGTGGTGACACGCCGACTTGGAATAAAAAAATTCAAAAAATTAGGGAAAAATTCAAAAAAGTAGGAAAAAAATAAAATAATTAGGAAAAAATTTTAAAAAATTAAAATAATTAGAAACAAAATTAAAATAATTCAAAAAAATTCAAAAAAGGAAAAAAATTCAAAAATTAGGAAAAAAATCAAAAAATTAGGAAAAAATTAAAATAATTAGAAAAAAATTTTAAAAAATTCAAAAAGTTAGAAAAAAAATTCACAAAATTAAAATAATTAGAAAAAAATAAAATAATTAGAAAAAAAAATTTAAAAAATTAGGAAAAAAATGCAAAAAATTATGTTCTTGCAGCATGGACTGCCTCTTTCATTTGGGGAAATGACAATGACCAAAATAAGAAACTAACACAATTTCAAGACACTTTTGAATACCTTTACAATTTATTATATACTCCCTCCGGTCCTAATTATAAGACAACATTTGAGAGTTTGTTTTGATCCTAATTATAATACAACATTCTTATTTTTTCTAATTATTTTAATTTTTTCCAAACTATTTTAATTTTTTCCAAATTATTTTAATTATTTGAATTTTTTCCTAAATTTTTGAATTTTTTTCTAATTTTTAAAATTTTTTCTAATTATTTTACTTTTTTTCATAATTATTTTAATTTTTTCCTAATTATTTTAATTTTTTCCCTAATTTTTTGAATTTTTTTTATTCCACGTCAGCATTCCATCCAAGTTGACGGTCAATTAATGGTCGTAATATTGGGCGCTCCCAAAACGTAACTTCGTGGTGTTGGGCGCTCCAAAAAAAACTTTGTGGTGCTGAGCGCTCCTTTACCCAAAAAAAAAAAAAAAATCTAAATTTTGTCCCAAAGGTTTTTTTTTTTTTTTTTTTTGGATCAATGTTGCCACAAAAGTTTTCAAATCATAACAATTTTGTTCTAACTGTTATTTGTTTAAGTTTGATTATTAGTTGAGTAAATATGCTGAGCTAGTAGTCCACATAATATACATGTCATTTTTGTTTTGGATTTAGGTGCAAAGTTTCCCGAAAGTTTTCACTCAAGAGCTATATTGCTCTTCAAGTTTTCAAATCATAACAATTTCACTCGGCCATTTTCTAGGTCTGCTCATTAGTTGGTCAAATATGCTTATTTAGTAAGTTCATGTGTTATCCACTTCATTTTTTTAAGTTAGATTTATAAATAAGAAATTTTACTTAACATTTATAATGGTTAGGGCAACATTGCTTCAATTTGGAAAAATATTGCCTCAATTTAGAAACTTTCAAGAGCAATATTGAACCTAAAAAAATTTGAGGGTAACATTAATCTTGAATGAAAACTTCCATAACAAATTTACAACGTAACAAAAAAAGGCAATAATTATATGTAAATCTATCAACTCAACATATTTAATCAACAAATAATCAAACTTAATCAAGATAACGACCTAGGGATGTGGAAACAAGTTCTTCGGACTGAGAGGAACAAATGTCCCACTCACATATGTTTATATTTTGTTTAAGACTTTAAGTCTCTTATTCCTCCGGGAAGCTCCCCTGCCGTGTTGCAGTGCTCTACTTCATCATATGTCTGGGTCAATTTTAGAAAAACTTGCCCTCTTGATTCCCCGATTTTGTAAAAATTTAAATGATATATGATGACGAGATATGATTTTTAAATAAATAAATTAAACTAAATAAGTTATATTAAAAATATTTATATCTATTATTTTTTTAAACTAATTTATTTTAGATATAAATTAATATTATACCCTATCCTAAATATAAGATAAAGTTTCTAGTACAATTTATACTCTAAATTTTGTCGTATATTTAAAACCAAAATATATGATATAATAACACATAATATATATTATGATTAAATAGTTTATTTAACTTTCTGATTTTTTTTTTTTTTTAAAAAAAATCAATTGGCTTTTATTATAATAAAAATAGGAGGGAGTAATTTATATAATAAATCATAAATAAAGTTTTTTTTTTTTTGTTATTGTTGTACTGATAATTTTTTTCAGTTTTTCCTTTTATATTTCTGCTTCAACCTTTTTCTCTTACCTCCGTTTTCGCTAAAAAATGGAAAATGGATCGAAAGCCCAACGGAGGAGATGACATAGGGGTTAAAATAAAAAGGATGAATTTTATAGTTGATTAAAAATAAAAATAAAATTAAGCATAAAAAAATTATCGGAAGCAAAAAGAATCAACCAAATAAAAAAGTAAATGACATGAATATTTTCTTTTTTTAACATAAAAGTAGGACGTATATAGGCCTCAAATTATAAAGAGTATGAAAATTTTCATCCTTCTTACATAATACTTCTATTACTTAATATAGGATATAGTTGTTCTCCGATTTTTAATATAAAATATAGTTGATTTATTAGAAAGATTAAGGAATCTAAATAAATTAATAATCATAGCATATATGGTATATCATTTGATTATATATCAGTTTATAAATAAGATAAATTAATTTAGTATAAAAAATAAATATAAACTCTTTAAAGTAATTTATTTAGCTTCTTTAATTTCTCCAAAAAAATAACTCTGTTTTATATGAATGATATGAGGATAATTACTAATGACCTAGTAACTTATGAGTAGTAAGAAAGTTTTCTTATAAGTGAAAAATTACAAATTTAATCATATTTATAATTTCAAATTTCCCTGGCTCTTTAATTAAAATAAATAAACGGGATATTTTGGGGTTTTTTTTTTTTTTTTTAACTCCTTACTCTTCTCTATCATCATACTTTGGGTCAACTCTCAAGTTTCACCAAGTCAAGTCATGCCCTTTGCTTTTAATTTTGCTTTTGCAAAAAAAAGAAAAAAAAAATTAACTTCAGGAGGGCCCACTTTTTTGAATGTATCCAGATCATCATCATTTGGGGCATTTGATTGTATTTTAGACTTAGAAAACGGTTTTATAAAATAAGAAAGGAGTATTAATTTAATTTATTTATTCTGTGCCAACTGGCCCAACCATAAGGTGTAAGATCTTGATTAAGCCATAACAGAAAGAGGAAATTAATGCCAGCGCCTTAGTAGCGTAGTGGCATGGGAGCTTGGCGCCCTCTCCCATCTCCGTTCGAACCCCGCCCCTCCCCCACTATGTTATCAAAAAAAGAAAGAGAAAATTAATAAATAAATAGATTGATTGAAATATTACATTTGATCCAACATAAGATGGGGGTTTATTACTTTTATCTATTTTTTCTTCCATTATCAAATATTATGTCCTTGAGGTCAACAGGTCAAGCTGTCACTGGATTTACATGGCTATTGTCACTTTATTGTTGTTTTGTTTATCGATTGGTTGCCGTATTACAAATTGTTTTATTTTCCCTGCACTCCCACATGGCTATTGGAAAAGAAACAATTTGATAACTTATTTATATTATAAATCCCCTTATTTATTTTATAAATATCCTCACCTATCTTTTAAATTCCCTTACGTATCTTTTGAATCACCTCATTTCAATATTTCAAAGCAGACTTCACTTTTTCTTCAAATTCAAAGATCAACAATTGCATCTCTCACTTATATATTTATCTTTGGGGTCAACAAGTTAAGTCAAGTCGTCCTACGTTTGATACTGTGGATTGCCGTGTTGCTTCATTCTATTTGTTTTTGGGAATGGGCGGATCCACGTTATTGATTGGGGTGAGGGGGTCAAGTGTCCCATTGAATTTGAGCTTTTTTTTTTTTTTTTTTTTTTTTTTTTTTTTTTTTTTTTTTTTAAATTCATACATGAATGGTTGAATGATTATTGTTGCGTACTTTTAATACATCAAGATTGCACTTTGTAATTGGATAGAGAAAGAATGATTGAATGATTGTTTAGTGCTTTATATTGAAAAAGATATATTTGATAGCATTGATAATAAGACAATTATTATGGAATTCCAAAAAATAAGGCCTAAAAAAATAACTTTGTAATTATTTTTATTGTAATATACTTTTGTTATTAAAGTATATGTACTTGAACTTATTGAGTGCTCACCCTTCATTATAATTTATGTAGTTGCATTTTTAACAGCACTTAGCATTGCTTTCAAAATGACAGGTTTGTAATATAATTGCCTCTCTTATTATATCATCAGTTTTAACTTAATTTCATGAGTATTTTTTTATATTCTTTGTTTATATTCTTTTGTTTTTTAAATGCATTTAAAACTTTTCTTAAAAAAAATTTTAAGGGACTGCCCCTGAACCTCCGAATCTCCCCACCTCTAATGCCCCCTTCAGTAATTTTTTTGGGTCTACCACTACCTTTGGGGAAAATTAGAATCTTAAGGGCCTATTATTTTTGTATCATCATTTGGCCATTTGGGTGTTTTGGAGGATGTGTGCGTTTCTTGTTGCTTTTTACTTCTTTTTCCCTCCTTTTTTTCTCTCTCCATAAATATTTTGAAAGTGGAACGAAGTTTCGCATGATCAACGGCAACTAAGAGGCTATTTGGTACAAGGAATTTGGATTGGAGGGAAGGGGAATTTCTTATAAGTTAGATTTTAAGAAATTAGAGAAGTGTAGTTAAAAAGTTTTCATTAATTTTTCTTACTCTTTTATTTTATATCTTCTCTATTTTAAAATTTTATAAGCCCACTTTTGCTTTGACCAAAAAAAAAAAAAAAAAAAAATCCACTTTTGCAATATTTATAAATTTAACTCAAAATATTTTCCTCCCCTTTCCTCCCTTCCCATCAAACTCCCACGTACCAAACAACCCCTTAGGTCATCCAACAACTTTACTCATTTATTTAATATTTCTTATCAACAACTATGAAGTTATTAGTGGTTGTTGTGCTTTAATTTCTTTATATTTTCCTTTACAAAGAAATTTCCAAGCTCTTGTCGTTGTGGCAGACAGCGTCCGCGATATGCGCACCCCACATAGCCTTCAAATTAGCAAATGCTTACTCCATACAAAATTTTTGCAACCAAACCACTAATCTGCAAATATTAAAAAAATTATATTTTTTTCATTCAGTAATAAGAGATTAATAAAATTAGTTATTTATATTAAATTTGTGTTTTTTTAATTATTATATTTAATCATTTACATTGGAAACTATCCTTAATAGAAATTTTGTAATATGTGCAATCAACGGGGGAAGAGTTTATGAATATAAATTTAGGAGACAATGTGGATTGAGGTACTCCTCTTATCCTAAATATAGGAGCCAGTTAAGAAGTTATGTTGATCTTTTTTCTAAATATAAGACCTTAATCCATTTTATTTTTAATATATATTTATTATTTTTCCCAAACTAATTTACTTAGCATCTACACTGATATATAATTTAATGTTAAACAAATATATTTTAGGGTATCTAGTCACATATGATATAATTAAGGAATTTATTTTCCATCCTTAAATAGTTCTAGACCAGATGAGTATTATATTTAATTAGGATCAAAACAAATCCTAATACTCTAGCTCTGATATCGGGAAAAATAATACTCCATCCGGTCCTAATTATAAGACAACATTTGGGGGGTTGGTTTTGGTCCTAATTATAAGACAACAATTTAAGTTTTGTCAATTTCTTCCTAAAATACCCCTATTTTATTCTCTCAAGTGTGTTTGGTTTTTGTGATTGCATATATGTGTGTGTGTGTAAATACAAATACATACATATATACACAGACACATATATATAGACACACACATACATAAATACACACACACACACACACACACACACACACACACATATATATCTGTGAGTGTGTGTGCGTGTATCTGTGTATATGTGTGTTTGCGCCTGTCAATATATATATGTGTGTTTATATACATATATGTGTGTGTGTGTGCATGTATATATATACCTATATCTATATGTATACATATATGTGTATATAGCAAGACCATTATTTTAATTAAAAAGTATGTGGAAAGGTATGTGGTAGGGGTTGTTAATTCACTTTTACTTATATTATTTTAAATTTATATAAGGGCATTTTAGGGAAATGAGTAAAATTAACTAATTTAACTTTTCTCCTTAATCTCCCCAAAATCGATTAAATATGTCCTATAATTAGGACCGGACGGAGTACTAGTATTTCGTATGGTGTAATAGGTCAACCTCCTAATTTTTCTAATATTTATATTTTTTATAAAATGAAAGAAACTTTGATAATTTACTGTGCTTAATTGCAAGAGATTACTTAGTCGGGAGATATATTTTTTTAGTTAAGAAAATTCAATGCAAGGATGCTGACAAAAATAAATGCTCTAGATAAAACATCTTAGGCTTAGGCTAAAATATAATTTTAATCATTTAAATTTACATAATGTATACTTTCATTCTATTACCTCTATAAAATATAATTTTGGTCCAATAATTCTAACATAGTAATGTTGCTAACGAAAAATGTTGACACAGTAAACTCACGCGATAGATGTGTAGTTAAAAGAAATTCTTACATGAATTAGGAGCACCACATCATCCATTGTCTGACCAATAATGTAATGACAAAATAAATAAATAACTGAATCCTTAAAACAAATAATAACCCTGAAATATATATATGTGTATAATGAGATAGTTAATTACTATATTTACTAAATGTTGTGAAACTTAAACAAAAGTGGATTGGTGACACAATGAAACTGCATCTATTTTTTTTTTCTTTTGACGGAATGAGCTCGAATCTGGTGAGGGTATTTTTTATTCTTTTTAACTTGGTGAACTTACCACAATATCCTTATGTTTTTTTTTAAAAAAAAAAAAAATTTGAACGATTGAGAATAAAAGTGGGTGTTCTTGGTCTTGGATCGATTAAAGTAGGCTTATATATTTCAGAGTTTGACTCCTAATTGCTATTTGCTCCCGAAGTGTTCCAAGCCCATTTATGATAATGACTAAGGTGTAGGAATTTCCAGTTTTATTTGACTGAAGTAAATGGGAATCTAATTCTCCCAGAACAGGCCCTTGGGCCCTTTAAGAAAAAAATGCATTAAAATTTTTTAATTAAAGAAAACATATTACAAAAAAAGTCCCCTCATTCCGCCGACTTGAGGGAGAGAACGCAGAAAAAGAAAATTCTGGAAGCTTGTGCTCCCTCTTTGCATCGTCATTCCCTCATCGCTCACCTCTGTCCCTATTGCTTTCATCAATGTGCCCAAGCTCGATGCAGTCCTCTTCTTCCTCTCCTCCAAATTTCAGACGCTGGTTCCTCTATCTCTCTTCTCCCTCATTCCTCATCAACGCCCCAACAAAAAAGGAGAGAAGGCTTTTTGGCAATTGCTCGACTATCTCTTGTTGATGCTATTTGTCATTGTGGAAGTCATCATTTTTTTCAAAATCCTCTGCTTCGGTAAAAGCTACTGTGTTGGATTATTGCTGCCATGTATGTGTAGGCATATTTCCTTCTCTGTTTGTTTTTATTTATTTTCATCAAGTTGCAAATTTTTGATGCAGTAGAATGTTTTATTTTCCCCTTGTTCGGTATGTGTGAATAGGGAAATCTGATTAGTATGTGATTGAGTTCGACCACATTTTGATGATTAAATAAATTTATTCCAATTATAACTAAAGAATACATTAAGTTGATGCTGTAATTTTCAGAGGAACTTTGTTTTAGAACTTGTAAAAATTTTAATGCACATGAATTGGTTGATAAAATGCTTGAAAGGAGAATTTAAAGCTAAATTTTAGTGTTGAATGGAATGTTTGGACTTTGTGAAACTTCATTGATATTTGAATGTCACATTATTGCTAAACAGTGGAGTATGAGGTTGTTCTAGGTTAAAAGTGTAAAACTCACATGATGCCAAAAATGATGCGTACTTGATTTCCTTTCCAAAGCTGTTGGATATTACTCT
Organism: Acacia acuminata; assembly: GCA_019022655.1. NCBI lineage: Eukaryota > Viridiplantae > Streptophyta > Magnoliopsida > Fabales > Fabaceae > Acacia > Acacia acuminata. Next base: position 1,640,601 of record JAFJYI010000117.1, read on the forward strand.
TACGCATTCGAAGCGTTATAAGATTCTCAGAACAAAAATGTAATGGCACATGTGGAAATGGATATTCTTCCCAAATAAAAAACCTTAGTTCTTCAGAAAGATAATCCAAATTGTCAATAATAGTCAACTCTGAAGACTTTCTCTTATCAGACTTGTGAACATTAAGGAATATTAAATTATGCATCTTCCGAAAATTACTAGCCCTCCAGGCACTCCTCCTTGTAACACCCCGTTTTTAAAAGCGGATTTAAAATTTTCATCAGAGTAGAGCGCCGAAACAATTTAAAAGAGTGAGTGTCTGATAAATTTTCACTGTTGGTGTATCTGGTTGCTTTTAACAGGGGTACAATTATCCGAATATTCAAAAGTACGTTAATACATATCCAAACAGAAATTCTCCGTAGGGTCCTCACTTTGGTCTTTGCTTACCCTTGTCCTTGGTCCTGATTCCTCCGGATCCTAAGGCTATAGTAGGAGGTGAGGTCCAATGCCCATTGGACCTCAGGTAACGGTTAACCTCATGCTTAAATATGACAATATATGTATGACAGATATTCATGCGTTTCAGCAACAATCAATACATAAGCACGCAGCAAATGTATCCCAACCGTACATAAGCACACAGCAGATGTATCCTAACAGTACATAAGCATACAGCAGATGTATCCCAACAGTACATGAGCACACAACAGATGTAAAGTTATCTATCACATATAAGCATACAATAAGCATCAGAGTTAGTGTTACAGTACGCGGACGTACCTTAGTCGGTGATCACGGTACGTATGTTGGTCGATATGCGTTTACAGATCGCCTATAATAGTAATATCACATTATTTTCGTACAAATCACATCCTAAGAGATATTTTTGGCCACTAATGACTATTTTACCCCTAGTGGACTTATTTCTCTATTTATTTCTTAATTTTCGTGAAAAACGTTGTTTCAGCATTTCTGGCAGATTTTCGCTCAACTTCGATAAATCATAATTAATTCTACAGAAATCGAAACGAGGTTCCGTAAAATTATTTGGAAACCTTAACATGTATATTTTCAATTAAAAATACTTATTCTCACCCAAAATTATTGAATCATTCCCAGTTTAATATTCTTTAACCTCTGCCCAGAATTTCTCCAAAAAAACGTAGTCTAACTTTGAGAATTTCTATCTCCATGCAAAAAATTTGAAATAATATGTTCTTGGCATATTTGAAAATATCTATATGTCTAATTTAACCATAAATAATTTCAGAATTTTATCATCTCATATTCATTATAAAAATATGACGTTTTTGCTACTGTTTTCAGAAATTCCTACCCCGATGAATTTTCGCCAGAGTTTCGCTACTTTGCTTTTTCAACTCCCAAAAATTTTGCTATACTATATGGCTCATCTTATTTTCGAAATATTAACATTTCTAAATATAAAAACATGATACTAACATTATTCTAGCATATCTAAGATCAAAGCTACTTCTATCTAAGAAATTAAGAACTAGAACTCAAAGAACTTACTTGCAAATGCTAGACTCCTTCAAGCTACTTCCCACTCAACCTCACTTCTCTCTAATTCCAGATTGCTCTTGCTTGTTTTGGTGTGAAGAATGAATGAATACAAGGTGCCTATTTATAGGAAAAGGCCATGGCACTCTTGGTAATTATCTCTAACCTAATACATCTTGCATTTTGGCCATAGATTTATTTTTAAACAAATATGAATTCTTCTTCTTTCAAGGCCAAAAACGTGGCCTCCCCCCCTTCCTCTCTTCATCCTTTGCTTTTTCCACAAATACCTCTTGCCTTGGTGGCTCAATTGGCACCATGTGTGTTTAGATTTTTCCCCAACTCTCCTTCTCTTTCATTGTTGGCTAAATGGATGCCAAGTGCAAGAAGAATTTTATATCAACATGTGTGTTTTTTGTTTATAGTAAATAATCTTTGGCTCTAAGTATGCATTGGTGGCCTCTCCGCCTTCACCCATTTCCCAACTTTGTGCTTTAATTCCTAGTTACTCTAAGTGTGTTTGTAACTAGATGACTTTGGTAGTTGGTTAGCAATTAAGCAAAAATGCTCTTAGGATTTAGTTTGTAGTTTAACCAAATTCCCTCATTAGTCTTATGATTCTTGAATATTATGGCTTAATTAGAAGCATTTAATTACCCCTTTATCATTTTAGAATTTATTGTATTTTTTAGGTAACAATTAAGATGATAATTCATCCTAAGCCAAATTTGTGTTCTTGTCTTGGATTAATGCTTGTACTTAATCTAGGATTAAAATCCCTTAATTGTCTTTTTGATAACAATTGATTGATTCAATTGATTTATGAATTTATGATGAGAATTAGTGTTTAATTAGGCAAATATCACCTATGGAACCCTTGATCCACAATGTGCCAACAAGGCCAATTAACTCTAATCACTCCATTGGTTAACTTTACAATTATTGCATTTAAATAAATTCCTCACTCCTCCACTAGACACATCACTCACAACACACACACACACACACACACACATACTACATGTCTCCCTCTCCCTCTCATACACTCTCAATTTTATTTTCATGGTCCAAAATCATCCACACACAAGCCTTGGTTGCCTCTTGAATTTTCACTTAGGTTTAGTCTTTAATTTTTGGTTATTAATCCTAAAATGGTGTTTTAGGTGTTATTGAATTTATTTGATTGCCTACTATATTAATCATGATTATTAGTAATCATCTTTATGTTAATCTTGGCCCTTCATTAGCCATTGGTTTTACATCCCAATTTAAAACATGTTGTTAAATTAATTATGAAAGTTTATGAAATTAATCTAATTAATGTAGATTTGATTATCTTCTAATTGTTGGCAATTTTCTTTAATTGAATTAATTATTTTCTCACAACTTTTGGGTTTACTTTGGTCATTTATGCATCATGCATTAATTTAAAAATCATAGGACAACTTAGGGTCCCTAATATAATATTGGATTTTTGCCTCTTTAATTTCCAAGGAAAATAATCAAATAACTTACTAAAATTATAGACAACACACTTTCCTATTTTAAATAGGTATCAATTTGCCAAAACATAATTTTTATGAGAAATAAAATCTTGGGTATTACATTAGAAGATTTAACCCTGGCTTAAATCAGAATTAATTAACTTCATCTTCAACATAAAATTATGGCGTTTCGCCCTTGATCTCGAAATTTCTAACCGATGAATTTTCACGAGCTTCGCTACTTTGCTTTTCAACTCCCAAAAATTTTGCTATACCACATGGCTCATCTAATTTTCGAAATACCACTATTTTTAACTATAAAAACATGATATTAAAATTACTCTAGCATATTTAAAATCAAAGCTACTTCTAACTATAAATTTAAGGACTAAAACTTAAAGAACTTACTTACAAATGCTCACTCCTTCAAGCTACTTCCCACTCAACCTCACTTCTCTCTAATTCCAGATTGCTCTTGCTTGTTTTGGTGTGAAGAATGAATGAATACAAGGTGCCTATTTATAGGAAAAATCTATGGCACTCTTGGCTCCAAGAATGGCATTGGTGGCTTCTCCCCCTTCATACATTCTCATACAAGCCTTGGTGGCCTCTCCACTCTCATGCATTCTCAAGCAAGCCTTAGTGGCCCCTCCTTTATTTATTCCCACCCTCATGCATTCTCAAGCAAGCCTTAGTGGCCTCTCCCTCTCCCATGCACTCTTGCTTTATTTATTCCATGGTCCACAATCATCCACACACAAACCTTTGTTGCCTCTTGAATTTTCACTTAGGTTTAGTCTTTAATTAGCTTAATCTTTGGTCATTAATCCTAAAATGGTGTTATTGAATTTATTTGATTGGCTACTATATTAATCATGATCATTAGTAATCATCTTTATGCTAATCTTGGCCCTTCATCAGGCATTGGTCTTTAATTAGGGTCACACATACCAATTTATGACTTTAAAACATGTTATTAAATTAATTATGGAAGTTCTATGAAATTAATCTAATTAATGTAGATTTAATTATCTACCAATTGTTGGCAATTTTCTTTAATTGGTTTAATTATTTTCTCACAACTTTTTGATTTTCTATAGTCATTTATGCACCATGCATTTATTTAATAATCATAGGGCAACTTATGGTCCCTAAAATAGTATTGGATTTTTGCCTCTTTAATTTCCAAGGAAAATAATCAAATAAATTACTAAAATTAGAGACAACATACTTTCCTATTTTAAATAGGTATCAATTTGCCAAAACATAATTTTTATGAAAAATAAAATTTTGGGTATTACATTAGAAGATTTAACCCTTGGCTAATTTAATTTCAAGGGAATATTTCTAAAAGTAATAGTTAGTAAGCTTCCAAGGTTTGAGATCACATATTCACCTATCTCTAATAGGTATTATTTACCAACATATAATGTTTATAATGAATATAAATTTCAGGGTATTACATAAGAGATCAAATTATGGGGAAACAATATTACTATGTAAAAAGTGGTCATATGACAAATAGAATGATTAAATATTTTTCTTTTAGAAAAATCTAAACGATCAATATGCTTTTGTGCACTTTATTCAAACAAGTCATTTTATCCTAAAATAAATAAATAAACTGGTCAAAACAAATACACACTACAAGGAAATAAAATATTAAGAGAATAAATATATAATAAAACGGATGGAAAATGGATCGAAAAGCCAACGGTAACGTGTGCGTTAAAATAAAAAGGATGGGTTTTCCTATAGTTGATTAAAAATAAAAATTAAGAATCGAGGAAATAAAAAAAGTAAATGACATGAATATTTTCTATTCTTTTTTTAGAAAAAGTAGGAGGTATATAGGTCTCAAATTATGAAGAGTATAAAAATTTCCATCCTTCATACATAATATTTCTAATGGCCCAGTATGAAAGCTTCTTTAATTAAAATAAATAAATGGGATATTTTTAGGCATATGTTTTTTAAACGGAAAGTTCTTGATGAACATGGATAGAATTAACCAAGCTCAAATATGTCAACCTCGAGCTTTGCAAACTTCCTCCTCTCCAAAAACGACTTCTTCATATATATCCATGAGAAAACCTTCTCTCTTCAAACACACCATAAATCAATTTAATATGGTGAGAAAAATCTAAAAATTGGGCTCTCTCTTTTATGAATTATATTACCCTCCAGTTCTTAATACAAGATAAATATGGATAATTGATCTTGATCCTAAATATAAAACAAAGTTTTCATATTTGTCAATCTTTTATTAATTTACTCATTTTTATGCTCCCTTAATAATAATTAAGGAAGGGTGGGAAAGAGAGAATTAAGAAAGGTAACTAAGGTGTTTTAGAATATTCATCTTATATTAATTAACTTAACTAACTTATTTAATCTAATTAAATTAAATAAGTATATTTTATATGAAGGACCGCAGAAGTAATTTGTCGAGACATTTGCAGTGAGAAAATTTATATATAATTTCCCGTATCGTTTTATTACAATTTTTTATATTTTTAAATAGAGCTTCTATATTTATTTGTCAGTTGGAATTTTGTAAGAATATGCATTTTTTGTGGATCTGAAAATATTGATTAGTTGAAAAGAATGGAAACCTAGTGTTAAAAAAAAAAAAAAAAAAAAAAAAGAAGAATGCAAACCTGAAGCCGAACAAAAAATAGAATCAGTTTTTTGGTTTGTTAACTTAAATATCCATAATAGTGCTCTGTTTTTTTTTTTTTTTTTTTTTTAAACACTAGAACATATATAAATTCAATTGGTGGGAAGTTAACGCGTTCCCTTTCTATTTTTCACCTTTGCCCTGAAAAAATAAAGTTAAAACAATAAAGTTCTTGATTCAAATTCAACCACCAGTTATCTTCATATATTTTCAAAAAGAAATGAAAACTTCAGTATATAGGAAAAGATCAAGAGCCATAAAAGCGCAACAATTGAAAAGCTTACAGTAAATTCAATGAAAAATTGTGTGTGTGTGTGTGTGTCTTTTATTACAAGATGAAATATCTTGTGAGATAGTTAAGGGGGAGATTGAATCAACAGCTAGCAGTAGGAAGAAGAAAGCAACAAATCATTTAGCAAAACAGAACAAGGACGAGGGATTCATGGGATAAAGCAAAGTAAAAGAGAAGAAATAATTTGCATCCATGTGGAGGGAAGTGGTCGAAAGAAATAGCTCTCACAAGCAAAGGTCTCAAAAATGGTAGCTTCAGAATTTGCAGACTTGATTGCTTTATATCTTTAGATTCAGAGATGAACAAGTGAAGTCAAGTCGTCCTGCGTTTGTGTCTTTGGTGGATGGCCGTGTTGCTGACTTCCTTCATAGTATTTGCTCCGAACCACCCCTTTGCCTATGGGGAAAATTCCAATCTTAAGGGCCCACTTGTTTGTGTATCATAATTTCAGTCTTTGCTTGTTTGGAATTTTTTTGTTTAATTGATAAAGAGGCAAAAGGCTAAATTAGAAATAACAGGCCCCTGCTGCCCCCGATTTTCTCTCACTTTCTAAATGTTTTTTCTTATTTCTTTGGATCATTAGATTCTACACAAAATAAGTGACATTTTGATATCTTATAACACAAAGCTTTAAATTTTCAACAAATTTTCAAAGATTTTACATAAAAATCTGCAAAGTTTCTTTTTCATTAAAAGTATTAAATATTTAAAAAAATCGTAGAAAATTGATAGCAGCATCATTCTATGCCCATAAGATATCAAAATATTACTCATTTCTTGAAGAATCTAATGATCCAAAGAAACAAGGGGAAAAAAATTGTTGGGAGAAAATTGGGGACATCATGGGGGATAGCACCCCTCCCTGAAATAACAAGTGGGAATCAACCCACTCAATTGGGCCATTTCAGAGGATCTATATAATGGAGTTCCACTAGCAAGCATGTTTAAGTTGGCCACCTTATCTAATGTGATAAGATTTATTATTGTAGTTTTCAATTGCTTCCATGAAACTAGAGAACAACCTAAATCTTTTTAAAGCTAGGTTCTTGATTGGATTTTGTCTATGATAATCTTCATCCCAAAGATAGAATCTATCATGATAACGGAATAAAAATTAATTATAAGCACATAACGGTACTCATACGCCCTCAGTCGTCACACCCTTATTATTATAAAGTGTTTTTAACATTTTCATGCATCTAAGAAAAGGTTCATTATATTGTTAAATTTTTCAAAAATAATAAAAAAAATATCAATTACACGCTCCTTAATGAAAGAAACATTAGCAATTTACGGGAAAATTTATTAAATTCTGATGAGAACTAAAAAAAAAAAAAAAAAAATCGTTAGTTACTTTTACACAATACTTTATATTTTAGATTTTGAAAGGTTTTTTTAACAAGGCATAACGCATTGTAGTTTGCACAGGGAAATTGACCAAAATAAGACTTTTTTTTAAAAAAAAAAAAAAATACCGGATTGAAGCATTTGGCAAAAGAATTTCTGAACTAATGCGAGTTAATGGCATACGTTGACCCACGCCACACTGACGCCACACAGCAGTGGCATCAGTCAACTGACGCCACTCCTTCTAATTTTAAATATTTTTATTCCCTAAATTATTCATTATAATTATCATTTACTCTTTTTATTATTTATAATTATTAATAATTTGTAAGGAATTAAGCATCTATCCTACCGTTATACATTTATTAAGTATCTATAATAAATAAATGTATATAATTAAAAGTTAAATCAAATTACTAAACAATAAACATAACAAAAAAATTAAATGTTACCTGTGTAAACTTGAAGTCAAGAGTGAGAAACGGAATTTGGGCCTCCTTCCTCTTCTTCCTTCTAGTGATTCTCTCTTCTCTATGTCTCAAACTTTCTCAGCCTCTCTCAGCGTTTTCTCAGGTCCAGGAAAGGAGGACAGAGGAAGAGTGAAAAATGAATGAAGAAAATGGAGGACGGAAGGAGTTTTTAGTGAATGAAGAAAATGGAAGAGGGAATGGAAGTATGAGGTGAAGAGTGTGTATGTGTGTGTGTGTTTTGGGGGAGAGAGGCTAAGAAAGTTTGAGACATAGAGAAGATAGAATCACTAGAAGGAAGAAGAGGAAGGAGACTCAAATTCCCTCTCTTACTCCTGACTTCAAGTTTACACAGGTAACATTTAATTTTTTGTTATGTTTATTGTTTAGTAATTTGATTTAACGTTTAATTATATACATTTATTTATTATAGATGCTTAATAAATGTGTAACAAGTAGGATAGATGCTTAATTCCTTACAAATTATTAATAATTATAAATAATAAAAAGAGTAAATAATAATTATAATGAATAATTTAGGGAATAAAAATATTTAAAATTAGAAGGAGTGGCGTCGGTCAACGGATCGACAATGGTGGTGTCGGTTGAGTGACACCACTCAAAGCCATCAGTGGCGTGGGTCAACGTGCGCCATTGACTGCATTAGTTCGGAAATTCTTTTGTCAAATTCTCCAATCCGGTATATTTTTTTTTTTTAAAAAAGTCTTATTTTGGTCAATTTCCCAATTTGCACATGTACATTATAATCATTTAATTTAATTCATTTATTGTTGGCAAAAATATCAATTCATTATTTATCATAAGTCACCAAGCTCTGAACCAATAGGATTTGGGTTGAGTGGAAAGAGTCAATCCCTCACAATGTGGACAAGCAAGGTTCAAATCCTCGTTGGGAGATTTGCCCACGTTTTTTATCGATAATGCCTCGAACATGACTTCCTCCAATTTGAGGATATTTGTACTAGATAGATAAATATATAAATAGGCCACCACAGTTTTTTTTTTTTTTTTTTTTTGGGGGGGGGGGGGGTTGGGGGTTTACAAGGGTCCAGGCCACATATGGATATAACAACACTCGATAGACGTTAGGTGATTCTCCACCCAAACTTAAGACAGAAAGATATGAAAAGTTGTACAAATTGTTACTCAAGATGATCAAATTACTTTTCTTATTCTTAAATTTTTATTTTTAAAATTATTATTCACTGTTGAAAATGAGAGCACAGCAAAGAGCCATCAAAAGACAATATCAATCCCAAAAACAAATAGTCTAGAGATAATGCACCCCTGGCCACATCTCTAAGTGCCTGTTTGGCAAAGCTTTCAAAGCTAAAATAAGCACATTGGAAGTCCATTGAAAGGAGAAGCAACAAAAATTGGTGTTTGTTATGGCATTGAAGTTCAATGGGCTTTAGGCTTTGAAGTGGGTATTTTGATGAAGCAGCCTTGAGTTGCTTATTATCCCATTAAAAGTGATCCTCTTTTTTTCGGACCATTTTGCCCAAAAGAAAAAGCTTCGTGTGCCTTCTCTCTCCCTCCTCTGATCTGCCGATTCTCTCTCCCATGCTCTCCTCTTCAATAATTCCTTCGCCTGCCTCATCTCCTCAGCAATTACTACCTCCTGTCCTCATCTTCTTTGCATTTGCATCTATCCTCGTCCTCGCATGATCCATTCGTTCTTCGTCGATCTCATCGTCCTTTGCCAATCTGAGTTAACCTTCTTCAGAGAAAACATCTGCCTAAGGAGGAAGAGCTTTTCGAGCAGCAGGAGCATGGGGAGGAAAAACTGAAGAAGCATAGACACATTGCAGAGATAATTGTGGTAGATAATGGATGGGTATTGGCATCAATAATTGCAAACAATTAATTCTTAGATTATTTTTTGTTTCTTTGTGTAGTTGTTGTTGACTTGGTTTTGTTCAGATTCGTTAATTGCAAATATGAATTGGCATCAATAATTGCTCTCTCACATATATTTATTAATATCATTTGTCTCGAAGGCTTTTATTTGCAAATGTTTTACTTATTAGGTTTATTTATCCAACTTGTAGGGGATAGGTTTATTTATCCTCATCAATAATTGTGTTGTAAATTTTGTAATGGTAATGTTACTATTTTATTTGGCAAACTTATATTTATTTTTAATTTTTATCTCAAATTATCATATTTTGTACACCATATAATATATATATGAATTTGATTCATGCCCTTTTTTGTCATTGTCCATCTCATCTACTTTTTAAAAGCTATGCCAAACAAGTACCCATTAGAAACAAAAGCCACTTATGTCACCGCTATCCCAAACACAAATCACATTAAAAAAAGTCAATCAGAAAATAAGTCCATTAAGAAAAGTCCATCAGAAACAAAAGCCACTTCTACCAAAGCTATTCCAAACAGACCCTAAACCATTCAAGGGAATGAACATGAGACACAAAAGTCACGGCCACACCAATCTCTTGTTGGAACATCCAAACATAGTCTTGTGAAAGAGACTTAATATTACTTTAACACAACTGGAAAATCGAACAAGTAATTTAACATAAACCTGAAAATTGAGAGGAGAGAAGAATATATATGAACTAGTAATGGTCCAAGATGATATTTTTCGTAAATTAAAAAGACTTATCTAACTGGTGTATTAATAAGACTTGTTTATATTGATTAGTAATAGTCAAGAGGAGAATGACGTATGTCATGGGCGAAAAACAAATGTTCAATAAGAATTGCCTCATCATAGCTTTAATTATTGCATCCTTCAAAGTTTGCAGCCCTGCACAACACTCAGATCTCAGATCTTGCAAGTATCCTCAAAATCCAAACTTGAAGAATGCTCAAACCTGCACTTCCAATAATATCACTCTTTTTTAGTGACATCTGTGTCAACAATGACCAACGAGCCACGTTGTTTGGCACTCTTGTTAGTGTATAATTCTTATCATTGTTGCTGCAACATTCCTCTTCTTCTTCGTAATATTCATCAACCACATCACCTCTTACTATTAGTGGCCAGACGCCGCCGCTTTGTGCTTTCTTTTCCACTCCCACTTCTTTCATTTTTATTTGGATCCACTCACCAAAAAAGTAGGAGTCATAGTAATGATCAAAGTCAAAATATGGCCTGAAATTCCCAAACTCAGTTGGACTCTCTCACCAATGAACAACCGCCCTAACAAAAGGAAGTAAAAAAAGCCAAAGTTTGTGTCAATAATATTAAGAGTAAATACCCTATTTGGTCCCCTCGGAAAAAACAAGGACCCTTTTTCGTCCCAGGGACTAAAATAGGACATTTTTATGGACTAAAAATAAGTTTTTGGAAATTTTTGAGGGACCAAAATGGGTCTGTTTTTTTGGAAAATCGTCTTTTTCAGGGACTAAAAAGGGGTTTTCGTTGTTTGAGGGACCAAAATGGGGTCCGTGTTTTTTTTTTCAGGGACCAAATAGGGTATTTACTCTAATATTAACTTCAAGCACTCAATACAGTCCCTACACTCTAACATCTGTTCAAATGGCATTAAGAAAAGTTTAAATTTAAAACCAGTGACAATACAGCCATCATCAGATACCAAGAGCTTCATAGTCACTTTAGTGAATGAGAAGTCATTAAAGATGAAAAAAAATTGTTGATAGTCACTAACCTAGAATTTCTTGTCCATATCTGACTTCTACAATTTAAAGAAATTCAAATTATAAATCTTCTGAAAAGTAGTACTCCCTCCTATCCTAAATATATGACAAAGTTTATAGTACAAATTACACCACAAACCTTATTCTATATTTAGGACCGGAAATAGTGGTTGTCAATGTAATCCTTCTTATCTAGCTCATGTTTAATGATAAGCATTAATTGAACTGCCCCACTCCCCTAGCGAGCACATTAATTAGGGGGAAAGTGTTATGTAAAAAGTGACCAAAAATAATAAATAGAACGATTAAATTTATTTCTTATAGAAAAATACAAATGATCATTTGCTTTCAGATAATATTAAAATTAGTATTCAAAAAATTCATTTTATGTTGCAATAAATAAATTGGACTTAATGAGCTAGAAGAGCTTTCATATGTTTTGTAAACTTTCGAAAGCAAAATTACTTCTAGAAAAAACTTTCGGATACCTATTACTCTTAAGCGAAAACTTTCAAGACAAAAATGATACTAAACCCTATTTTGATTGATGAAGCGGCATGCCACATGTGCATATCGGTTAAATTTAACGGTTAAAAATTAATGGAGGGGAAAAATTGTTATATTTTGTTAACTTCCGGGGCAATTTTGAACAAAAAAAAAAAAAACTCCGGCATCCAGTGCACCTCAACCAAAACTTTCAGGACAAAAATAATACTTATCCCTTTTTTATAGCTAAATAGAGCCCGCATCAATTGGTCGGTTGGAACTTTGTAAGAATAGTTTTTGCCCATCTGCAATTATTTAGTAGTTGAAAAGAATGCAAACCTAAAGCTGAACACAAAGTCAATAGATAAAGTCCACCCATAATTTTGAAGGTCTTGGGACTCTGTTTTTTAAAAGTTAAAGGACCAAAAATTTCAAATGTTTAAGTTTATCTCTGTTTTTTAATAACAGAACAGAGATAAATTCAATGGGATTGGAAATTAACGCATTCCCTTTGACTACTTGTCACTATTTTTTCAACTTTTTCCAGAAAAAATATAGTTAAAACAATAAAATTCCTGATTCAAATTCAACCACCGTTTATTTTTTCCGGAAAAAAAATAAATAATAAAACTTCAGTAGAAAGGAAAAGATCAAAAGCCATAAAAGCAAATCACGATCCACAAAAGAGTTGGGTTACACTAAATTGAATAAAAAAATTATATATTATTATTATGAAAAGATGAAATATCTTTACGGGTATTGATGGGCACACACGAGTAATGGTAATATAAATGGCGGTCCTCCTAAATCACAACCCCCAGCCAGAGAACTTTGGGGGGAAATAAAAACATAGATATGATAGTTCTTCAGATTTTTCTTTAAAAAAATAAGGTGAAAGAAAGAACAAGCACTTTACTTTTTGAATAAAAATAAATGAAGAGTTTAGTCAATAGATAAAGTCCGCCCATAATTTTGAAGGTTTTGGGACTCCGTTTTTCAAAAAGTTAAAGGATAAAAAATTTCAAATGTTCAAGTTTATTAAGGACCAGAAGTAGTTTTTTTTTTCTTTTTTTTTTCAGGAGTATATAATATACACATAGTATCTAGCTTTCAGCTCTCACATGTTTAAGATTCATAAGATCTACTAATGAAAGTAGATAACCATAAGATCCGTTCAAAAAAAATTCCAGAAGAAGAAAATCCAGCAAGATTTTTGCAGAATTTTTTCTTAAAAATAATTAAAAATTCAGATAAAAAATGCTTGCGAAACCGTAAAAGGAGAAAGAAAAAAAGATAGAAGTATGTAAGTATTAACCTGGATGTGAACAGAAGATAATTTGCAGAGATTTCATAGAAATGTCAGTTTTTGGAATCTGTAGACTTCCGCCGATCCTATTCAAACAAATCTACAATTGACTCTCAACCTGCTGAGTTTTATATATATATATATATATATATATATATATATATATATATAAATTTAATTTGCAAGCAGGCTTGGATCCTGAATGTGGAAAAGAATAGTGACGTGTTAAATAAAATGTCCAAGGAAATAAGAATACAGTGGATGATAATTCCAGGATATCGTTCCTCCAAGTTGAAATTGGAAGACGACGTATGGTGGACTTAATATTAGCTCATATCACATCAAGATATTAATAAGGTGAATTATAGAGGAAAAAAAGTTAATTTTTAAGGACAATGAACTAGTTTAAATTATGAAGAAGACGCTTGAGAGGATAGATTCCCAGGATTCAAAACAAATTTATATATTGAAAGTCAAGTTATCCTGCGCACAATTAAAAACTATTGAAATCTCATTATTAAAAAAAAAAAAAAAAAAAGTCTAGTTAGTTGGGCCATCAAAAGGCCTATATGTGGACTTAAACTTAATTTTAGCCTATTAGGTTATAATGTAGTGTAATCTTACTCCATCAACCTCCCTGCCTGCGTCTTCGATCAACGCGGGTATACTTAATGGTCAATGTAAGATCGTTGATGGCATTTTTACCCTATTTAGAAAGTTTCATTACTTTGTGAAAAAGTTAATAAGTAGATTTGCACATTTACTCAAATTCATAATAAGCACATAATCGCTTTTATTATGTATTCCCTCATATGTTATTCTTGTGGCCTAATAGTCACTAACCCAAAATTTTTTCTCTCATACCCACAAGTTTTTGGTTAAGATGATAAGTGGTATTATCTTTATAAAGATAAAAACGTAAGTTCGAATCCCAGTAAGTACATTTGTTGAGAGGATGAAAACTCTTTGTACTTCAAGTCTAAAAAATGATTATATCCTTCACCAAATTATTTATAAAAAAAAAAAAAAAAAAAAAATCTTCTACCGTTAACAAAGTTATCACCAAAGTCAATGTGCCTTGACGTATCACAATACTTAAGAGTGAAGTCGGTAAGCTTGGACAGGACAATTGAAGAATGGATTTGAGCCAAATTCACACAACCCTCAAAATCTATACTTTCAATCTTAGGGGCATGAGAGAGATCTCGACAGTGTAATGAGATCTTAAGGACTTTTAAAGTATCCACCTTTTCAAAATTACTAGTTGTCAACATGGTTATTAGAATCCCATGAATCTCGAGTCATATTTCACCATTGATTTGACGAAAATTTTAGTCGCCTCAGGGTCAAATCACAATTTACCACGAATTAAAATGAAATATAGTGTAAACAACTCGGGACCGTTCTCTTATCAATGAGTCTTTTATTTTGGATTCCCTAAGTTAAACTAAGTGCTAAAAACATGATTAGAAAAGGGGTTTTAAAATTGATTTTCTCTAAACTAAAATACCTTTAAAAAATACAAAAAAAAAACTAATTCTATTCTTTTTGGTATTTTTGGAAAATAATGTAGAATGATTTGGATTGAAAGGGATTAATTATGGATGCTCTTGGTAATGAAGGAAATAGCTATCCTTGCTAAAAAAAGGGGTATGAGAGTCTAACTTCATTAAGTCGTAATAAAAAAAACCTTAAGATACCACTTGAGTAGTCCAATATACCCAATTAATAGTAGCTCCTACTATCGTAGCTAACTACTACCTCTTGGGATATTGTTAGAAACCACTTGATGTGCAATTAAAATTGGAATAATGCAATATGAGTCTTCTTAAATTTGAGTGCTAACCAGCCCATCAAAGGTACAAATCAACCACATTAATTAGACAATACCACGCTAATTAACATAACTTCATTACAACCACAAAAAAATTCAAACATATATAATCTTCAAACCAAAATATTCATTCTCAACTACAAATATCAAACTAACAAAGTTAATTACCATTAATCTCAATTCCGAATCATGTATAAAAATTAAATCAATTCAAATATATAATTCTAGACTAATAGGATGATAGATAAACTCGTCTATGTAGTGCCTTTAGCTCAAGCAAAATTCCTCATCACCACAAAGCAAAACACCTCAGCCACTCATTGAAGTCTCTATCACCACCAATCTTGAAATTGCATAATCCATGGAAAAGAGTAAGATAATAAAACTGAGATTAAAGAAGAAGGTGGATTCTATGGGTTCTGTAAAGAAATAAAGGAGTGAAAAGAAAATCAAAATAAGATGATGAAAGGAAAATAAAGGATGGGTTAATGAAAAGAAGGATGAGCCATGGTATTTATGATGACGGTGATCGGTGATGAAGAAGATGATGATGGTGAACAGTGGGTGAAGGAGGGTGACGGTGAGAAGATGAAGGTGGTGGTCGAGCTGCGAGGATCGCTGGTGCGAGGGTGTATGGAGGATAATGGATGATGATTCGAAGTCCCTCGTGTGAATCGATGATTGAAGGAATGAAGAATCAAGGTCGCGGCGCTACTCTGTTTTAATATCCCTCATTTGGTTCATAATGTGTCGGGTTGCTGGTTCCTTTTCACGGGTCTGCATCTCTGAATAAATCAGAAAACCTAATGAATCAATGGCCCAAAACGCATAGCTGAATACAGGGACCTAATTGAAATGTAAAAAGTTTTGGAAAGGGACTAAACTCAAACTTTTAAAACTTGAACTTAAATTTCCATTTTCAAATTTAGTCCAATTTCTTTAAGTACCTACAATTTAAACTAATTAATCTAACATCAAATATTCTCATAAAAATCAATAATTAAGAGTAATTACATTTTTTGACAATTTTTCCATTTTTAACCCTAATTTAATGTATTTACTCTTAATTTTAATTTATCACAAGAAAGGCATTTTAGGCTCAATAACTATGATAAAGTCCATTAAAAATCCCAATTTAATCATGTAAGTTCATATAAAAATATGGTTTGATCAAGCATTCGATTGAGAAACAAGTGAGAATGACAAGAATATGTAGATATATCTTACTTATGCATGTATCGTGCGATTCCATGAGCGATATAAGCCAAATTTGCAAGGACCACAAGACACCAACGATTTGTACGATTCTATGTGAACCAAGCGGCGCATAAATTGGGTTTGATCTGGCGTGACCTAACTTTAGAAAACTCCTTTTTTGGGTCTTCTTTTTTCTGATTTTGTCCAAATTTATATAAGATTTTTCTTTTACATCTATAATTATCTCTCGATTCCCTCTCACTTATTCCAATCAAAACCCTTTTTTTTTTTTTTTTTCCTGAAGTGTTATTTTCCTTTAAAATGCTAATATGTATAAACCTTTGTGATTGAACCATATTTTTATATGATTTTTCATAATAAAATTGGAATTCTTAATGCATTTTCTGAGACATTATTGCACAATTAATCACTAATTTGAGTTAGGGATATTTGTATTGAATTAAGGGAAATAAGGGGCAAAATGGTCATAATTTATTAACGATTCATTCAAATGATTTTTTAGACTTTTGATACTACATTGTATTTAATCTTGCATTATATGTATTTAAGAAGAAAATTTGAGATTTTGGAAAATGTCAATTGGGGTGAGAATTAATTTTTTTAGGATAGGGAAAAAGTACAGAAAACCCCAGAATTCCTAGAAGTTGCAAATCAAGGAGAAAATGAACCATAAAAAATTTACATAAAATGACCCAATGTTATGGAAATCACAGTTAACCCCTAAAAAAGTTTCAAACATCTACACTTTACTCCCTCCTCAAAACTTTCAACATTTTCTGATACGTCCCTGGTCAAAATGGAACCCTTCTTCCTGAACACATATACAGACCCGAGAGACCGGAGGAAAAACATCCGGAGAGCTGGAGAGGGAAGGGAAAGAGATGGATGGCTACCTCCACTATCAAGGACCTTCCCCCCTCACCATACCTTCCGGCGACTGGATTTGGCGAGATGATGTTAACGTGGGGAAGCACCGCTGGAGAGAGAGAACTTAGAGCTGGAGCGAGATGACCATCACCATCAGACCTTTCCCCATTGGGCGTTGCCATTGGCACCTATTCAACCACCACCACCATCAACACTCCTCCGTCGTTACCTCTGTTATTCCGTCACTGTTCCCCTGTTTCCACCATAGCCAACAGTCCCATTTTCTTCAAATTCTAGATTCTGTTGTTCATCAACTTCCATGGATTTGGGTGCTGCAGTTCGTTCAATTGATGTTTCAAAGCAATGAGTGGCTAAAACCTTGCCTTTTTGGTGATGGGATTTATGCTTGAGCTCAATGGACTACATAGGGGAATTTATAATTCTATTAGTCTAGATTTATATTTAGATTGCCTAGTTTTAGGAATTATGTATATGATTCTAGAACTGATATTGATGTTAGTTATCTCCGTTGGTTTTATATTTGTAGTTGAAATTGGATTTTGTAGTGTGAAAATTATATGGGTTTGATTTTCTTTGTGGTTACAATGATATTATATTAATTAGCGTGTTATTGTCTACTTAATATGATTGATTTGTGACTTTGAGGACCGTTTAGTACTCAATTTCAAGAAGACTCATGTTAAATTATTCCAATTTAAATTGCACATTAAATGGTTTTAAACAATATCTCAAGAAGTAGTAGTTAGCTATGTTTGTAGGCGTTAATATAAATTGAGAATATTGGACTCAAGTGTTATCTTGAGGTTGTTATTAAGACTTAATGAATTTCTCCTCTCATAACCTTTTTGAGCAAGGACAGTTATTTTCTTCATTAACAAGAGTATCAATCATTCATATTATCACTCTCAATTCCAACATTTCTTCTTCATTTTCTAAAAATACCAAAAAGAGTAGAAGTAGCTTTATTTTCATGAAGTTTAACTTAGAGAAAACCAATTTCAAAATCTGTTTTCTAATCATACTTTTCACACTCAGTTCAACTTAGAGTATTCAAAATAAAAGGCTCATTGATAAGAGAAATATCTCGAATTGTTTGCACTATATTGCATTTTAATTTGTGATAAAAAATAGTGATTTGACCCTAAAACAACTAAGATTATATCAAATCACTTTGATGTTCTCTTATTAAGAAAATTACATCAATATCTTTCTTAAAATAAAATTGATCGTGAGTCTTACGATTCACGATTATAAAAATAAGATTTCTGATTCACTATTTCTATTCCCATTTGTTGGTTGTCAATGTAATCCCCTTTTATCTTGCTCACTTCTAATGATAAGCAGTGAACCGCCTTAGTCCCCTACTGATCAAATTATGTGAAAGTGATCAAATAACAAATAGAACGATTAATTATATTTCTTTTAGAAAACTCTAAATGATCATTTTCTTTTAGATTATCAAAATTAGTATTCAAACAATTCATTTTGTGTTGCAATAAATAACTTGGTCATGACAAATACAAACGCTGGCTCGCGTACGTAACAGAAAAATTACATGCACACTTTTATATATATTTCAAAAATTAATAATTCTGACCGAACAACTAACGCATTTTAAATACTTTTATTTTGCCAGTCTTTTGCCCTAAATTACTCAATGCTTCTTCGAGGGGGGGAAAAACTCAATGCTTCCTTTATTATTATTATTATTTTCTTAAGTTTTTGTTCTTGTGATTGGTCCAATTGGAAAATCTCACTTAAGTGCTAAGGATTAGAAAAAATATCAAAAACGTCTCAGTGTAGATTCTATTAAAAAAGTCTCAGTGTAGAATCCTCCATATAAAAAAAGTCCCTAGGGACCTCAATGACATAAATAGGCTTGACAATGGCTACTCTATGACTTATAAATATAGTGACCTACATTTGTCAACCGGAGCTAGTTTAGTTAATATGGATGGGCCTTATCAATGACCACTCTATGATTTATTAATATAGTTACATACATTTGTTAACAAGAACTGCTTTAGTTAACATATATGAATTTGTCAATTAACACTCGTGACTTGTCAATATAGTCACATATACTTAACAATAAGGTAAGTTCAGATTTGGAATATATCTAATTGAGGTCCTTATAGACTTTTTTGATAGAAGATTCTATACTGGGACTTTTTTAATAGAGGAATCTACAATGAAACTGTTTAAATATTTTTTCTAATCCTTGGGACTTGAGTGAAATTTTCCCATTAAAATTTGTAATGTAAAGGGCAGCTTGAAGCTGAAGAGACATCAGTTCATGTTGAAGAGTCCAATTGTTGTTCCCCATCACCCAGGAATTATAACTTTCGTTCATGCATTAAATTTTAAAATGAATTTTAGAATAACAAATATTCCAAAGTTTAATTGCACTAAGGGGCTAGTCCGAGTCAACTAGCTGGAAGAGCTTTGATTGGTTTGATGTGTTGTGGGAATTTCTTACCTACGTAACGCTATTTGAAATTTTTTTTACTTAACTCAGTGCAGAAGTAATTCAATTTCAGTCAACCTCCAAAAAATTCTAAAATTTTACTACACTTTTTTGAATCAAAATGGAATTAAGTTTTGTTTGCTACAGAGTCTTAGTCAGTGTCCACATCATTAATTTTAGTCAAATCTTCCAACTTAACAGTCAACGTCCCACCCCCTAACGGTTTTTGTGACTTTTGCTCATATATTTATATATCACTTTTGCACCTAAAAAAAGCACTTGCTACTGGACGCTCCTCTAACCAAAGCACATGTGTATTTTTACACCTTAACCCAAAATAATAATGCCCTTGGTTTATTTTTTTTTCATAAGAGCCTTTATAAGACAAATAAGGACATTTACAATATTAAAAATTGACTTCAAAAAATAAACTAAGGACATTATTGTCTTTTCGCCTACAGACCTTAATTACATTTTGGCCAAAGGAGTGCAGTAAAATTTCAAAATCTTTTGGAGTTGAATCTGCTGTCTCTCACCATCATCTTTCTCCTTTTCCTCTCAAAATTTCTAGATGAAAAAAATGAACGGTGTAAATGTTCTTATAAAATATTATTATAATATTACTTAAATATAAATGAATAAATTTAACTATTAAAATTTGATTTGGGTAGTTCATATTTGCAATATAAAGAAATTTTAATTTATAAAATATTATAATAATAATTTTATAACATATTACATATCAATCATATATTTTTTTAACCTCATGATGTAAAAGGGATTCTGAAGAAAAAAAGGAGAAAGAAGATTGTGAGAGGATCCAAATCAAGATCTTATATATCAGCGGCTATATATAGTGAAATAAGATTTATTGTTGTTTTGTTTTCAATTATTGCTTGAATAATAAAACAAGAGAACTTAATCCTTCTTTAGGTTCTTGTTTGCATCTTTTTTATAATAATTTTCGTCCAAAAAATGATCATATACAAAAAGTGGGAGTCGGCCATTGACAGGACATTGACTAGGAGCTAATCAAATAAATGTATTTTATTTAAAGTCTTAAATTCAATATTTGTAAACCAATGAAATAACCAGCTTTGTAAGGAAAATTGTTTCCCCAGTAGTTTTGTTTATTGCAATGCCACAGTAAGATCAACAATTTGGACATTATAAAGTTGTGCGGAGGCCCCACGCACGTGAAGTAAATATTTAAAAAAAAAAAAAAAAAAAAAAAAAAAAAAAAAAAAAAGAGCCAGCAGCAAAACTAATATTTCATAAAGCACAATATAAATAAACAATAAATTTTGTGACATGCGAAATTTAAATGATAATTATTTAAATAAATATGTTTTTTCATACTGAACAACGAAGTCATAATCACTAGGCCAACAATTACCAACATCACATTCGAAGCTCGAATAGAGATCAAATCTCATTGTGAAATGATAACCATGAGGGTCAGTGAATGCGGATGGCGGAATGTGGAGGGAGACTGTTGCATCTGAGAAAGGTATGCAAGAAGCATGAGAGAATGAAAGTGAAAGTGATTTGTGGATTGAATCTTCAACCATATCACTCTTTCTTAATGTTAGTTTCGTCAATAATGACCGCCGAGTGATCTTTGTTGGGAACTCTTAGGAATATGGTATCATTACTGCTACTGTTACTATCACTACAATAATATTCCCTTGTTAACTCCTCATCCTCTGCTTCTTCTTCTCCTTCTCTAGCTTCCACTGATGTTTGATGATGATGATCATTAATCGTTTCTCTTGTCAATGGCCCCACCACATGCCTTTCCCCTCCTCTATCACCCCTCCTCCTCACCTTCATTCTAACTCCAACATCATAAGAATAATCATCATGATAATTATGATAGTCATAGTCATAATCATAGTCATAATGTTGCCTGAACTCATGCCCATACTCGATTAGACCCTCTAACAATCCAACTTTCCTCACAAATGGAAGTAAATATCTCAATTTTCCTATATCTGCCAACGACATTTCCACACGTTTGAATCCAACACCGCATATAATGTCGCCACATACCATCACCTTCATCCTCATTTTATTCCATGACAACCTGTCAAGATCCAAATGATTGTACACCATTACTAACCCTAAGCTTGTCCCTTTCATACTTCCCCCAATGTTTATTAGCCTTGGCCCATGATTTGCTACCAATAAACGATCAAGATTTCCTAGGACAGTTGAAGAATGGATTTGATCCAATTTCACACATCCCCTAAGAAAAACACGTTCAATCTTAGGGGCATGAGAGAGATCTCGGGAATGTAGTTAGATGTTTTGAATTCCGCAGATTGATTCTCTTCAGATTTGGAAAATGCTGAAAAAACAAAGCATTGTTAAATAAATTGTATAACTATACGTATGCACAATTTTTTTTTAAAAAAAATAAGTCAACGCATTTAGACAATGAGTTGGATTTGCTGCAAAAAAAGTACACCTACTATATTTAACCATCACTTTAATGGTAGTAAAGCAAATATTTGCATTGCCAATTATTTGTTCTGCAAAAAATGATACGTACTTGATTTTCATTCCAAAGCTGTCGGATATTACTATTAGGCATCTCAAGCGTAATAAGATTCTTTGAGCAAAAATGTAATGGCCAATGTGGAAATGGATATTCTTCCCAACTTAAAAACCTTAGATCTTCAGGAAGATAATCCAAATTGTCGCAAATAGTCAACTCTGAAAGCTTTCTCTTATCAGACTTGTGAACTTTAAGGAATATTAAATTATGCATCTTCCAAAAATTAATAGCCCTCCATGCTGTCCTCCTTCTTATCTTGCTCAAGTCCAATGACAAGCATCGAATATCCTCTATTCCCTAGTAATAGCAAATCAATGGAAACACAATTATCATTGCCTCAAAAAGTAACCAAAAATACTGTAGTGCAATCAAACATATCAAATATCTATTTATAAATTAATTAATTACCTCCATACATGCGTAGATCTTTAATTAATATAACTATAAAAGCAAATATCCGTTTAAAACACTCGGCATGATAAAAATGTTAATCGAGCAGTATGAACTAAAGCCGAAAGAGAGGCCCAATTAAAAGACATCAAACATTGATGTCATTTGACCTGAAACCATTGAGACCACGTAACATTTGATTTGTTTTCAACTTTCAAATAATTTTTACTTCTACTAACTTTAACTTCTTTGCTTATATATATATATATATATATATATATATATAAACTTTAACTTCTTTGCTATTGTAAAAGTATGCCCACACGTACGTCGCACAATAGTCCTATTTTGCTCACGTCTAAGGATAAGCATTGGACTTCCTCGGTGCCCTAGTGATCAAATTATGGGTAAATATT
The DNA here is from genome assembly GCA_019022655.1 of Acacia acuminata. Classification (NCBI taxonomy): domain Eukaryota; kingdom Viridiplantae; phylum Streptophyta; class Magnoliopsida; order Fabales; family Fabaceae; genus Acacia; species Acacia acuminata. Next base: position 1,663,587 of record JAFJYI010000117.1, read on the forward strand.
ATTGATATGTAGAAAGTGATCAAATAGCAACAGATAGAACAATTAAATATATTTCTTTTAGGAAAATCTAAATGATCAATACGCTTTTGCGCACTTTATTCAAAAAAGACATTTTATCCTACAATAAATAAATAAATTGGTCAAAACAAATACACACTACAAGGGAATAAAATATTAAGAGAATAGATGATATAATAAAAAATAAATTATTACCTTGTCATTGTGGAAAAAATGATAAATATCCTCATGCCTCCAAAGTCGAATGGGTTTTCCAGGGTTAGATATTAACTGTTGTCTAGAAATTTCAAGCCCCATGTCCATTAAAAGAGCATGCATCTCAATATGACCACTTTCATGCACCTTTGAAATAAGGGATCTCTCTTTCGTACACTTATCTCAATATGTGTAGAAGAATCATATATGCTTTCTGTACAATCTTCCGAGAGAAATCCACAATGCTTCGTTCAAAAAAAATGCTAAATCAAGAAATATATTCTTCGTATATCATCAAGTCCATCAAAACTCAATTTCAATACATTAAAAATGTCCTTATGAAGAGTTTGATTTAGTTTTTTCATAGCACTTTCCCACTCTTCTTTTCCTCTACCATGAAGAAAGCAACCCAACACTTTCGAGCTAATGGATTTCCTTTACAATAATTCACTACCCACTTTGATAACTCCAAATAGCTTTTTGATGGCTCATTTTGCTTAAAAGCTTTCAAACTAAAGAGATGAAGGGCTTGATGGGAATCCAATTGGGAAACATGATATGTTGTGGATGCGAGAAGTATTCCTAAGCACTTGCATGTCTCTTGATGTGATAATAATTCTACTTCCTTCCCCAAACCAATCACATACTTGGATTAAATCTTCAATTTCTATAGAATTATCGACATCATCAAGTATCGAAGAATTTTTTACGACAAAGCCTACTTTTCACAAAAGTGGATTTTAAATTGTAAGCGTTAACATCATCATCTTTTAATAATTCTTCAAGGCACTTTTTCGTAATTCTTCTAATCCAATTCTTTCAAGTTGTTTTCTCACATTTCCAACAAAGGAGAAAGCTTCAAATTGTTTTTTCAACTTGTCAAATACAGCTCTAGCAAGAGTGGTCTTACCTATACCGCCCATGCCCCATATTCCTACAATGCGAGCTTCACTTAGTAGCTTTTCAATTTTTTGAATCTGATGATCAATCCCAACTAATCCTTCGACGTGAAATGATGACTTGGTATTCAGTTTGCTCAAAATATCTTCAACAATCTTTTTAATAAGTTTGGATTCAGGCCTAACACAAATATAAAATAAAACAATGATCATGTTTATTGCCTAAAGAAAGAAAAATATAAGTGAAGAATGAGTACAAGTGGCTACCTGATATTCTTTGAATCCCACCCAGATAGTTTTGTTGATTGGACCAACGCATTTTTCCACTCCTGCACTTTTTTGTTGTTGTGCTGAAATCTAAACTTAAGCTTAGCAAATCCATCTCCAAAACTCCCATTCTGTTTGCGAATATTTGAAGGATCTACGTGGTAGAAAATAGGGATGACAATTCTTCCATAGTTATCCCTACATTTCATAATATGAACGAGCTCATCCATACACTATGTTGAAGAAGCATAATCTTTGGAGAAAATAATCAAAGATATCTCTGATTCCTCTATTGTTTTCAAAAGAATTGGTGCAATATGCTGTCCTTTGTGTAGCTTGTGATCCATAAAAGTATGAATGTTTGCGTTGCAAAGTGCTTCATAGAGATAACTTGAGAAAGCGTCACGAGTGTCTTCCCTCTAAAGCTAAGAAAGACGTCATACTTGGTTGCGGTAGGAGCGAAACGATATGAGAAGGAGAAGAAACCGTGGGAATCGAATGAACAACATCTTTACAACTACATATGGAAATAAATCATGAATTAATAATGGGCTATCAAGACACCGAACAACGAGAATAAAGAGTATGGGACCATTTATAGAAGATGTTACCTATTATCAAATGGAGAGATTAATCGATAGCTTTAGAAATTGCTATGGCCAGCAAAATCAATACAGCTTCTATGAGAACTAAAGAAAGGGTTGCGTCCATGTGATTGTAGTTTCTTCCTTCAACCTTCAGCTTTCGGCAACTGAATCTAAGTCCTTGTTTACCAGCCTAATTGAGAAATGATATGGTGGTTCTTGATTAACGTAATAAAGAGATCATACAAAAATATTTCCAAAGTGGGACGAAGTAGCCGGGGATCAAGGCAACTAGTCAAGTCTACCCAACAACTTTATTTATTTTAGAACAAGTTATTGTCAATAAAAGCGCACATGTTGAAGGTGTATGATTCTTAATCTTACTTTTTTTTCTTTTAAGGAAACTTCCAGGCTTTAGCTATTGTAGCAGACATGGCGTTCTTTATACGCACCACACTATAGCCTCCAAAAATATTCCCCATAGAATTAGGTTCCCTTGAGCTTTTTAAACCATTGAAAAAAGAATCAGACTAACACGGAAGAAACAAGCAGAATTTTTCAGTGAAAACACAAGGGAAAATCACAATGAGGTCCTAAGGCACGGAAATAATCACAACAAAGTCTCATACCAAATTCCCCTCGAGAAAAAAAGTCCCTAGGACTAGGGACTTTTTGAGACTAGGAACTTTTTTGTGATTAGTTATGAATAAGTTCGGGATTCCTATCACAAAAAAATCCCGTTGTCAAAATGACTTGCCATATTGCCAAACCTGACTTTATTAGTTGTTAAAATGTATCTATGAAAATCTGGTAGTGAAAATGGCTTCTAATGTCGTCAAACTAGCTTTTTATGTTGCCAAAGAAAATTCTACACGCCAAAGAATTTTTCACAACATGCAACTCCATTTTGATAACATTAGAAGCCATTTTCACAACGAGATTTTCATAGGAACATTTTAACAACTACTAAAGTCATTTTGACAACGGGACTTTTTTGTAAGGGGAGTTCAGTAACTTATTCACAACTAATCGAATAATCATGGACTTTTTTTGGGAGGGAAATTTGGTATATGACTTTTTTATGATTATTTCCATGCCTTTGACTCGGTGTGATTTTTCCAAAACACAAAACCGCAAAAAATTCAAGGAAAATCTGGTTAGACTGGAGATCGGGGATCAAGCAAGTGGATTATGAAAACGAGAGAATACGCCATGGGAAGCCTTCTCTCTCAAAAAACCTGGAGACAATTTTAGTTAATTGGAGTTCGTTAATTACAAGAGATTATTTAGTGAATCGACGGTTAAGTGATCAGAACCATAGTAGTTAAAAACTCGATTTATCACTGCAATTTTACGTTTTTATAATTTTTTTTATTAAAACAATTTTACTAATTTTCCAAACATTTTTATGTTTTTACGATTTTTTTTACGTTACGATTTTACGTTTTACGCTTTTTTATCCCTTTTCCGATTCTAGTAAAATCTCGGTTTTAACTACCTTGATCAGAACAGGAAAAAAAAGAATCAAACAAATTAAAGGAAGAGAAGCTGACAAACTGATGCTGCTCATGTCCTTCACTTCTTCAGCCCTAACAAATTCCTAAGCCCCAAATTCGTTTGATTCGCTCAATACACGTCGCCGGAATCCTTGTGCTCCTTAGTCCGTATCCGTCGTGGGTATGGCTGGCCGTCAATCAACTCTCGGCTCGTATCCCCGAGCTCCTTGTCAGTCAGTGTCATCAAACTTCAAAAGAGTCTAAAACTTCACTCAGCCCTTAGGTAAATGAAATTAAGTGAATAGATCATCAAGTCCAGCCATATACTTTTGAAGTTAAAGATTATAAAGTTCCAAATGTTTGAGTAGTATGAGATCTACGACAGTATATGGTAGCTCAGTAAGGAGATTGAATATAATCAATAGCTACCACAAGGAGAAGAAAACAGCAAATGTTTTGCAGAAATTTTCTGTGAAAAATGAAGTGCAAAACAAGTAAGTGCGAAGAAATGATTAATAACCTGGATCGAAAGAAATATCTCTCACAAAGCAAATGTCTCAAAAAGGGAAGCTTCAGAATTTGCTATCTCTTCAAACAAGTTCTTCAGACTCAGTTGAGCAAATACCTGACTCACATATGTTTATATATGGTTTCAGTCTCTTATTCCTCTTTCTGGGAAGCTCGCGTGCCGTATGTCTTGGGGAGGAGTCTCCTACTCCTCTTTCTGGGAAGCTCGCGTGCCGTATGACCGGACATCTTCCTATTATTCGTTTAGAGTCCATTTAAACCGTTCGGGGAAAGAAAAATCTAAAAAATAATAATTTGATAATATGACCTTTAAATTTAAATTAATTAATTAAATATGATTAATAAATTATAAAAAATAATAAGAAAATAGATAAGAGGTGAAACTGCCCTGTACGTGTGGGACAGTTCTAGAAAAAGTTGCCCTCAAAGGCCCATATTTCATAAAAATTTGGATGATCGTAGGATGAAGAGATACTATTTTTTTCTCATGAATTAAATAAATTATATTAAAATATTTATATTTATTAATTTTTAAACTAATTTATCTGATATATATAAAAAGTAACATATGACATGATATAATATGTAATATATACTATGATTAAATAGTTTATATAGCTCTCATTATCTAAAAAAAAAAAAAACAAATGACTCTTACCATAAAGATAAAAAGAATTAATTTACATAATCAATAATAAAGAAAGTCATATATATATATATTTTTATAAGAAAATTTTAGGAAAGGGGTTGGGGCTCACCCACGGTCCAAGGGCGGGCGCTTGGAGTCACTTTCGCAGGGTATACTGGGTTAGAGAGTACACATGCTTCCACCTCTTCTCAACGTTTCCACCGCTTCCTAGACCCCTAGGATGCTTCCCCCAACGCCTTGACCAACTTTAGAATCGAACCCCCTCTCTTTTGGTGAGAAAGTCCAAAGTTAGTTCTGTACTGATACATTTTTCAGACCCTTTTTCTCTTAGCCCTGTTTTCCTACAAAATGGAAAATGGATCGAAAGCCTAAAGGAGGAGATGAAATTTGAGTTAAAATAAAAAAGATAATTTTCCTATAGTTGATTAAGCATAAAAATATATATATATATATTTTTTATCGGAAGCATAACAAGAATTAACGAAATAAAAAAGTAAATGATATGTATATTTTCTGTTTTTTTTTTTTTTTTTTTGTCTCAAATATAAAGAGTATGAAAATTTCCATCCTTCATACATAATACTTCTATATTTTTAATATAAGATATAGTTATTTTCCGGTCCTTAATATAAAATATAATTGAGTTTTTAAAAAGATTAATAAAACTAAATAAGTTAGTTAATTATAACATATATCATTTAATTATATATCAATACATTAAGAATTTGAAGATTATTACTAATGACTTGGTAACCTATGAGTAGTATGAAAGTTTTCTTATTAGTGAATTTTTTTTTGATTTAATCCTACTTGTAATTTCAAATTTTCCTAGCTCTTGAATTAAAATAAATAAACGGGATATCTTTATGCATATAAGTTTGGGATGAAAATGGATTACATTTTTTTAAAAACTCATATCCCTTCTCCATCATCATTTGTAACTTTGGGGTCAACTCTCAAGTCTCAACAAGTCATGCCCCTTTGCTTTTGCGTTTGGCTTTGCTTTGAAAAAATTAACTTCACAAGGGCCCACTTATTTGTATGTATGAATGATCATGATTTGAACATTTGATTGTTTTTAGACGTAGAAGGCAGTTTTAGAAAATAAGAAAGGAGTATTAATTACCCCTCGTCCTTAGGTTCAAGCGGCGTGGGGTCGGACTTCCTCACCTAAAAGGAGGGGGTTCGATCCCTGCTTTGGTCAAAGCGCTGGGGGAGGCATCCTAGGGGTCTAGGAACTTGGACTGTGGGTGAGCCCAACCCCTTTCCTAAAAATTTTTTACCAAAAAAAAAAAAAAAAAAAGAAAAGAAAAAGAAATGAGTATTAATTTATTTATTACTCCCTTCGGTCTTAATTATAGAAATATTTTTATAGTACAAATTATACTATAAAAGTATTCATATAAATAGGATCGAGAATGTGTCAACCGTCCCAATTATAAGATGTAAGGTCTTTATTAAACCATAAAAGTAAGAGGAAATTAATTACATTGATCCAACATAAGATGTAAGGTTTCTTACACTTATCTATTTTTTCTTCCATTATCAAATATTATATCCTTGTGATCACCAGGTCAAGTTATTTCTGAGTGTAGGGGTTATTGTCACTTTATTGTTGTTTTGTGTATTGACTTGGTGCCTTAAAAATTATTTTATTTGTCCAGCACTCCTACGTGGCTATTGGAAAAGAAAGAAATTGAAAATTTATTTATCTTATAAATTCCCTTATTTATCTTGTATATGCCCTCACGTACTTATCTTCTGAATTCCCTTATTTATTTTGTCAATCACCAAAATAGTTTTAACTACATGTGTTTTTTTAATCCCTTTATTTGTCTTGTAAATATCTTTATTTATATTGTGAATAACCTTATTTGCTATGTGAATTCTCTTATTTGTCTTATGAATGATCAATATGTTTTTGGTAATTCCATGGTTTCTTTTAAATCTCTTTATTTATCTTGTAAATATTTTTATTTGTCTTGTAAATAAAGCATAAAGATTATAATGTTGTTTTAGTGTGAATTATTTACCAAATTATTATTGATGAAAACATATTACCCTAATTGCTTTTTGTTCTTTTAAAGTCCACAAAACTAAAAATAACAAAACAATTAACATTTGTTTTTTAAGAACACATTGCCTTTTTTAAAAAACACTTATCAAAAAACTAAATATCAAACAAACTTGTATTTTATTTAAAAAAATTGTTAGGGAATTAAAAAAAATGGAAATATGACAAATAAATACAATATGAATTTGCAAAACCCCCAAAAGTCTCCTAAATTTAAAAGGGTTAAGGAGCAAATTTGCCAACAAACTATGGGCCTAGGAGAACCCAACACAATAAACTCTTGACTGGACCTTAAATGCAAACTAACTTTTTAAAATGTTAAACCAACACAAAGACGTTAGGGTTCCATCTTGTTCCGTCTGTGGCTTCACCTCTCTCCTTCTCTCATTCATGCTTCCTTTCTCTCCTCTCAGGTCTACTTCATCCATCTCTCTCCCTCTTCACTTTCGGCTTCTTCATCAATCTTCTTCCTTTTCTTCATCGGATCGTCCTTCCTCTTCATCTTCTCTCCTCGATCTGTCTTAAGTCTGCGGCTCCGATGAAAACATGACGGCCGAACAACAGTGGAGCACCGGTGAAGCTCGATTTGCTCCGATGAAACTCGAACACGAGACGGCCGAAAGATCGACTTTCTTTCCTCTGGTTTTGGTCCATTCGCGCGGGTGAAGGGTAGATCTGGTAAGTTTCATCGATCTGCTCCGATGAAACTCCAGGCCATGAACTTATTTGTGTTTCTAGCTAGGGACACCTGGCTCAATGGTATTTTCCACCATTTTGATTCTGATTGTGGATTATTGCGTGTGGATTTAGTCTAATTGTGCTTTCGAACATGGAAACTTTAGATTTCTGAATCTGCTTCTTTCTTTTATTTAGCTTGATTGTGGAATTGAGAGGGAATATTTACTTATTTCTGAATCTGTTTCTTTCTTTTATTTAGCTTGATTCTGGAATTGAGAGGGAGTATTTACTTATTTAGATTTGTGCCGGTGTATGCTTGGATGGGCTTTTGATTTGTTTCCTTGATTTTGCCTTCATCGATTTGCTTGTTGCTCGGTCTTGTGTTTCGAACTTCAACTCACAAGTTTCTCTCACTCACTCTCTCTCTTTTCTCTTTCTCCTTCATTTTGATTCAAAATTTTCACGCAATTCCCTCTCATCTTTTACTCCATTGGCTCCTCGGAGCTTCAACCATATTTGCCCTGAAAGTTCCCTTTTTTCGGAATTTTCAGACAAATCCAATGCAACCATGGAGGATGAAACACCGTATATGTTTCTCTTTATTTTCTTTTCTTTTGTGAGTACTATGGGAAGTTCTGGAAAGGACTCTGGGTCGATGAACATGGATGAATGAGAGAGGGAGAGAGATGAAGTCAGACGGACGTTTAGTTTCACCGTCATTCATTGTGCTGATTTAATATTTTAAAAAGTTAGTTTGCATTTAAGGTCTAGTCAAGAGTTTATTGTGTTAGGTGCTCTGAACCAATAGTTTATTGGTAAATTTGCTCCTTAACCAATCTAAAAAGACTGAGAGATACCAAGGACCTACGAGGGATATGTAAATTTGGGTGAAATTACCCTTTTGCCCTTAGTTTTAAATAAATAAAAATACCCTCATTGTGACCGACCATTGGCCACCGGCGAGGGGGTGGGTTTTTTTTTTTGGCATTGGGTTTTTTAAAAAAAAAAATATATATATATATACACATTGAAAGTATGGGTGGTGGGGTTCAAACCCCCAACCCCCCACACATCCATGGAGTTGGGCCACTTGGTTCCTTTGATATATATATATATACATTAACAAATATGTATATTCTTCTTAACATTTTTTCAACGGTATTTACAAAACTTGCAACGTCATTTACAAATCCTATAACGCCATTTACAAATTTAGTAATGTTAAACAACTTTTTTTTTCAAGTTTACCTTTCTTCCTCTTTAATGCCTACGAGTGAAAAAAAAAATGCACTATCATAAAATTAGTAACGCCATTTACAAATCCTATATTGCCATTTAGATGCACTATCATAAAATTAGTAACGTCATTTACAAATCTTCTTGGAAGATTATTTCTGTAAGAGGATAATATTGAAGCTTACATTGATATTGACCCCATTTTAAATAAGCCCTTGGAACTTCATCTCTTTGATTCACATGATGTTGCATATATATTTGAGGGCGTTAACTCGGACCACGCTCTAAGGAACTAATATCAAATTCATTGGAAGTAACTTTAGGAATTTTAGAAGGTTGTTCCTCACATTCAAACTTTAGAGCATCATGGCAAGTCTTTTTTCCCTAAGGACTTTTTTCCACTTTTGAAATCCTTTAACAAGTAAAAACAACTGCTTTAGAACATCCACTTGGTTTAGTAAAAATAAAACATGATAAGAAATAAGCATCATTTGTAGTAGGAGAATACTCTAACCAAGAAAGAAATATACCAAACCAAGTGTATTGAAATCTTCTTGGAAGATTGTTTCTGTAAGAGGATAACATTAAAGCTTACATTGATATTGACCCCATTTTAAATAAGCCCTTCGAACTTCATCTCTTTGATTCACATGATGTTGCATATTTGAGGGCGTTAACTTAGACCATGCTCTAAGGAACTAATATCAAATTCATTGGAAGTAACCTTATGAATTTTAGAAGTTTGTTCCTCACATTCAAACTTTAGAGCATCATAGCAAGTCTTTTTTTCCACTAAGGACTTTTTTCCATTTTTGAAATCCTTTAACAGTAAAAACAACTGCTTTAGAACATCCACTTGGTTTGGTAAAAATAAAACATGGTAAGAAATAAGAATCATTTGTAGTAGGAGAATACTCTAACCAAGAAAGAAATATACCAAACCAAGTGTATTGAAATCTTCTTGGAAGATTATTTCCTGTAAGAGGATAACATTGAAGCTTACATTGATATTGACCCCATTTTAAATAAGCCCTTGGAACTTCATCTCTTTGATTCACATGATGTTTCATATTTGAGGGCATTAACTCGGACCACGCTCTAAAGAACTAATATCAAATTCATTGGAAGTAACCTTATGAATTTTAGAAGGTTGTCCCTCACATTCAAACTTTAGAGCATCATGGCAAGTCTTTTTTCCCTCGGGACTTTTTTCCACTTTTGAAATCCTTTAACAAGTAAAAACAAGCGCTTTAGAACATCCACTTGGTTTAGTAAAAATAAAACATGATAAGAAATAAGCATCATTTGTAGTAGGAGAATACTCTAACCAAGAAAGAAATATACCAAACCAAGTGTATTGAAATCTTCTTGGAAGATTGTTTCTGTAAGAGGATAACATTAAAGCTTACATTGATATTGACCCCATTTTAAATAAGCCCTTCGAACTTCATCTCTTTGATTCACATGATGTTGCATATTTGAGGCGTTAACTTAGACCACGCTCTAAGGAACTAATATCAAATTCATTGGAAGTAACCTTATGAATTTTAGAAGTTTGTTCCCCACATTCAAACTTTAGAGCATCATAGCAAGTCTTTTTTTCCACTAAGGACTTTTTTCCATTTTTGAAATCCTTTAACAAAGTAAAAACAAGCGCTTTAGAACATCCACTTGGTTTGGTAAAAATAAAACATGGTAAGAAATAAGAATCATTTGTAGTAGGAGAATACTCTAACCAAGAAAGAAATATACCAAACCAAGTGTATTGAAATCTTCTTGGAAGATTATTTCCTGTAAGAGGATAACATTGAAGCTTATATTGATATTGACCCCATTTTAAATAAGCCCTTGGAACTTCATCTCTTTGATTCACATGATGTTTCATATTTGAGGGCATTAACTCGGACCACGCTCTAAAGAACTAATATCAAATTCATTGGAAGTAACCTTATGAATTTTAGAAGGTTGTCCCTCACATTCAAACTTTAGAGCATCATGGCAAGTCTTTTCAACCTTTAAAGATGGCCTTCCTCTATGTGATTAGTAGCTTTCCTCTTGAAAAATGAATCAATTGTGTTATTTTTCATCATTGAGCTATTCTTTGATTTTATCACTTTCCAAATAACCTATAAACAATTTAAACAATATAATTAACTATTACCATACTAAATATAAATATAGAAAAAAAAACTCATTTTTTAACCTCTTTCATATTAAAATGATTTTCCACAAAATGTCTTTTATTAATGAAATACTAGATCAGAAACTAGACTTAGTAGTTTATATAAGATTAGAAAAGAACCAAGTAAATGCAACTCTTGCTTTGTTGACGGAATAAAATAAAACCATAAGACGCAGAGAGACTTCAAATAATCCAACAGAAGCATTGGGGAGCTTACTTGGATCAAGCGAAATCAAGAGACTATGGAAATCATGAGACTATCGAAATCAACAGAAGCAGACATTTCCATAGAAAAAGAAAGGCAACGTGAAAGATGAAGGAGAACATAAACAAACAGGTGGATATAAACTTTCCAGAATCGGAATCAAGAATCGGAGGTCGTTGAAGAGGATAAACCAGCAACAAAGTTAAATCGGAGGAGTCGCAATTCGCAAAGGAGACGATGCTCTGAATAGGATGATAAGGATTTGTGTTACCAAAAACTTACTTTACCAAAGAAAGTGAACTTTTGTTTATCATGCAGCCCATTTTGACTTTGTTGGAGAATGTGGAACCATGATCCACTTACTCTTGCTTTTCAACATATTTTGTTTCTTTTTGCATATATTATGTGTAAGTTTTGAGATATAAATATTTATTACAAATTGGATTATTGTGAGTCCAATATTTTAAAAAAAAAATATATAATTTAAATTTAATAATTTTGTAAATTAGTTTAAAAATTTTGTATTAATTTTTAGATTAACAAAAAAATTTGGTGGTCCAAAATTAAATTTTACGTTATATTAATTTTTTACAAAATATTCTGAACAATTTTTTTTTTTTTTTTTTTTTTTTGGGGGGGGGGGGGGGGGGCATGGTTGCCTTGTCCCTTAAAAGATCAGCCATTACGCATACCCTTTCGATTTTTCACCTTTGTCATGAAAAAATAAAGTTAAAACAATAAAGTTGCTAATTCAAATTCAACCACTGTTGATCTTCATATATTTTCAAAAAGAAATGAAAACTTCAGTATAGAGGAAAAGATCAAGAGCCATAAAAGTGCAACAATTGAAAAACTTACAGTAAATTCAATGAAAAATTATTTGTGTGTGTGACTTTTATTAAAAGAAGAAATATCTTGTGAGATAGGAGCGATTGTGAGATAGTACTTTAGGGTAAAGAGGAATTGGCGGTCCTCCTAAATCGCAGCCCCTAGCCAGAGAGAGAGCATATGGGGGAAAAAAGTCAAAACAGATATAATAATGGATCTAGTAGTTCTTCATGTAAAAAAATAAGGTGAAAGAAAGAGCAGGCACTTTGATTTTTGAATAAAGTAAATAAATCGGCGGTTTACTTCATTAAAAAAGCGTGAATAAAATAAATGAAGACCTTAGTCAAATAGATCAAGTCCACCCATAAGCAATTTACTGCATCATTTATTAAATTCTGATGAGAAATTATTATTATTTTTTTTTTTTTAAAAAAAAAAAGTCGTTAGTTACTTTTTACACAACACTTTATATTTTAGACTTTAAAAGGATTTTTTATAAGGCATAACGCATTGTAGTTTGCACATGTAGATTATAATCATTTGATTTAATTCATTTGTTGTTGGCAAAAATACCAATTAATTATTTATTATAAGCCACCAAACTTTGAACCAACAGGGTTTGGGTCTAACAGAAAGGGTTAGTCTTTTATAATGTGGCGAAGTAAGACTAAAATCCCTGCTAGGAGATGTGCCCAGTTTAATGCCCAACAGGGCCTCAAACAGGACTTCCTCCAATACAAAGATATATATACTTAGAAAAATAAATAAATAAATAGGCCACCGCATTTTTCTTTTTTGGGAGGCGGGGTGTTGTTTTACAAGGTCTAGCCCACATATGGATACAATAACACTTTTTTTTTACGTAGTGCATTCGGTGTCTCGGAGCGAGACCATTTTTTAGGCACATCAATGGCCCATTAATCCAAACGGACCCAGGTTGGCCCCTTTCGGGAGAGAAACCTCTACCACTCACGTATCTGCATTCTCACGTCTTAAACTCAAGACCCGTGGTTAAACTAGGACAACCCCTTACCAGATGACCTAAACATTTTGGTGGTGATACAACAACACTCTTGATAGATGTTAGATGATTCTTCACACAAACTTAAAACAGAAAGATATTAAAAGTTGTACAAATTGTTTCTCAAAATGATCAAATTACTTTTCTTATTCTTAAATTTTTATTCAGATATTTTTAAAATTATTATTCACTGTTGAAAATGAGTGCACAGGGAAGAAGAGCCAAAAAAAAAACAATAACAGTCCCAAAAACAGAGTGCTAGAGATAATGCACACATGGCCATGTCTCTAAGCCTTCAGGGGAATGAACATAAGATACATAAAAGTCACAGCCACACCGATCTCTTGTTGGAACATCCACTCTAACATCTCCTCAAATGGCATTAACAGAAGTTTAAATTTAAAACTAGTGACTACACTGCCATCATCAGATACCAAGATCAAAAGCATAAAAGCAAATCACAATCCACAAAAGAGCAACAATTGAAAGGGTTACAGTAAATTAAATAAAAAATTATTCATTATTATTATTATTAAAAGATGAAATATCTTTAATTTACTATGGGTATTGATGGGACGAGGAGTAATGGCAATAGAAATGGCGGTCCTCCTAAATTGCATCCCCCAGCCAAAGAGCATAGGGGGAAAAATAAAAACAGAGATATAATAGTTCTTCAGATTTAAAAAAAGGTGAAAGAAAGAACAAGCACTTTGCTTTTTGAATAAAAATAAACGAAGAGTTTAGTCGATAGATAAAGTCCAACCATAATTTTGAAGGTTTTGGGACTCTGTATTTCAAAAGTTAAAAGATCAAAAATTTCAAATGTTTAAGTTTATTAAGGACCAGAGGTTTTTTTTTTTTTTTTTCCCAGGAGTATATAACATACATGGACACAGTATCTAGTTTTCAGATGTCACATGTTTAAGTTTCATTAGATCTGCTAGTGAAAGTGGATAGACATAAGATCGGTTCAAAATAAATTTTCAAAAGAAGAAAATCCAGCAAGATTTTTGCAGAACTTTTTATTAAAAAATCCTAAAAATTTAGATAATAAATGCTTGCAAAACTGTAAAAGTATAAGGGAAAAAAGAAAGAAGTGTGTATGTATTAATTAGGTGAATTGTTGAGAAAAGAAGTTAATTAGTAAGGACAATGAACTATTTTAAATTATGAAGAAGACGCTTGAGATGATAGATTCCTAGGAATCAAAACACACACACATATATATATATATATATATAAAAGTGAAGTTAGCTTGTGCACAATTAAAAACTATTGAAATCTCATTATTAAAACAAAAATATAGTTAGTTTGGGCCATTAAAAGGCCCACACGTGAACTTAAACTTGATTTTAGCCCACTAGGTAGTGTCTTGCCACATTGGTGATGGCATTTTTACCCTGTTTAAAAAGTTTCATTAGTTTTGCATCTAAAATAATTTTAAGATGTCAAATGCATATTGTAAAGGAGTTAACAAGTAGATTTGCACCTTTACCCATGTTAATAATAAACACGTAATCCCTTTTATTATGTACTCCCTCATATGTTGTATCCTTATGGCATAATAGTCACTAACCCAGAATTTTTTCTCCCATACCAACAACTTGTTAGTTAAGGTGATAAACGGCATCCCCCTCATAAAGATGAGAACATGGGGTCAAATCTTGGTAAGCACATTTATTAAAAGGGTAAAAACTCTTTGTGCTTCAAGTCTTAAAAAGGATTATATCCTTGACCAAATAAAAAAAAAAAAAGAATGTGTTCTACCATTAATATAATATCCTGAATTTTGGACCTAGCAATTTGAGATTTAGTTTGTGACAAGTAGATGACCAGGCCCGGTTCAGGGGATGTGGTAAAGTGGAAAAAGGGAAGATAAGGGAATATATGAATTTTCATTAAATCCATGGCAAGTGATATTTGTTTTAATGTGATTGGCTAAATTAAAGATTAATTAGAAGAAAATAGATTTTAACATATGATGGTAAGAAGACATCTAGAACAAGGCCACATGTCTTCATATAAATTAAAGATTAATTAGAGGGGGCACATGTATAACCTTATCTAATAGGAGACTGTATATAATTTATTTGTGGTCTGTGTATTTATTTTGAGATATTTGTACAATAACTCTTCAGGGATTTTATCTTTATTTATTTTACCAGTATTTATTGTCCAAATTGCTCACATGCTCTGCTGCATAATCACTCTGATATATGAATATAACTGATAATAAAGAAAATATTACACTACCCACCAACTGTGAAGGAGGCTGGTAGGGGTGTAACAATTAAAAAGCCATTACCAAAGTCTATGTGCCTTGACCTCTCACAATACTCAAGAGTTAAGTCTGTAAGCTTGGATAGGACAGTTGAAGAATATATTTGAGTCAAATTCACACAAACCTCAAGATCCATACTTTCAATCTTAAGGGCGGGCATGAGAGAGATTTGGGGGTGCAATGAGATCTCTTGAATGTGATAGAAGGACTTCCTTTAATTAAGTTTGGAAAATGCCGAAAAAAGAAACATTGTCAAATAAAATAGATCCAAATTTACACTACCATCTATGCCTAAGCTTTGGGGCATCAGATAGATTAGGAAGTGCCATAAGATATTTTGAGTGACTTAGATCAGTCTTCTCTAAATTTGGAAATAGATGTGGATGCTCGAGGTGTTGCATCTAATTGAGGTTGAATCCCTTTGCTACAACCATGAGAGTGTGGAAGTAGTGATTTGAGAAATGCTGCTGCCTCCATTATTCCCAATCATAATATCACTCTCTTTTAATGTCATTAGCCTCAATAAAGACCTGCGAGTGATGCTGTTGAAAAATCTTGTGAATACAGTATTATTAACACTTATTTATGTATCATAGTTTGAGTCTTTGCTGGTGTCTGAGTTTAGAATAATGACTGGGATTCAATTTAGTAAATTGAGCCATTACTAGTGTCGTGGCCCATAATAGCAATACAATCTCTAGGAAAAAATCCATATAACCAATTTGAATCTTTTGTCTCTCAACAATCATCTTTTTCCTTTTCCTCAAAATTTCTAGATTAAAAAAATGAATGGTGTAAATGTTATAAAATATTATTATAATATTACTTAAATATAAATAAATAAATTTAAATTTTAAAATTTGATTGGGCAGTTCATATCTGCAATATATACAAATTTTAATTTATAAAATATTATAATGATAATTTTATAACATATTACATCTCAACCATTTATTTTTTAATCTAACGATAGAAAAGGGATTCTGAAAAAAAAAAAAAAAAAAAAAAGAAGGAGAAAGAAGGAGAAAGAGATGGTCCAAATCCAAATATTTCATGTAGACGGCTCTATCTAGTAAAATAGGATTTATTGTTGTTGTTTTCAATTATTGCTTGCATCATAAAACTAGAGAACACCTTAATCCTTCTGAAATGAGGTTCTTGTTTGCATTTTTTCTATATTAATTTTCATCCCAAAGATGATCATATACAAAAAGGGGCGTCGGCCAATTGATGAGCCATTGACTAGTAGCTAGTCGAAGAAATGCATTTTATTTTAATAGTCTTAAATTCAATATTTGTAAATCAAATTGAGATGATTCATGAATAAACATGCTACATTCCAATGAACTAGCTAGCTTAGTAAGGAAAATTGTTTCTCCAGTCGTTTTGTTTATTGCAATGGCACAGTAAGATTAACAACTTCAACATTATGAAGTTGTGCGGAGGCCCCACGCACGTGAATTAAATATTACAAAAAAGAAGCAGCAAAAGTAATACTACATCGTAAAGCACAGTGTAAATAAACAAGACATATTTAAATTAATAATAATTTGTGACCTACGAAATTTAAATGATAATTAAAGAAACTTCGTGTCCGAATAGTGGACACGAAGACATAATCCGGATGACGAGACCTAGACCCACTAACATAATATTGGAACGCACGCCATCCATCATATCCGACATAGAAATCATAATGACCATGAGGGTCAGTGAAAACGGATGGCGGAATGTGGAGGGAGTATGCTGCAACTAAGCGAGGTTTGGAAGAAGCACGAGAGAGTGAGAGGGAGAGTGAAAGTGATTTGAGGATTGAATCATTCTTTCTTAATATCAATTTCGTCAACAATGACCAACGATTGATCTTTGTTGGGAATTCTTGTAAATATTCTAGCATTACTACTCATTTCTCATTTCTTTTTCTTCTTCTTCTCCTTCTTCTGTAGCTTCCATTGATGTTTGATGATGATGATCATTAATCATTTCTCTTGTCAATGGCCCCACCACATGCCTTTCTCCTCCTCTATCACCCCTCCTCACCTTCATTCTCCTCACCTTCATCCAAACTCCATAAAAAAACCAAGGACCCCACAACTAGTGAAAGTAGATAACCAAAAGATCGGTGAAAAAACAATTTCAAAAGAAGAAAATCCAGCAAGATTCTTGCAGATTTTTTTTTTTATAAAAAAAATAAAAATTCAGATAAAAAATGCGCTCAAAATTGTAAAAGTAGAAGATAAAGAGAGAGAAGTATGTAAGTATTAACCTGAAAACAGATTATCTCAGAATCTTTTCTCTCCTCATCCCTCAATATCTTTTTATCTTAGCCGTCCAAAAATTGATCTAAACGTTCGAGAAAGACACATCATCTACTTTTAAAATTTTATATTTACCACGTGCAATAGTTTTTACCGCATGTGGTTTTCTAAAATTGATTATGTGTCTCCCTCTAGACACTTAAATCAATTTTTGGAAAGCTAAGATAAAAAGATACTGAGGGATAAGAAGAGATGGGATTATGAGAAAATCCGGATCCGTATTAACTTAGATGTGAAGAGAAGATAGTTCACAAAGATTTCATAGAAATGTCATTTTTTGGGATCTTTAAACTTCCTCCAATCTTATTCAAACAAATCTGCAATTGGCTCTCAACCTGCTGAGTTTATTATATGAAAATTCAATTTGCAAGTAGGCTTGAACTGGTCCTGGACGTGGAAAAAGAATAGTGACGTGTTGAATAAAGTGACGTGTCTGCTTCAGCTTCATCATGTCCATGGAAATAAGAATACCGTGGATGATAGTTCCAGGAGATCGTCCCTCCAAGTTGAAATTGGAAAACAACGTATGGTGCACTTAATATTAGCTAATATCACATCCAGATATTAATTAGGTGAATTATTGAGAAAAGAAGTTAATTTGTAAGGACAATGAACTATTTTAAATTATGAAGAAGACGACTGAGAGGATAGATTCCTAGGATTTAAAACAAATATATATATTGAAAGTCAAGTTAGCTTGCGCACAATTAAAAACTATTGAAATCTCATTATTAAGAAAGAAAAAAAAAAGGGTAGTTAGTTTAGGCCATTAAAGGGCCTAAAATAAGGACATGATTGTCTTTTCACTCACAAACCTTAATTTTATTTTGACTTAAATGAGTGCAGTGAAATTTCAAAATCTTTTGAAAAACTAAAACAAAATTGCCACCATAAGGGCTAAGTGAAATTTTACCAATAATGTTTAATGAAAGCCTGGTGAATATAGCATTGCTGCTGTTACTTTCACTTATTTTTGTATCATAGCCTGGGTCTTTGTTGGTTTTTTTTTTTTTTTTTTTTTTTTGAGGTGCCCAATTTAAAATAATTAGTGGGATTCAACTCAGTAAATTGGGCCATTACTGGAGTTGTGGCCCATAATAGCATTACAATCTTTAGGAGAATCCATATAACAAATCTGAATTCTTGCCTCTCACAATTATCTCTCCTTTTCCTCTCAAAATTTCTAGATGAAAAAAATGAATGGTTTATATGTTCTTATAAAAATATTTATTATAATATTACTTAAATATAAATAAATAAATTTAACTATTAAAATTTGATTTCGGCAGTTCATATCTACTATATAAACAAATTTTAATTTATAAAATATTATTATAATAATTTTATAACATATTACATCTCAGCCATCTATTTTCTTAATCTAATGATGGAAAAGGGATTCTTATTGTTGTTGTTTTCAATTACTGCTTGCACCATAAAACTAGAGAACAACTTAATCCTTCTGAAATTAGGTCCTTGTTTGCATTTTTTCTATAATACTTTTCGTAGCAAAGATGATCATATACAAAAAGGGGGAGTCAGCCAATTGACAAATCATTGAGTAGTAGCTAGTCAAAGAAATGCATTTTATTTTAATAGTCTTAAATTCAATATTTGTAAATCAATCGAGATGATTGATGAATAAACACGCTATATTTGCATTAGTAAGGAAAATTGTTTCTCTAATTGTTTTGTTTATTGCAATGGCACAGTAAGATTAACAATTTGAACATTATAAAGTGGTGCAGAGGCCCCACGCACGTGAATTAAATATTACAAAAAAGAAGCAGCAAAAGTAATATATCATAAAGCACAGTATAAATAAACAAGACAAATTTAAATTAATAATAATTTTTGTGACTGCGAAATTTAAATGATAGTTAAAAAATATTCGAGTCCGAATACTTGACAAGGAAGTCATAATCCAGATGAGGAGCCATAGACCTACTAACCCGATAGCCGAACGCACGCCATCGATCATATACGACGAGAGGATTCATAATCAACACGAGGGTCGTGAAAGCGAGATGGCGGAATGTGGAGCGAGACTGTTGCAACTAAGCGAGGTTTGCAAGAAGCACGAGAGGGTGAGAGTGAAATTGATTTGAGGATTGAATCATTCTTTCTTAATTTCAGTTTCGTCAACAATGACCAACGAGTGATGCTGTTGGGAATTCTTGTGAATATTGTAGCATTACTACTCATTAACTCCTCATTCTCTTCTTTTTCTTCTTCTCCTTCTCTAGCTGCCGTTGATGTTTGATGATGATGATCATTAATCATTTCTCTTGTCAGTGGCCCCACCACATGCCTTTCTCCTCCTCTATCACCCCTCGTTCTCACGTTTATACATACTCCATAATGACTCCCATAATCACAATCATAGTCATAATGTTGCCTGAAATCATGCCCATACTCAATTGGACCCTCAAATAATCCAACTTTCCTCACAAATGGAAGTAAATATCTCAATTCTGCTATCTCTGGCAATGGCATTTCCACATGTTTCAATCCAACACCGCATATAATGTCGCCACATACCAACACCTTCATTCTCACTTTATTCCATGAACTCTTAACAAAATCCAAATAATTGCAGACCATTACTAACCCTGACCTTGCCCCTTTCATACTTCCCCCAATGTTTATTTGCCTTGGCCCATCTTGATCTACCCATAACCAAACAAGATTGCTTAGGACTGTTGAAGAATGGATTTGATCCAATTTCACACAACCATCAACATCCACATGTTCAATCTTAGGGACATGAGAGAGATCTGGGAGTGCATTTAGATGTTTTGAATTCCGCAACTTGATTTCTTTTAGATTTGGAAAATGCTGAAAAAATAAAGCATTGTTAAATAAATTGCATAACTATATGTATGCACAATTTAAAAATAATAAGTTGATGTATTTAGATGATGAATCGAATTTCCTGCAAAATCTACAACTAAAATATATTTAACCATCAATTTAAAGATAGTAAAGCAAATATTTGCATTGCCAATTATTTGGTCAATGTTTGATGACAAAAATGATACGTACCTGATTACCGTTCCAAAGCTGTCGAATATTACTATTAGGCATACTAAGCATAATAAGATTCTCATAGCAAAAATTTAATGGCACTTGTGGAAATGGATATTCTTCCCAACTTAAAAACCTCAGTTCTTCAGGAAGATAATCCAAATTGTCGCAAATAGTCAACTTTGAAGGCTTTCTCCTATCAGACTTGTAAACTTTAAGGAATATTAAATTATGCATCTTCTGAAAATTACTAGCCCTCCATGCAGTCCTCCTTCTTATCTTGCTCAAGTCCAATGACAAGCATCGAATATCCTCTATTCCCTAGTAATAGCAAATCAATGGAAACACAATTATCATTGCCTTACAAAGTAACCAAAAATACTGTAGTGCAATCAAACATATTTGATCTCTATTTATAAATTAATTAATTACTTCCATGCATTTGTAGATCTTTAATTAATATAACTATAAAAACAAATATCCATTTAAAACACTCGGCATGATAAAAAAATTTTAATCGGAAAAGCATGAACTAAAGCCGAAAGAAAGGCCCAGTTAAAAGACATCAAACATTGATGTCATTTAATGGATATGAAGCTTTAAACCATTTAGACCATGTTATAGCCCTATGCACATGCGTGTGTCTCACAATAGTCCTATTTTGCTCATGTCTAATGATACGCATTGGACTTCCTCGGCGACCTAGTGATCAAATAATCGGGAAACAATATTAATATGTAGAAAGTGATCAAATAGCAACAGGTAGAACAATTAAATATATTTCTTTTAGATAAATCTAAATGATCAATACGCTTTTGTGCAATTAATTCAAACAAGTCATTTTATCCTACAATAAATAAATAAATTGGTCAAAACAAATACACACTACAAGGGAATAAAATATTAAGATAATAAATAATATAGTAAAAAATAAATTATTACCTTGTCATTGTGGAAAAAATGATAAATATCCTCATGCCTCCATAGCCTAATGGGTCTTTCAGGGTTAGATATTAATTGTTGCCTAGAAATTTCAAACCCCATGTCTATTAGAAGAGCATGCATTTCAATATCACCTATTTCATTCTCTGAAATGAGGGATCTCTCTTTAAGTACACCTATATTAATAAGTACAGAAGAATCATATATGCATCTTGTACAATCTTCCACAGAAATCCTCCATGCTTCATTCAAGAAAAATGCAAGATCGAGAAATACATTCTTCTGTGTGTCATCAAGTCCATCAAAACTCAATTTCAACACATTAAAAATGTCCTTGTGAAGAGTTTGATTTAGTTTTTTCACAAAGACTATCCCACTCTTCTTTTCCTCTACCATGAAGAAAGCAACCCAACACTTTTAGAGCTAATGGATTTCCTTTACAATAATTCACTACCCACTTTGATAACTCCAAATAGCTTTTTGATGGCTCATTTTGCTTAAAAGCTTTCAAACTAAAGAGATGAAGGGCTTGATGGGAATCCAATTGGGAAACATGATATGTTGTGGATGCAGAAGTATTCCTAAGCACTTGCATGTCTCTTGATGTGATAATAATTCTACTTCCTTCCCCAAACCAATCACATACTTGGATTAAATCTTCAATTTCTATAGAATTATCGACATCATCAAGTATTAGAAGAATTTTTTTACGACCAAGCCTACTTTTCACAAAAGTGGATTTTAAATTGTAAGCGTTAACATCATCATCTTTTAATAATTCTTCAAGGCACTTTTTCTGTAATTCTTCTAATCCAATTCTTTCAAGTTGTTTTCTCACATTTCCAACAAAAGAGAAAGCTTCAAATTGTTTTTTCAACTTGTCAAATACGGCTCTAGCAAGAGTGGTCTTACCTATACCGCCCATGCCCCATATTCCTACAATGCGAGCTTCACTTAGTAGCTTTTCAATTTTTTGAATCTGATGATCAATGCCAACTAATCCTTCGACGTGAAATGATGACTTGGTATTCAGTTTGCTCAAAATATCTTCAACAATCTTTTTAATAAGTTTGGATTCAGGCCTAACACAAATATAAAATAAAACAATGATCATGTTTATTGCCCAAAGAAAGAAAAATATAAGTGAAGAATGAGTACAAGCTGGCTACCTGATATTCTTTGAATCCCACCCGAGATAGTTTTGTTGATTGGACCAACGCATTTTTCCACCCGCACTTTTTTGTTGTTGTGCTGAAATCTAAACTTAAGCTTAGCAAATCCATCTCCAAAACTCCCATTCTGTTTGCGAATATTTGAAGGATCTACGTGGTAGAAAATAGGGATGACAATTCTTCCATAGTTATCCCTACATTTCATAATATGAACGAGCTCATCCATACACCATGTTGAAGAAGCATAATCTTTGGAGAAAATAATCAAAGATATCTCTGATTCCTCTATTGTTTTCAAAAGAATTGGTGCAATATGCTGTCCTTTGTGTAGCTTGTGATCCATAAAAGTATGAATGTTTGCGTTGCAAAGTGCTTCATAGAGATAACTTGAGAAAGCATCACGAGTGTCTTCCCCTCTAAAGCTAAGAAAGACGTCATACTTGGTTGCAGTAGGAGCAGAAACGATATGAGAAGGAGAAGAAACCGTGGGAATCGAATGAACAACATCTTTAAAACTACATATACATATGGAAATAAATCATGAATTAATAATGGGCTATCAGCACACCGAACAACAGAATAAAGAGTATGGGACCATTTGTAGAACATGTTACCTATCATCAAGCGGAGAGATTAATCTGATAGCTTTAGAAATTGCTATAGCCAGCAAAATCAATACAGCTTCTATGAGCACTAAAGAAAGGGTTGCGTCCATGTGATTGTAGTTTCTTCCTTCAACCTTCAGCTTTCAGCAACCTGAAACTAGGTAACCTTCAGCTTTATAAGTCCTGTTTATAAGCCTTAAGAAATGATATGGTGGTTCTTGATTAACGTAATAAAGAGATCATACAAAAATATTGCCGAGGATCAAGGCAAATAGTCAAGTCTACCAAACAACTTTATTTATTTTAAAACAAGTTATAGTCAATACAACTGCACATGTTAAAGGTGTATTATTGTTAATCTCTTTTCTTTTCTTTTTTTGAAAGGAAACTTCCAAGCTTTAGCTATGGCCTCCAAAAATATTCCCCATAGAAGTAGGTTCTCTTGAGTTTTAACCATTGAAAAAAGAATCCGACTAACAGTTCAGGAAGAAACAAGAAATTAAAAAAATCAAATCAAACAAAAGAAGAGAGGCTGATCAACCGATGCTGCTCGTGTTCTTCACTTCCTCTGCCCACAATATATATGTGTGTGTGTGGGGTGAGAAAAAAAATGAAAACTTCAGTACAAAGGAAAAGATCTCAAGCCATAAAAGTGCAACAATTGAAAAGGTTACAGTAAATTCAATGAATATATATATGTGTGTGTGTATTATATTATTAAAAGATGAAATATCTTGTGAGATAGAAGCAATTGTGAGATACTTCACTATGGGTCCTTTAAAGATGAAATTCAATGGCGGTCCTCCTAAATCGCAACCCCTAGCCAGAGAGCATAGGGGAAAAAAATCAAAACAAAGATAAAATAATGGATCTGTGGTTCTTCATATTCAGAAAGAAAGAACAAGCACTTTGCTTTTCGAACAAAATAAATAAATCAGCCTTTGCTTCATTAAAAAATTTTGATTAAAAGAAATGAAGAGTTTAGCCCATATATCAAGTCCACCCATATCTTTGAAGGTTTTGGGCCTTTGTTTTTCAGGGGCAAAAGTACTCCAACAACAACAACAAAAAATCAAATGTTTAAGATTTATAACATGTACGACAGTAAGGTAGCTAGATTGAACCAACAGCTAGCACAAGGAGAAGAAAACAGCAAATATTTGAATAATTGTTGATAATCTATATATAAAAGCCACAAAGGATTTAATTCCAGCCATACCATTGAAGTTAAAGTATAAAAAATTCCAAATGTTTGAGTATCAGAAGATCTACGACGGTATCGTAGCTCAGTAAGGAGATTGAATATAATCAATAGCGAGCACAAGGAGAAGAAAACAGCAAACATTTTGCAGAAATTTTCTGTGAAAAATGAAGGGAAAACAAGTAAAAGAGAAGAAATAATTAACAACTCTCACAAGCAAAGGTTTCAAAAATGGAAGCTTCAGAATTTGCAATCTCTTCAAACAAGTTCTTCAGACTCAGATGAGCAAATGCCTCACTCACATATGTTTATATTTTGTTGAAGTGTCTTATTCCTCTTTCTGGGAAGCTCGCGTGCCGTGTTGCAGTACTCTGCTTCATCGTACGTGTGGGACAGCTTTAGAAAGAGTCGCCCTCAGAGCCGCAGCTTTCATAAACATTTGAATGATATATAATGAAGAGACACTACTTTTTTTTTTAATGAATTAAATAAACTAAATAAAATTTACACAGTACTGATAATTTTTTCAGCTTTTTCCCTTTTTATATTTTTTTTTTTTTTTTTTTTGCTAAAAAGAAAGTTTTGGAGGGTTCGACATCGTTCGCACAAGGTCGTGACGGCTCGGTTCTATGAGAAGACTTACTTACTTACGAGATCGCCTACCAAAGGAGTCCCAACGACGGCAGAGGGGATTAAACCCACGACCATTTAGGCCTAGTCCTAAATCCCTTACCATCTATACCAACTTTCATTGGCCCTTTTTATATTTCTGTTTCAACCTTTTTTCTCTTAGCTCCGTTTTCCCTACAAAATGGTAAAAGGATCGAAAGCCCAACAGAGGAGATGACACGTGTTAAAATAAAAAGGATGGATTTTCCTATAGTTGATTAAAAAAAAATATTTTAAGCATAAAAATATTTTTTTTATTGGAAGCATAAAAAGAATTAACGAAATAAAAAAGTAAATGACATCTATATTTTCTTTTTTAAACAAAAAAGTAGGAAGTATATAGGTCTCAAATTATAAAGAGTATGAAAATTTTCACCCGTCATATATAATACTTCTCCGTCCTTAAAATAAAACATAATTATTTTATAATCCTCAATATAAAACATAATTAATTTTTTATAGAGATTAAGAAAGTTAAATAAACTAGTTAATCATAGTATATGTCGTATATCATTTGATTATATATCAGTTTATAAATAAGATATATTAATTTAGTATAAAGTAATTTATTTAACTTCATTAATCTCTTAAAAAAATTAAATATGTCTTATATTAATGGACTGAAGGATAATTGCTAATGAGCTAGTAACTTATGAGTTATGAGTAGTATAAAAATTTTCTTATAAGTTAAAAATTGCAGATTTAATCCTACTTGTTATTTCAAGTTTTCCTGACTCTTTAATTAAAATAAATAAACGGGATACTTTTATGCATAGAAGATTGTGATGAAAATGGATTATATTTTTTAAAAACTCCTTACCCTTTTCTAACATCATTTGTTACTCTGGGGACAACTCTTTTTTTTTTTTTTTTTTTTTTTTTTTTGGACAAATCTTTGGGGACAACTCTCAAGTCTCAAGTAGTCAAGTCATGGCCTTCGCTATTGCTTTTGCAAAAAAAATTATAGAAGATGTTACCTATCATCAAGTGCAGAGATTAATCTGATAGCTTTAGAAATTGCGAAATCAATACAGCTTCTATGAGCAATAAAGAAAGGGTTGCGTCCATGTGATTGTAGCTTCTTGCTTCAACCTTCAGCTTTCAGCAACCTGAGAAATGATATATGGTGGTTCTTGATTAACGTAATAAAGAGATCATACAAAAATATTGCCGAGGATCAAGTCAACTAGTCAAGTCTACCTAACAACTTTGGGCCCGTTTGGTATAAGGAAGATTTAAATAGGGAAAGGAACTTAAATGAGAGAAAGGAATTGAGAGGGAATTTAAAAAAAAAAAAGATGTTTGGTAAACATGGAAAAAAGAAAGGAAGATGATAATTTAAAAAATATAAATATAACTAGAAAATGTGAATTGGCTAAAATACCCCTTAACCTAAAAAATATATTTCTCTTCCCTTCATCCCCCATCACACTCGTGCGGCCGACATCACCAGAAAAGCCAAAAAACCAGTCCTTCATTCTTCTCTTGCCCTCTCATCTCTGCCCTCTCTGTCACATCACCGCCTCTCCTTCACATCACCGGCGCCGATCCTTCATCAACCATCGTCGGCGCTGCTCCTTCATCCACCATCGCCGGTGTCGATTCTTCATCAACCATCGCAGGTGCTGCTCCTTCATCCGACAACGCCACCCACCATCGAAACTCGGGACAAAGATGGAATGAGGAAGAGAGAGAGAGAGGAGGGTCGACACGGGGGCTTTTTGGTCTCGATTATGACTTCCGGGAAGATGTTCAGATCCCACCGAAAATGGAGGGAATGCCTTCCCATGAATGGGAAGATGGACCTTCGCTAGAACTCGCTTTCCGGAAGATGGAGCTTCCAAACGGTTATCTGCGAAGGAAGATAGTCAATCTTCCCTTCCCTTCCTGGATCTTCCGCCTACCAAACGGGTCCTTTATTTATTTTAAAACAAGTTATAATCAATAAAACTGCACATGTTGAAGGTGTTTTATTGTTAATCTTTACTTTTTCAAGGGAACTTCCAGGCTTTAGTTATGGCCTCCAAAAATATTCCCATAGAATTAGGTTCTCTCGAGTTTTAACCATTGAAAAAAAAATCCGACCAACACTACAGGAAGGAACAGGAACAAAAAAAAATCAAACAAAAGAAGAGAGGCTGACCAACCGATGCTGCTCGTGTTCTTCACTTCCTCAGACCTAAAACATCCCTTAGTCCCTTGTCAGTCAGTTTCGTCAAACTTCAAAAGAGTCTAAAACTTTCCAGCAGGATCAAAATGAAATTAAGTCAATAGACCTATAAAAGTTGAAGTATAAAAAGTTGTGCCCTCTCTTCTTTGAATGATACATTGATGAATTAAATAAATTATATTAATTATTTTTAAACTAATTTATCTTATAGGTAAACTAATATATGATATAATCATACATAATATATGCTTTGATTAAATAGTTTATTTAATTTTTTTAATTAAAAAAAATCTAATGGCTCTTATAATAAAGATAAGATGGAGTAATTTACACAAACAATAATAAATAAAGTCATATTTTTTTGTCTTAAAAAAACTCATATTTTTTTGTTAGTAATGTACTGTTAATTTTTTCAGTTTGTTTTTCCCCTTTTATATATCTGTTTTCAACCTTTTTTCTCTTGTCAATTTTTTTAGAAATATTAAAAAGTTAAAAAAGTTAGTTGATCATAAAATATGTATGTTATGTATCATTTTATTATATATCAATTTATATGTCACCAAAATAATTTAGTATAAAAAGGATAAATATCAATACTTTAAAATAATTTATTTAGCTTTTAGTAAAATTACACAATGTTGAAGTTGTATTATTGTTAATCTTTATTTTTCTCTTTTTCAAGGAAACTTCTAGGATTTAGCTATTGTGGCCGAGTTCTTTATATGCACCACTAGTCTGAGTGGTGGATCCAGAAAATTAATGAAAGGCATTAGTAGCAGAGTTAGGATTTTTTGTTTGTGTTTGCATAATTAGTAGGAGGATTTGGGGAGCTGCCTCCGAATTTTTTTTAAGAAAAGTTTTAAATGCATTAAAAAGAAAAGAATATAAATAAGAAAAGAAAAGAATATCAAAAAAAAATATTCATGAAATCAAGTTAATACTGATGATGTAATAATATAGGCAGTTATTTTACAAACCTGTCATTTAGAAAAGCAAGACTAAGTGCTGTTAGAAATGCAGCTATACATAAATTACAATGACACTTAATAATCAAGTACATATATTTTAATAACAAAAGTATATTACAATAAAAATAATTATAATGTCATCCTTCTAGGTTTTATTTTTGGAATTCCATCATAATTGTCTTATTATCAATGTTATCAAATACATCTTTTTCAATATAAGACATTTTTGTATCACATGTAAATAAAATTTAAGGGTGGGCACTTACCCCTTCTCTCTAACCTCCGTCCGCCTATCCGCCTATGATAGCCTACAAAATATTCCCCGTAGAATTAGGTTCTCTGGAGTTTTTAACCATTGAAAAACAAAAAATCCGGCTAACACTACAGGAAGAAACAAGCATAATTTTTCAGATCTCAAAAGAATAGTTTTTGTGCTTCTGAAAATATGGAGCAGTTGAAAAGAAAGCAAGACTGAAGCTGAACAGAAGTAGAATCAGTCCTCTAACAAGCAAAGGTCTCCAAAAATGATAGCTCAGTATTTGCAGAGACTTGCTTTCTCGTCATATTCCAAGTCAAATCAAGTCAAGTCAAGTCGTCCCGCGTCCGCGTTTGTGTTTTTTAGATGGCCATGTTGCTGACTTCCTTCATAGTATTTGCTCCGAACCATCCCTTTGCTTATGGGGGAAGATTCCAATCCCACTTCTTTATGTAACATAATTGGTTAAGGTATATTTATATTCTAAAGTTTTCAAAAAAATCTCAATTTTGTCCTGAAAGTTTTCAAATCATAACAATTTTATTCCAACTATTTTTCAGTTTAAGTTTGATTGTTAGTTGACTAAATATACCAAGTTGGTAGTCCAAATGACATACAAGTCATTTTTGTCTTAGGTTTAGGTGCAAAGTTCCACGAAAGTTTTCATTCAAGAGCTATATTGTTCGGAAGTTTCCGAATCATAACAATTTCACTTTCGGCCATTTTCTAAGTCTATTAGTTAGTTAGCCAAATATGCTTATATGGTAAGTTCATATGTCATCCACTTTATTTTTTAAAGTTAGATTTATAAATATTTTACTTAACATTTATAATGGTTAGGTTAACATTACTACAATTTGGAAACTTCAAGGAGCAATATTGAACCCAAAAAAATTTTGGGACAACATTGCTCTTAAGTAAAAACTTCTCGAGTAAATTTGTAACTTAACAAAAAGGGGTGAGAATGATCTATAAATTTGTTAGTTCAATATATTTAGTCAAATAATAATCAAATTAATCAGGAAAACGAGCAGGGCAACATGGAAACAAGTTCTTCAGACTCAAGAGGAAGAAATGCCTCACTAACATATGTTTATATATTGTTTAAGTCTCTTATTCCTCTTTCTGGGAAGCTCCCCTACCGTGTGGCGATGCTTTGCTCCATCGTACGTCTTGGACAGCTTTAGAAAAAGTTGCCCTCTGATTCCCAGATTTCGTAACAAATTTTTAAATGTTGATGAGGCTTGATTTTTTCTAATAAATTAATTAAACTAAATAAGTTATATTAAAATATTTATATCTACTATTTTTACAAGACAAAATTTATAGTATATTTTTTTTTTGTAAATTTTTTTCATATATTTAAAACCAGAGTATATGATATATAATATATATATATATATATATATATTATGATTAAATAGTTTATTTAACTTTTTGAATTTTAAAAAACAATCAATTGGCTCTTATTATAATAAAAATAGGAGGAAGTATTTTATACAAACAATAATAAATAAAATTATACTTTTTTGTTAGTACTGTACTGATAATTTTTTCAGTTTTTTCCTTTTATATTTCTGTTTTCAACCTTTTTCCTCTTACCTCCGTTTTCACTACAAATGGACAATGGATCGAAAGCCCAACGAAGGAGATGACATGGGGGTTAAAATAAAAGGGATGGATTTTATAGTTGATTAAAAATAAAAATAAAATTAAGCATAAGAGTAGGACGTATATAGGCGGGTCTGAAAATTTTCATCCTTCTTACATAATACTTCTCTTACTTAATATAGGATATAGTTGTTCTCTGATTTTTAATATAAAACATAGTTTATTATTTTTTAGAGATATTAAGGAAGCTAAATAAGTTAGTTAATCATAGCATATATTGTACTCCCTTCGGTCTTAATTATAGAAGCACATTTTGGAGTTGGTTTTGGTCCTAATTATAAGAGTAAGTTTTAAATTTTGTTAATTTTTTCCTATAATACCCCTATTTATACTTTCTCAATAATAATTAAAGACAATAATAATTTAATAATACACCTATATATTTTATAAAGTAAATAATGTTTGCAACTTATTAGTGTTATATACACCTAGATTATACCTTTTATATATATATAAAATAATTTTGAACAATTGTTGTCATATTTTTCCCATATCACCCCTACTAATACTTCTTCCACAATAATTAATTTAACAACACGCTTATATTCTATCAAGTGAGATATTCTACTTTATTTTTTTTATTTTTAAATAAAATAATTTTAATATTCCTTTAAATAAAATTAACCTTTTCATCTTCAGATGCTAACATTTGTAAACTTACTTCATAAACTCTAAACTTCACCATCGTAATACTATCTAAAAGCTAAAGACCAACCATTATATGTTACGTTTGTCACAGAGAAAATATGAGGCAGGTTATATCCTTGCATATAAATGAGATGAACGTTATCATAGAATATGTTTATTGTCTTGTTAGCTAGGCTACCCTCTTCCTCACTAGATATGTTAACATATTCCTAATCAGCGCACCAAACCGGTTGCCTAGGTCTCCCTAAAATAATCCTAAATCTACTAATTTTGCTTGATGTAATTTTCAATTTTCAGTAGGGGTATTTTTGAAAAAAATTATAATTAACTAATTTAACTTCTCTCCTTAATCTCTTCAAATTCGATAAATAGTTTCTATAATTAGGACCGGAGGGAGCATATCATTTGGTTATATATCAGTTTATAAATAAGACAAATTAATTTAGTGTAAAAAAGATAAATATCAATACTTTAAAATAATTTATTCTACTTCCTTAATTTCTTCAAAAAAATCAACTTTATCTTATATTAAAGACGTGAAGATTATTACTAATGACCTAGTAACTTATGAGGAGTATGAAAGTTTTCTTATAAGTAAAAAATTCCAAATTTAATCCTACTTGTAATTTCAAATTTCCCTGGCTCTTTAATTAAAATAAATAAAACGGGATATTTTTTGGATTATATTTTTTAAAAACTCTATCATCATTTATGACTTTGGGGTCCAACTCTCAAGTCCCAACAAGCGAAGTCATGCCTTTTGCTTTTACTTTTGCCTTCGCCAAACAAAAAAAAAAAAAACAAAAAAAAAAAACAAAAAACAAAAAACAAAAAACAAAACAAAAAAAAAAACAAAAACTTTCAGGAGGGCCCACTTATTTAAACTTAGATTTTAAGGGGCTATTTGGTATAAAGAATTTGGACGGGAGGAGAGAGAAATTTCTAATAAGTTAGATTTTAAGAAATTAGGAAGTGTGGTTAAAAAATTTTAATTAAGTTTTTTTATTCTTTTATTTTATATCTTCTCTATTTTAAAATTTTATAACCCCACTTTTGCAATATTTATAAATTAAACTCATAAAATATTTTCCTCCTTCCCTTCCCATCAAACTCCCACATACCAAACCACCTCTAAGTTCACCCAACAACTTTACTAATTTAGTAGCGGTGGTAGTATATAATTTGATGTTAAACAAAGATATTTTAGGGGAATCAAGTCACATTGATATAATCAAGGAATTTATTTTCCCTCCTTAATCTATCTATATTAGTTAAATAGTTCTAGACCAGATTAATATTATATTTAATTAGGATCAAAATAAACCACAATCCTAGCCCTTATATTTAAAATCGGAAAAAATGATAATTCATATAACGAAGCTTTTGAGAATGATACAACATACATATTTTGGAGTCCCTAATATCTAAACTCCCCTTATTACTCGTTGTAATAGGTCAACCTCCTAATTTTTTTTTTTTTATTATTAGATTTTATATAAAATGAAAGAAACTTTGATATTTTACTGTGTTTAATTGCAAGACGTTATTTAGTTGGGAGATTTTTTTTAGTTTGTTAAGAAATTTTAAAGCGAGGATTTACAAAAATATATGCTCTAGATAAAAAATCTTAGGTTGAAGTATATTTAAAATTATTTATAAGTTTACACGAGATATACCTTTAGTCTCTTAATTTTATAAATTATACTTTTAGTGTATAATTCTAACACATTAATGTTGTTAACGAAAAATGCTGACGCAACAAATTCATGTGATGACTATGTATATATCTGAACGTCGAGGGTTCGAACCACCATGACCTCGTTTCATTATTTTTCTTTTCATTTTTTGTCTTTTCAGTAGGTGATCCATAACAATGTCATAACTGTCACCTTTCCATTATTAATGTGCGTGCCTTTCCACCCCTCCCTTTTTATTTTCTTTCTCCACGCCTCTTCATATTTCACCAATACTTACACTACATTTTTTGCACCGACAATGACTACCGCCGTCTTCACTCAGCCCCTTCGCTACCGTCACCCTTCCCACCACCATTTATATTGTCCCTCCTTCCACTCTATTCTCCCTCACTCCCGTCGCACGTCCTCGACCTCCTCTCTCCACTATGCCACGCTTCAAGCAGACTGCGAGGTGCGGTCGTGTCATCCCTCAACTCCCTTACCCCTGACCCATCCGCTAGATTTAGGCTCCTCCTCTGCTCCTTGCACCTGCTTCTCCTGGCTTAATCGAATGGTAATTTGGACCACCCTTAGTTTCCCCAACCCTTTACCTTAGCCACCACCATACAACCCTTTGCCCCTGCCTCCACCCGAACATCCTTTGACTCCGCCACCACCAGAAAACCCTTTACCTCCTCCTCTGGCCCCAAACCAACCCCTGTTCCTAACCACGCGGCTTGCCTCACTACTCTTCGAGCAGAGATTGTTTCCATTCCTCAGGACCTCGACGCTTTCTTCGTTACGCACTACGAGGGGTGGCGGCCACCACCATCACTCTCTCTGATTCTCATTCGTCGATGCCCTTCTTGAACCTAGCCTCGGACTCTTCCTCCCTAGAAGACATTGCCACCAACGATTTTCTTTGACGGGGTGCTCAAGGCGCTAGCTCCAGTGCCCTAGTCCCACTTGGCCGTAGTTGATGGTCCTCCTTGAAACTTTTTGCGGCGCCCCTTGACACTTTTTGTTTTTATTTTCTGTTTTGCGTTTTGTTTCTTTTTCCTTTTTATTTTTCTTTGTACTCAAACACTGACCAAAAAAAAAAAAAAAAAAAAATTCAATTTTTATTTTGCTTAGCATTGTTGTTGCATTCCTTTGTCTCTCGCTTGCTCTAGCTTCTTTTCTGTGCTGCTATATTTCTATGCTTGCTAAGTGTATGCGTTGCACACATGTGGTTTCACATTGACTTTTATCTGCTTGCTCCCTCTCTATGCTTTGCCCCCTTTGCACTGAGGACACTGCAACATTTAAGTGTAGTGAAAGCATTAGGCAAACCGTGTGTGCTGATGTGATGTGTATGTTGATAAATACGTGTTGATTGTGCACTGTGATTGCTAACTGGTATGTCTAGAACCCACTCTAGGAACTTTTGCAATATTGGGCCAATTTTAAACTTGAAACTTGTTTTATAGTGGAGTAGAATTAGCCATTTAAGCAAAATAATTGCTTGAAGGAATATGTAAAATAGAGTTGTCTTAAGGAATACAAGCTGTGTAAGCTTGGGAAACTGATAGTGCTAGACTTGATAATACATATGGTTTAGTTGTTGTTAGGAGACATCTAGAGAACTAACCATGGAAGGATTTTCGAGCTTAAAGTTCTAATTTCAGTATGCATACTCTTTTATTTGCATGTGATTCAGGCACTAGTTTTTCCACCCTTAATCCCATACAAGAACCATTTTTCATAACAAGACCATTTCTACCCACTTTGAGCCTTACGAATATTGTTGTCACAAAGTCAAACAGAAAATGCAGTTGAGTTAACTTACTAATGTTGCAGCATAATGGATAGCAAATGAAATTGTTGACACATCAATGATGCTCTCAAGTGAATTTCAGTTGTGAGAAAAAGAGAGGGATGAATAGAGCAAGAATAACATCAAATGAAGAATGTCGTAAAAAAGTTAATTAAAAATAGGCATAATTAACTACTGTTTTTTTTTTTTCAAATCAGACATTAAAAAAAAGGTGGTGCATTTTTGACATTTTGTCTCAATAATCAAGGACTGAGATACAACGATGGTTAACCATAATGAAGTCGTTGTAAGTGAACATTTTTTAACAATAAAACAGAAATATATATAATCAATGGGGGTTGGTACAAGTGGTAAGCGGTTTGTGTCGCTTAAGCAAGGTCTCGGGTTCGAGCCTTGTGAATGCAAAAAATCCCCGTTGGGAGACTCACCTACCACAGCTAGGTGCGCGACCGGTCGGATCCGGATTAGTCGGGCGGCCCGTGAACCGGTGGGCAACCAAAAAAAAAAAAACGGAAATATATAACATACGACGACTTTTATTTATAAACTAGTCGTGTATACTGACGATAAATGATGATAGTTGTTGGAAGTTGAAACGTTTTGTATTTTTTAATGATTAAGATATTAGAGGCATGCCCTAATTCTGGTGGGCTACTGGTGTCTACCCCCACCTAAACTTATATATATATATATATATATATATATAAATCCAAACGCTGGTCCCATCATGGGCACTGATGTGTATAGTTACTTGCCAATTAAAAAAAATATTGGTTAGGCAATTGGTCTGGAGAAAACGCGTGAGAGGATATATCCGGCACATTATTGAGGAACCAAAATTAATTAAAAGTCAAGTAGGTTTTTTCTCGGGTGGGGCAGAAAAAAGCGATGGTTAATTATACTCTATATCTTTTCATTTTTACAATTTTTATAGCTACATTTATTATGGTTATGTTCAAAAATCAAACAAAAAATTCTTATCCTTCAAAAGAATGAAATGCCAAAATATATGAAGGAACCTCTCCTATTTTTTATGGTTATATATGCATCCATTAAATTAAGGTTTACTTCTTAACTTTCTTCGTTATGAAATTAGGTTTAACATGACGCATATTTTTCTTTTGATGGAATAATAAAGAAAACTAAATATTAAAATTCAATTCCAAAGCTGCAGCCTGCATGACATCGTAAAAGAGCTTCTTTTTTTTTTTCCCCTAACATCAATAAAAGAATTTCTTAAATTTTTTTTTTTTTTAATATATAGCTTTCTTTTTCATTTGAAAACTTGCTCAATTCTCTCTTAAAATGATATAAAAAATAAAAAAAATATATATTTTGTTGAAATTGTACAAAACCATACGGGTCTCTTTCGTTTTCTCCCGATTTATGCATTGAACGGTTCCTTTTATTAAATAAAGTGACGTGTCTGGTTTGTCAAGGCCGTGGAAATGTGAATATAGTGGATGATAATTCCACGAGGTGGTCCCTCCAGGCTCCAAGTTGAAATTAGAAAACGACGGAACATACCTAACATCTTCTTCTTCTTTTTTTTGCCTGCTAATATTAGCTTATATATCACATATTCGCATTAAAATGTTAGAGCACAAGGTTACTTTTAACAAAATAATACAGTAATATATATATATATATATTTTTTATTTGATCAAGAGTATAATAATTTTTTTTTTTAAATGCTTTTATAGCGCAAAGATCTTTTACCTCGCTTCTTATGAGCTGAGAGATTCAATTCTTTAATTTTTAGGTTTGTAAAAGTCAAGTTAGTTTGGGCCGTCGAAAGTCATTAGAAGCTTTACATACGTTTAAAGCCCGTATGTGAACTTAATGTCAGCTAGAGCTGGGAATCAGGGCCGGCCCGGCCCTCTCGAGGGCCCGCCTCCGGGCCCGAGCCCTCGGCCGGCCCTCCAGGGCCTAGAAGAATGAAAATGTCTTTTTTCAAAGCCCGGCCGATAAGTACCGGGGCCAGGGGCGGCCCTACGGGCGCCCGAAAATTACTATTCCAAATTTTAACTATTTTTCTTAGGTTTTTAGAGAAATATAATTAGTAAATTGCAACCATTAAAATTTTAATCTATCAAATAAATATTATCAACATTAATATCTAAACAATACAAATCATCCAATAAATAAACACATTCATTAATTCATAACAAAAAACAAACCATTGTCTACAATTGACTCACATAAAACATAAGAAGCATTAAACTAAACAAGATTAGATGACTCATAAAATATAAGAAGCATACAACTATCTTTGTCAATTGTCACCTTGAAGTATAGTTATTATGTATTTATGTAGTTGTCTTAGATGGATAAATAACTCTATAACATATAAAATACATAGATAAAGGCCAAGTAATTAATTTAAAAAAAAAAAAAAGATGCTACAATTGAAACGGGCCTAACGAGGCAAAGCCTTTCCCTAGGTAGGCCCTACTGGAAGGCCGACCTAAGGCCAAATTCAAAATTCGATCGATTTTTAAGCGAGCCCTACAAGGCCGGGGCTTAAAGCGAGCCGACAGACGGGCTCGGCCCGATTTCCCGACTCTAATGTCAGCCCATTAGATTATGATGTACGGTACTTCTTGATTGATTTGATAATCCCACTAATTTCACAACATTATTTTTAGGGGTTTACACTTCTCATGTTGTATGAGAAGAAGAAGATTCCTACATACATATGAAATAGTGAGGCCCACATTTTTTTATTAAAAAAAACTCAAGCATGAAAATGGTGGGACCCACATCTTTTTTTATTTATGACATGAGGATATACTTCTCCTGACATGAGAATTGTATTTCCCTTATTTTTAATATATATATGGCCTGATAATTCATTTATCATTTCTTCAAAACACACACACGTGTGTGTGTTTGTATGATTTATGCCCAATTTGGATAAAAATCGTTTGTTCATAATAATTAGTATTACATTACGTTCACTCACCCAAGAATTTAATCTTGTTTAAAATATTACAGATGTTTGAAGGAATCATGTACTTGAAATTTGAAAGTAGAATGATAGGTAGGTATCAGTCAGAATATTTTCATTTTAAAACAAACGAATATAATGCCATAAGATATGACTGAATCCAACAATGATCGTATTTGTTATTGGAATGATATCAAAATCAAATCTTTTAGATGCAAATTATAACTGTAAATAATTGTTTTACCATACCAAAAAATATTCAAAGTCGACTGCTTGTTCCCTGCTACATTTTGATAGATCTGACTGCCTCTTTCTTTCTACTTTCGTTTCGACCTCGATCTGTTCGGCGCCTTCAACCTCCGCTCTGCACTTACCTTCGATCGCCTCCCACCCCACTTTCAGCCTTCAAATTTCCAACCCTCACTTTTATCTTCCACCGACTTCTTTAATGGAGTTGGACAGAGTTATTTCACAGCCACGGTAACCTTGTTTGGTGGACATTAATGGAGTCAGAGCAAGGGTGAGAAAGATCGTATGGTGCTGAAAATTTTTTCCGGTCAAAACAGTCAAATGTATAAAAAAAATTGACACTGGGACAGTTCACGGGACCCACATAAACGTTCGTAAGTATCAACACAACGATTGTGTTAAAAATGCACTATTTTTTAAAGTTTATGTGCATAGCACCCTAAAAAAATTGAATGCATCTAGGATCATCATCATTTGGGCATTTGCTTGTACTTTTTAGGGTTAAGGTGCAAAAATACTGTTGGCGTTGGGGGTGATCTGGAAAAACAAAGAAGAGGATAATCTGAGTCGTGTCCGAAAACACTGTCCTATAGAGTTATTCCGCAACCACCGGTAAAGAAGAAGCGGTACTCCCCAGGATTAAACAGATTCTTCTTGATTAAATCAAGGCGGCAGAACTGGCGGAAGATAAGATAACTCAACAAGAGATTACCGATGTTTTCTAATTCTCTCTTTTTAATGGTGTCACAATTGGGGTATTTTAAATAAATCAATGCCTTGAAATGGTGACTCTTGAACATCACACTTCTTCAGAAAGTCATAACTATTTGTTTAATTCATGAATCATGTTGCTTCATGAACCAACACAAATCCCTTAGTTTATAAGAACATGACTTCTCAAAACACATCTCTTCATTTAAACATATTCCATAATATTGGAAAGACTCTTTCTTTGACACACCCATATACAATATTTACAACATTAATCCCCACATGTGTCAAAGAAAACACCATTAGCTAAGTTACACCCATGGACATAACCATTGTATCTGGTGGTCCGTAGAACTATGAACCAGACCTAGACCAATAACACTTAATACACAGAGATGTCAGTGAAGCATGCTTCTATGAACCAACAAATCTTGGTGTGTATTAGAGGCACTAAGGGTCAGATTATATCCTAACATTTTCGCTGTTAATCAACGGTTTTGCGCGTTATGACGGCCATGCGCGTGCCTGGTGCATAACGAATGCTCTAGAGATTTCGCCACGATCTCATAGGAGCGGCCACACTCCACATTCGTAGAGGTGATTTCATGTAAGTGTACCTACACTGAGCACACCGTCATGTAAGACTATGAAATCATTAAGAGCTTTGCTCAACCTCAAAACGTGCATTCTAGCACTCTCACATTGTCATAGGAAGGGACAATTGATATTTTTCGTGCTAGTCAGAATTGACGAACGACTTGTTCTTACCCATTGAACCTTCTTCATGGGATCACCAATCACAAAGGTTAGGTTGCCATCGCTGTCAATTACGAGTTGGCTTTAGTCTCATTCCCCCTCGACCAATTTATATCATCCTGCAGGGTTTTTGTTAACGGCCGATAGGTCTATTATTGACCTCACCAAATCGATTAAGATAACTCCAACACAGACCTTATGCTAGCTTATCATATTATATCTCAAACGATTTTTATTTCATCATTGTACTTTTACAATGGCTATTGCCATCTGGCAATCACATATCGTCGACTTTAAGTGTTGGTTTCTTGTCAAAATATTTGCTAAGAGATTTTTAACATTCTCAGCATTCCATCCATTTCCAGAGTAATCAACTCTGATTCGCATAATACTTAAATTTTGTCACCACTAAAGGTCAATGATAACCAGTGGATTTTCACATATAGACTAGATCTTAGTTAACATCCGTGTATATACCTCAATACAACGGGAATCCATTACATGATGCCAATATTATCTATGGCATTATCCCTTAACTATTCCTTTCTCTTCATGAGAGTTTTCATATGCTCAATCTCCACATATCATTTGTTATGTCATGGGATTAACATTTATCAGTGCTACAAATTCTCAACAATTTGTGCATACATTGATTGAGCTTTAGAATCATCTCAAGTAGTATTATAAAGCATATTCACATAATGGTTCTCAAAACCAATATTTATAAACATTTCTTATTTGTCATCAATATTCTTTTATGATCTTTAATACCCAAAATCACATTCAATTTTCTCATGCTTTCAAGCACATAACATGATATTTTTGACCATACAAGTTATCCACATTAAATTAAATGTTTCACTATATCATGCATTCTTATACCAAGAGAAATTAATAATACTGTGAAACTTAAAGCACATTTATCTCTACACTAGATAAATTATTAAAATTTCATACCCACTGTAATATGCTCGTTTCAAATCACATCATATTTGATAATTCACAAAATTTGCTTTCAATAGCAAATAACAAAATTATTATTTTAAGGTACCCCATATCTTAGATACCCCCACACTTTGAAATGTTTTATAATCAATAAAATTCTAATTAAAATAGAATCCCAATAATATATTTATAAAGATTCAAACTTTATAAAACTACATAATCATATGACTGTATATGTAACATCCCATTTTCAAAAAGCAGTATATATTTTTTTTTCATCAGAGTAGAGCATTGGAGCGATTGAGTAACTGATATTTATATTCAAAATGCCGTAAGTCTGGCTGATTACAGTAGCGGTACATTATACCGAGTGTTTTCAAAGTAAATAACAAAAGAAAGTCTTCAGCTGAGTCCCTATGCGTGCCGCTTGCCTTTCTCCTCGATCCTCGGTTCTCTTGACCCTGACGCTATGTTAAGAGTTGAGGTTCAATGCCCATTGAACCTCAGGTAACGGTTAACCTCATGCTTATATAATAGTTATGTATGACCGATATTCATGACATCACAGCAATATTCACATATGAAAGATAATAACAAAACACAGCCACTGCATATGAATGTTATTACGGTCTGCACTATTCACCAGTGCCACGACGGCCCATCGTGTCCTCAGCGCTAGGAAAACTCAACGGCATTATCAAGACTATAACCCGTGTAAAGCTGAATGTATGACAATAGGTGATTTAAGCCCCATAACTTAGTCACAGTGCCTGGCCCAAGACCTAGTCTTGTCCATCACTTCATGAAAACATCTATCACATATAGCATACAATAAGCATCAGAGTTAGTGTTACAGTACGCGAACGTACCTTTCACCGTGTAGTTAGCAATATGTCCGACTCTTTGATCCGACCCCGGACTTCCCGGATATCCTAACATATCACCATAGTACTTAGAATAATATCCTAAGGGTTTAATTTACCTTTCTACCCTTGGTGGATTTATTATTACCATTTTGCCCTTACATTTTATTAAAAACGCTATGCTGAGTTTCTGGGCAGAATTTTTGGTTAACTTCGCAAAATCATAATTAAATCTAAAAAACTCGAAACGAGGATCCGTAAAATTCCTCATGACCCTTGACATGTATATTTTCAAGTAAAAATATTCCAAGAACCTAGAACACCAAGAATCATTCCCAGTTTAATTTTTCTCAACGCTGCCCATATTTTCGTTCAGAAAAATAGCTTAACTTTAAAAACATGTTACTCCTTGTGCAGAACTCAAAATGCTTCATATTTTATATATTTAGAAAGCCCTACATGTTTAATTTATTCATGTAAAATTTCATGATTTAAATACTCCATTTGCTACATAAAATAATAGCATCTATTTTCACTGCCAGCAAAAGATTTGCACCAGCAGTTTTTCCAAACTTTTTCCACAATGATCTATTAATTCTAAAAATTATTCCCTAACATGTTTTCCACTCCATTTTGCGTTTTAAAAGAAATGGAGACTTCCAAACATGAAAAGGAATATTTCTAACAATTTCCTAGATTAAACTACTATTTTACTAAAAACCAAAAGCTTAAACTCAAGAACTAAAAGTTAGAGCTCAAGAACTTACCTTTGGATCTTGAACTCCTTCTCCTTTCTTCAAGAAATCTCACTCTCACTCTCTTAATCAAAGGATCAGAGGTGATTGTGATTTTTGGTGTGAAGAATTGTGAAGGGAGGAGCTCTCTATTTATAGGCAAAGCTCAAGGACACAAGTGGAAATTAATTGTGATCATATCTCACCTTAGCCCTTGGATTTAAATCCACTTTATGAAGACAAATCCCCACCTCTACTTTGGCTGCCGACATGCTCCTTTCTAATTGCCATTAAATGTGTTTTTTATCAACTAAATATACCATGAGTCAAGTGTTCTCATTGGCTAGTTGTTTTGACTTTTCAACTCTTGCTTTATTCTTTATTAATCTCATCACTTCTCTTTCTTCCATTCAACTGGACGTAGCATTCATGGGCTGAATAAGAAACTCAATTTACTCCATTAATCAAATGCCTAATTGTCCTTTTATAACTAGATGCAAATTGATTTAGTTCCTCTAGAAGCTTTAGTTTACTTTAATGAAATATATTTTTGGTTGCTTGATCAATCACTAACACTTTTAAATTCTATGTATGTATCTTGATTAGCAGTTGAATATCAAGATTTATGGTCTAATTAGATTTCCCTGGTTGTGCTAAGCTTATTCTTCAACGTTTGCAAAAATAGCCTTTACTAGGCTTACTTTCGAGGTTAAATTATGTGGGTTCAAGATAAGTCCTTATATTTTCTCCAAGGTTCCTACTTCTTCACAACTATTTAAATTTGTATAAATTCTCACTTTATTTGTTGTTTTGAGTTCTTACTGTGTACATAAGATATTTACTGGATTTCAAACCATTATCCAATTTACTCTAGGATTTCAAACTTTATCAAATTTGCTTTAATTTTCTTTTTCTCTCTCTCTTTCTCTCTCTTGAATACTAGACACACACACACACTCACAACTCTTTTCTCTTATTGGTGGATTAAATTTCACATGGATTATGCTTTATGAACTTCTCTTGATAAAGTCCCCGTTCGGTGTTCTAATCGCGTAATCTTAGAAAATCTCAAAAATCCGGAACACACCTTGAAGTTCTATTCTTCCTCTTTGGAAATATCTGAGTTAACTAAATTTTTGATCCCATTAAGGGTATTCCGTTGTCCGTTGAACATTTTCGACGTAGACGCTGTCGATTCTACAAAAATTACTTCGGGTAATGCTAATTTCGGGAC
Source organism: Acacia acuminata (assembly GCA_019022655.1). Classification (NCBI taxonomy): domain Eukaryota; kingdom Viridiplantae; phylum Streptophyta; class Magnoliopsida; order Fabales; family Fabaceae; genus Acacia; species Acacia acuminata. The sequence continues at coordinate 1,706,309 of JAFJYI010000117.1, forward strand.
AAAAATCCACGATTCATAATATGTCCAGTTGTTTTCTACTTAGTTCAAGGATTTCAAGTTATGATTTATTTTCCATTGGTTCTCACTTTTCTTATCTCGCCATTTGTTTACAAAATATCTTTTCATCTGATCCCCTATTCGCCGCCGGTTACGGAAATGACTTCCGCTAACACCGACTTCGGGACAAAAATTCACTTGTTTGTAATATGTCCGACCTAAGAAACTTAGTTCATGGTTTTCTAGATAGGATTTAATTTTATCGGTTCTCATTTATCCAACCTGGTTCTTCCACAAATATCTTAATTATATTATTATTTAATTAACAAAATATCATGATATTATTTTTGAAAAACCCACAACCCTTTTCACACTCAAATTTTGGTTTTCTCTTCCCTTTATTATTATTATTTTTTCTTTAATTTATCTAAATTAGCTAGAAGCTTAATTAGAGCCTTAATCCCATAATTAGCAATCTTTTAGGATTTAGGGTTTTCATGTTCTTAATCTCACCAATTTTTCTTAATCTTTTCTAATTGATTAGCAAGCACACTTTATGCTAATATTAGCCATAAACACTTAATTAAAGGATTTTCCATAATCTACCTTAAATATTCTCTTGTTCAGGCTTAAACAATTAGTCATTAATTACTTAACTAATCACTTTCTAATTGTTGATAATTTTCTTAATTAGGATTAATCATTATCTCACAACTATTTTACTGATATTGGTATTTTATGCTCCATGTAAAATATTAAAAATCATAGGGCAATTTATGCTCCCCAAAATTATATTTAATTTTGCCTCATTATTTTTCAAGGGAAATAATCCCAAAAATTCCTAAAATTAGAGACAACATACTTTCTAATTTTCAATAAATATTTTATTGCCTCTTGGGATTTATCATAATATTTTCAGGGAATTTCATGGCCCATAATTGCATTTAGGGATTTTGACACTTTAATCCCTCTAATTTCATTAGAAATTTCCCTAAACAATAGAATAAGTATCCTACAAGGTTTTAAAACCACATATTCACCTATTTCCAAATAGGTATTATTTGCTAAAATATAGTATTTGAGATAGATAATTATCGGGTATTACAAAGTATACTTCAACAAAAGGTCATCCCAATTTAATCTTCTATTTTAATTAAATGAGAATGTCTCAAACATTATCATTTATTTCACATAACAAAATTTGCTTTTCACAGAAAAGAAGAAGCCTCAACTTAATCAATTTCCTTTTGTCAAAATAATATATATTTTATATATTAATATCCGTCCTCACACAGAATTTTCCACATAAATTTATAATTCTTTAATTATTTTAAATACCAATATTTAATAATATTCACACTATTTGAATATGTGTGAAACCAATGCCATAAATTCCCTTTGAAAAATTCAAAGCACCAGATTATATAAATCACCGAAATATAAACATAAATTGCAGCATTAAAAATCTAAGATTTTCAATATTCAAACGAATTTATATGGTATATCAAAATAAATCACACATCATGCAATTAATTATTTCAATCAATTGATCATGGTAAAAAATCTTCCAATAAATTAAACAATGGCTATATAATATACTCACAAATATATCACCAGATTTATTGAAAGAGAAATTTGTTTCAACTTTCAACTATTATCATGTTGAACACAACAAATCCCCACTTTTATTCAACCATATTAATTTAAAAATATTCACAATATTATAGGAGATTATAAATTATCAAATAAATTAGTATCTGCATTGACAATAAAGTCTTATACAGGAATAAATTCTCTTTTCATTCTAATTAATTAAATTAGAGTTTTTCAAATATATAACATCCTACAATTTAGGACTCCTAATAAAGCTCATCATTTAACTTTTAAATATATTTACTTTTTGCAAATAGAAAACAAGCATGAACATAATAATAATCTCATTATCATCAGAATTTAATTTCCATACGATAACTTACGTAATTCAAGATATTTACTAATAAAAAACAATAAAATCTCCCGATGAAACCAGGGCATAAGATATACTTTATCTTCCCTTTATTAAATTAATATTCATCATATCCTCATTAAAATAAGGAGAGATAGTAGGAGATTTATTAACTACTCTATCAATCAAAATTGAATTATTTATTAACTAAAGATATTCAAACTTTCAATGAAAATAAATTCACCGTGCAAGTAATCAATAATTAAATAAAATATTGATTTCTATGGGCACATTCATACTGAAAATTCAGCACATCAAATATTAAAAATAATAACTGCATTATTAAATTTTTGATATATGCCTATGAATATTATATATATTTATATAATATTCCGATCAATCACGCGTACCTTATTGCGGTTTGATCACGGTGAAGAAATATGCTCTTTCTTCCTCATCATCGGAGAATTTGTTGTTGCCAATGAGACGTACTCCTTCACGCCTTCTTCATCAAAACATTGTAAAGACTATCCCTTTCTCTCTGACCAAACTTGCAGACTTCTTTTCGGCCTCTTGCCAATATCCGTTGCAACATCCGGCGCTTCTCTCAAAAACGTCCTTGCATTTGTGTGCAGAAATTGCCGATAACGGCCTTGCACTCATCCCTCTCTTTTTCTACTGTTTCTCCTCTTCTAATATCTTAATTAGTGTAAGCCGTGCAAGAACAATTCTAGCACTATTGTCTGCATTGCTCTAGATTCATTGTCTCATCAACAAGAAAATTGCGTTTTCAACATCAGTAGCGGAGGATGAAGCCATCAATTAGACAATGGTAGGCATCATCACACATATACATTTAGAGAACCTTAGTCCAGACTCAAGCGATGTAACCAATGCCCTAGTCTGCTCCAAATTCCCAAATTCATTGTCCATGAATCGAAATTCAGAAACGCTCAGCCTACAATTGCACTAACTCTATAGATTGTTGGTGTTGGGGGTGATCTGGAAAAAACAAAGAAGATGATAATCTGAGTCGTGTCAGAAAACACTGTCCTATAGAGTTATTCCGCAACCACCGGTAAAGAAGAAGCGGTACTCCCCAGGATTAGACAGATTCTTCTTGATTAAATCAAGGCAGCAGAACTGGCGGAAGATAAGATAACTCAACAAGAGATTACCGATGTTTTCTAATTCTCTCTTTTGTAATGGTGTCACAATTGGGGTATTTTAAATAAATCAATGCCTTGAAGTGGTGACTCTTGAACATCACACTTCTTCAGAAAGTCATAACTATTTGTTTAATTCATGAATCATGTTGCTTCATGAACCAACACAAATCCCTTAGTTTATAAGAACATGACTTCTCAAAACACATCTCTTCATTTAAACATATTTCATAATATTGGAAAGACTCTTTCTTTGACACACCCATATGCAATATTTACAACAAATACACATGTGGTTTATCCTCAAGAGCGCGTAGCACCATATGCTTTTTTTGAGAGCAAAAATACACATGAACTTTCTCAAATGGAGCAAAAATACCATCTCTGTTTAACCCCCTTAAATGTCTGTTACTTTTTTTGTTGGTAGGCCCCACAATTCCACATGTCATCTTTTTCTCTCATATCTGTTTGACTCCTTTCGTCCTTCTCCTTCTTCACTTCTTTTTTCAAACTTTTTCTCTCTCTTTCCGATTCTCTCTTTTGTTTCTAAAAAGCTTTTTGGAAAGCTGATTTTTTTCCCCCCAAGTAATCGCCTAAAACAAGCAATAATAATAAAAAGTTGGAAGAATTTGGCTTTTATGTATTAGACTCCTGACTTTGACACACCCACACATATATATATAATTCAGAATATATATATATATATTAAAAGACTCCTTTATACGCTTTTGGTATGAGCTGAACAAATAACATTGATGGAAGTTTTTTTTATGAGTGAATATTTTTATGTGAGAAGAGGACGGTTTTTACATATTTATGTGTACACCACAAATTTATTAACTCTATAATAAAATCCTTTTATTTTTTAGGTTTTTTTGTTTTTTATGAGAGAGGAGAACCAATGGGCGCAGCTTTAGTCCTTATCAAGGACTGTCCACTGCACTCATATAAGCCAAAACTGATGAGTTTTTTCAAAAAGTCAAAACTGAAAAAAAAAGCCAAGAGTTTTGGCTTCTAAGGGGTGAAGCGGACGGTCCTTGACAAAGACCAAAGCCGCGCCCGAGAACCAACTAGCTGTTTGTGAACAGACAAAGCTCCAGAGCATTGTCTCACATCAGTGGGCGCAATGCGCACCTCTCCTTCAATATCACTGAAGCAAGCTTCGTCTTCTCTAAGTGGGCGTTGGATATCTTTGTGTCCAATCTGTAGGAAACTGATCAGAAACGCGGAAGCGTATCGTACCACGCGATGTAGGAAAAGATGAAACCTTTTATCGTTTGGCTTACCTGGATATTGAAGAGCTATCTGAAAGATTCTCCACGAGCAAACCTTGTCTACGAACGGTCCTCGTATACGAACGGTCCTCGTGCGATGATTGATCTTCCGGACTATCTCTCGAGGGGGATGAGATGGTTGTATGGGCAACCGTTCGGATGATGAACGTCGCCTCTAGGTTTTTGTTTCGATGAGAGCCTCCTAACTATTTGTGCGGCCGTATCTTTTCAAGTGGCGAAAGTTAGTTTATATGCTACTACACCCAAGGCCTAACCCTAATCCACATGGGCCTTAGAGTTCTTGGGTTGTAGTCTCAATTAAGCCTTATTGGGCTTAAGTGACCAAAGAGCACATTAACCCAACAATCTCCCACTTGCTCTTTAAGATACTAACTTGAGTTCGTAAACCCAAGACCATATAGCCCATAAGCCATTATCATCGATAACATACCCCATCCCTTGTCTCAAGCTAGCACGGGGACCCACCATTTGTCATTCATCAAGGCTCATGATAATCTACGAGAAGATTATCTAGTTCGGTGCTACTCCACTAAAAGCCCGAACGTGATCTCCAAGAACAATGACACTTATAACAAGAATATGCACGCCCCTTTATAGAATGTCTATAATTTGATTGACTAGTTTTACGTAACCCAATCAATTATTTATTCCCTTGACTTTGACAGTTTCTCTAATGGATTACATGCAATCGCCGTGTCTTCAATATCCAGTGTACCGAAACATATCAAGGGGACATTTCCTATAAATTCCATGTTGTTTATCTCATAAACACCGATAACCAAACAGTCTCAATCCCAAAAACCTGAGTTGTTGGCCGTCATATAGATCAAACCTCACCCGTTGGTAAATCAAAGAATGAAAACTATTCGACTACCTGTTTAAAATAAACTCGGGATTAAGAGCAACTACATAACTATAGTTATCGGAGATTTGATTCCTTATGACGAAAGAACAAGCTTAATCAAATCTCTCCTTGATCCATTCAATGTGAGCATTAACTCACACCAATGTTTTATAATGATTCGGACAAAACCATTTCATAAAACATTGCAGCCTAAATAAAGTGCCCAACTTAATTTAATAGCTATGAATCATTTCATCAATTGTGAGAACCTATGACCATGTCCTCTATGAAAGTATTCATATGATCATATACTCCACAATTGATCCGGACCTTAGAGTTTGTAAATAGTGTGCAAAATAAATGAAAAAGAATACTCCATTTATTAACATTCGAGAAAAGAAATGCAATGTCATAATGTCATGCTCAAAAGCACAAAATAACAAAGTAAAATAACAAGCGCCTAAAGCTATAGCAAACTGGAATCCTCCTAAGACCCATAGATGAAACATGCCTCTCGAACACATGCTCGGCAAACTCTTAGTAAAAGGGTCGCGAGATTCTCGTCGATGCTATCTTTGCTACCACTTGTATCTCCTCTTTTAATTATTTCTCGGATCAAGTGGTATTTCCTCTCTATGTGCTTCGTCTCTTATGACACCTTGGTTCCTTGGATTGCGCTACCGCCCCATTTGTTATCACGGTAGAGTGTGATAGGACAATTTACACACTGGTATCACCTGAAGGTCTATTAGGAACTTCTTTAACCATGCAGCTTCCTTTGCAGCCTCAGAAGCAGCTACATACTCGGCCTCTGTGGCAGAGTCAGCCACACATGTTTGTTTTACACTTCTCCAACAAATGGCACCGCTATTAAGGGTGTACACATATCCCGAGGTGGATTTTCTTGAGTCAATATCTCCTTGGAAATCTCGAGTCCGTATAACCAATGGTTTCAAGACTCCCACTTGAGTAGACCAACATATAATCTCTCGTTCTCCGTAGGTACTTGAGTATATGTTTAACCGCTACCAGTGTTGCTCTCCGTGGTCCGATTGGTACCGGCTTACTACTCCCACCGCATAGCGATATCCGGGTCCGGTACATAGCATAGCATACATGAGACTACCTCTTCTTTGAAGCATAAGGTATCCTACTCATGCGTTCTCCTTTCGGGAGTTTGAGGAGATTGCTTCTCGAGAGAGATGAATCCCATGCCCGAAGGGTATAATTCCCCTCTTTGAATTCTCCATGCTAAACCTGGCAAGTATTTTGTCAATGTATTGAGCCGGGATAATGCCAAAACCCTGTTCTTCCGGTCTCGCAAGAGTTTAATACCAAGAACATAATTGGCTTCCCCAGGTCCTTCATATCAAAATGTTTGCTCGGCCAGGTTTTTATGCCCAACAATACCTCGTATCATTTCCGATAAGGAGTATATCATCCACATAAAGTACCGAGAAAAGATACCGCATTACCTTGGATCCTTTTATACACACATGGCTCATCGGGACTTTTCTCAAAGCCATAAGACTCAATGGCTTGATCAAATCGATGTTCCATGATCCGGATGCTTGCTTAAGTCCATAAATGGACCTCTCGCAACTTGCATACCATTTCTTCTTGCCCTTTGGCCGTAAACCCTTTTGGTTGCTGCATATAGATTTCCTCTTCCAAATTTCCATTTAGAAAAGCAGTTTTGACATCCATCGCCAAATCTCATAATCAAGATTGGTCGCAATGACTAAGAGAATCCGAATAGACTTGAGCATGGCAACCGGCGAAAAGGTTTCATCATAATCCACTCCTTCTCTTTGGGAGTACCCTTTCGCCACCAATCTAGCTTTGAAGGTTTCAACCTTCCCGTCCGATCTTCTCTTTCTCTTGTAAATCCACTTACACCCAATGGGTCTTACCCCTTTAGGCGCATCTACAAGAGACCAAACCGAGTTGGAATACATAGAATCCATTTCACGATTCATAGCCTCGAGCCATTCCGAGCATCAACATCTCCTAGTGCTTCGTCATAACTCGTGGGATCACCATCTTCTGCGATGATGTCATCCCGATTTGACTCACCCAACAAGAGATATCTTGCGGGTTTACGAATCAATCTCCCACTACGACTTTGTCGCACTTGATGTCGTGCATCTACGGGGGTCCACATTTTGTGGGTTGACAACTTCTAGATGAGGACCCTCATTAAGTGGATCAACTAATTCATGATTTTGTTCTTCATTTAGTTGAACATCATGCTGAACTTCTGGTTCGTCTCCGGTTCTGTGTATGTTCGATACATTTTCCCCTCTTTGAACAACCACGGGAACAAAAGCCGGAACCCCTTCGAGGTTGAGGTGAAACTTGATCCGAGACTAGCTCATCAAGAATAACCTTACTTCTTGGCTTATAGTTTCTCATATAGTCCTCCTCTAAGAAAGTCGCGTGAGTGCTCACTATGACCTTCTTTTCTCTTGGACTATAAAACAACCAACCCTCGGTTCCTTTAGGATAGCCTACAAACATGCATACTTCGACGCGAGTCCATCTTGTCTGGTTTCTATTTCAAGACATGTGCCGGAGCACCCCAAATTCGAATATGATTCATGGTGGGCTTACACCCTTTCCACATTGGTGTCTTTGAAACCGACTTGGACGGAGCTAAGTTCAATAGATACATAGCTGTTTCTAAGGCATATCCCCAGAATGAATCAGAAAGTGATGAATAACTGAGCATAGATCTTGTCATTTCTAAAAGGGTTCTATTTCTCCTTTCAAGCAACTCCATTCTCTTTGGGGTGTCCCCTGGAGAAGATAATTGCGAAACTATCCCCTCCTTGGTTAGGTAAGACCTGAACTCTCCAGATAGGTATTCACCCCCTCGATCAGATCGAAGAGTCTTGATTTGAACACCTAGATGCTTTTCTGCCTCAGCCTTGAACTCTTGGAATTTTTCAAAAGCTTCGGACTTGTGACGCATCGTGTACACATGTCCAAATCTAGAGTAATCATCGTAAATGTGATGAAATATCGATACCCGCCTCGGCATGGACATTTATTGGTCCACATACATCGGTATGTACCAATTCCATTTGAAGTGTGGCACGTTTTCCTTTGGCCTTGAAAGATCTCTTGGTCATTTTACCCTCTAAACGGGATTCACACACCGGTATCGGCTCAAAGTTCGGGGATTTTAAAATCCCACTTTTGACCAAACCTTGGATCTGTTAGAGTTAATATGACCCAATCTCAAATACCAAAGATAAGTTTCATTGGAAACTTTTCTTTTCTTTGACGAATTGATATGCTCAACATTTTTTAATTCAACATGATTAACTTCACGGGGTATAGGACTAAGGAAATAAAGGCCATTGAACTTTACACAGAACAAATAAAAGAAGATGAACTTCTTATTGAAACCGAGGAACCAAACTGAACTGTCAAACCATGTTTATCTAAACAACTAACGTAAATTAAATTCCTCTTAAAATCTGGAATAAATAAACAGTCTTCTAAAACCAAAGTTCTATAATTATTAAAAGATAAAACAACTTGTCCCACTGCTAGTGCAGACACAAGCTGCCCTGTTCCAAGCTTCAAATCTCGTTGTCCTTTACTCACTGGCAAGCTTTGTTTGAACCATCGCAAAGAGTAGCAAACATGGTTAGTGGCTCTGAATCAACGATCCATTTGTCATCGTGATTCTCCACTAAACAAGCCTCAATCACATTTAAATCACCCATACCTGGTTTTTTTATTTGTGGGCAATCTTTCTTCCAATGCCCCTTTTGTTCGCACTTGAAGCACTTGCCTTTGGGCGCTTCATTGCATTATGTTTTGGCAACTCGGAGTACCTGATTTCTTATTTTTTTGTTCTTGTTCTTTCCCTTGGGTTTCCCCTTAGGTTTCACAGAACTTTCACTAACAAACAATGCACTTCCTTGCTTGACTAGAGTACATTCAAAGACTCTCAAGCTCGTGCATTAGTTGAGTGAGGTCAAGATTCATTTTGTTCATATTATAATTCATCTTGAATTGGTTGAAGTATTCAGGTAGTGATTGTAAGAGAAGGTCAACTTTCACTTCTTGTTCAAACTTGATACCATGGTCATCAACCTTCTTGAAGTTTGCTATCATTGTTAGACAATGATCCCGCACACTTCCTCCGGACATGATTTGTCTTGGTGACCGAATTCGGCGCATTTTGCCTAGCGAAGCGCTAGGTGTAGCAAACATGGCATCAAGAGTCCGGAGCATTGTTGCTCCACTCGAATTATGTTCATTTGCTCCCCGAAGGTGACCGGCGAGATCGGCCAAAATGTAGCAATGAACCGACACATTCGCCTTCTCCCATCTTTCCTTCTCCCGCTGAAAACGAGTCCGAATCGCATCGACGCATCTGCAAAGCAGCCGCGCCGGCATAGGGGTAGTGAGAACAAAGTTGAGCTTTTCATATTGAAGAACAATATCTAAATTGGTTCTCCATTGTCCGTAGTTTGTACCATCCATAGGTTTTTGGCTCAAGATTGTAGCTAAAGGATTGAATGAAGACATTTTTCCGAAATTAAGGAAAAAGCACACTAATTACAAACTTTAATTAACAACAAACAGATATAGAGTAGTAGATTCTAATAACTACTATTCGTTTATTGTTTAACAATCCATTAGTTATCTTTACAAGGCTTACGATGGGCAAGATTCTTGTAAAACTAATATTGTTAATTTGGGCCTTGGTTCCATTGCGAGCCTCGATGGGAGGGTTAACAATTTTACCAAAGTTGAATGTAATTAACCATTGTTTACTTTCAAAATTATCTTTAGTATCCAAGTGTTGCCGACGATGGGCCGTACAAAACTTTACTAAAATTTTGAAAATATTAGGGTTTAATCTAGCGAAATCCGATCATCCTTATCCGATGGGGCTTCGGCGACAACCATTTCACTAATAAACCCACAATGGGGCCCGTAGGTTTTAAAATTAAAAGCTTAATTTAAAACCTTCACCCATTCAATATTTTAAGTTTAGAATTTTTAATTTCCAAGAATTTGTTCATTTTAGAGTATTCTGTGAGATCAACATCTTAATTGAAATCATTAGGTACTTTAAAATCCAGTCATGATTTAGAATGAGCTTCACATGATCATTTTAAATAACCCACAAGATATTCTCAAAAATACAATTTCTTGGGAAATTTGTTAGATTATTTATCGGATAACCCAAATAATCTCTCATAATAACTATCACACTAGTCGATTGAAAAACATAATAGTTATCATGCATTTATGACATGCGATTATGCAACAATATGGCATCTTCCTATTCTATATGGCATGTTATTTCAAAATCACGTTAATCGTACATATAATTCATACAATTTAATAAAAGCATTAAATTAAGAAAGCAAATATCTTTAATCCATGGTTTTCCTAAAAAAAATTAAAAAAAAAAAATTTACAATTTTGGAATTTCTCTTTTGTCCCGCCCATAGGATTTATCCGAAGCCCCTTTAGGGTATCTATGAGCCCAAAAGCCCAAAAACCCAATCCTTGGCTAGAAACCCTAGGACACAAAAGAGGAACCCTAGCCTTCGCCCGCCACGCAAGCGGCCGAAGTCATCTCGGCAAGACGAAACTCCGGGGGAAGCACCGGCACGGAGAGACGATCAAACGGCCTCCGGAAACACCCCAAAAGGGTGGCCCACGCGCCCTCACGCGCGGCCGTTTGCCGGCGCGTGAAGGCCACGCGCAGCCACTTGTGGAGGCGCGTGGCGGCGCGTGGCTGGCCCTTTAGCGGTGTTCCGACCGCCAAATTCTTCGTCTTTCCGTCCTCTTTCCATCCATATATGGTTTGCCCAAATCCGAGATCCGAAGTCCACGAAAAGTGTCGTAAGTGTTGTTTGCTCATATTCTTGCGTTTCTTGATCTCCAACTTTTACAGAATTCGAAAAATACATAGAAATTCGAAAGGAAATCATAAAAATAGCAAGGAGGAAACCTAATCATATGGGATTAGCCTCCTTGTTACAAATCAAGAATTACACGAGAGAGTCTAACCATGGATTAAAGTATTCATATGATTTATAAACGATAACTACTATGATTCAAATAACAAATATAGAAACGAGATGCCATCCTTTCAAAAATTATTTTCGAAGATAATCACATGAAATTTCAAAACTAGGTTCTTTTCCTCATCGCTATTGGCTCGATGCCAATTGTAGGAAATCGATCGAAACGCGGAAGCGTATCGTACCACGCGATGTAGGAAAAGATGAAACCTTTTATCGTTTTGCTTACCTGGATATTGAAGAGCTATCGAAAGATTCTCCACGAGCAAACCTTGTCTACGAACAGTCCTCGTATACGAACGGTCCTCGTGCGATGATTGATCTTCCGGACTATCTCTCGAGGGGGATGAGATGGTTGTGTGGGCAACCGTTCGGATGATGAACGTCCGCCTCTAGGTTTTTGTTTCGATGAGAGCCTCCTAACTATTTGTGCGGCCGTATCTTTTCAAGCGGCGAAAGTTAGTTTATATGCTACTACACCCAAGGCCTAACCCTAATCCACATGGGCCTTAGAGTTCTTGGGTTGTAGTCTCAATTAAGCCTTATTGGGCTTAAGTGACCAAAGAGCACATTAACCCAACACAATCTTCACAGAGCTAAAACCAAATTCAATATTCCTCTGAGAAAGGAAAATTCATTGTGTAAGAAATGAAATTAAATTCACTTCCATTTATGAATTCGAGCAACTTTTATAAAAAAAAGAAAAAAAAACAATTGTTTGTTTTTTGTTATACAATGCAAGAAACTTTTAGAATTAACATCTCAAGAAGCATGAGGAGGAAGGTAAAATGAACAATCTCGTCGTGTTTTCTTCAATCTGTGATGGATCGGGCAAACAAAATTCTAGTTGAGTCATGTACGTGTAAATTATAACAGCGTTAATTAGCTAGGTCTCTAAAAACCCAGTCATTATGAGAATAGAATTACGGATACGGCTCAAATCCCGGCCCTTAAGGGTCCGGCCATTCCCCGTGCACACCGAGAAGGCCATTTTCCCGGCGATCCTCCGCCCTACGATCACGTGTGGCGGAACCATCCCTTCATCCTCCCATTCCTCATCCAGCTGCTCCTCCGCGTCCATACATCGGAATATGCTCTCCGGAATGTTCAGCGGCAGCGAATTCGCCATGATCTGCTTCCAGCAGAGGTTGAGAATTGGAAAGAGAGAGGAAAAGTGAGAAAAAGTTTCAAAGAAGAAGTGAGGAAGGAGAAGGACGAAAGAAGTCAGACGCATGTGAGAGAAATAGATGACATGTGGAATTGTGTGGCCCATAACCAAAAAAAGTAACGGAGGTTTAAGGGTTTAACGAAGATGGTATTTTTGCTCCATTTGAGAAAGTTCGTGTGTATTTTTCTTCCTAAAAAAAGTATATGATGGTGTGCGCTCTTAAGGGTAAAACACATGTGTATTTTTGCACCTTAACCCTATTTTTGACTTAAAAGACTATCTTAGAAAATAAGATAGGAGTAGTAACTGTAGTTTGTAGATGTAGATTCTAATAAACGAATTTAATTTGTTTATTATGTGCCAGGTGTAAGATCTTAATTAAGCCAGAAAAATCACAGGAAATTAATAAAGAAATAGATAGATTGAAATATCACATTGATCCGATGTAAGGTGCGTTTTTTTTTTAAATATATATTTATCTATTTTTGGTTCCATTATCAGTAGGTCCTTATGGTCAACAAGTCAAGTCATCCCTGGCCTTAGAGGTTATTGTCACTTTTTTGTTGTTTTGCGTATTTTCGTGTTGGCCTATTAATTGTCTTATTTATCCTGCGCTCCCACATGATTTTTGGTCATAGGAGCAGATAAGAAAAAAAAGTGTGAGATTATTTAGTGAAGAAAAAAAAGTGTGAGATTATTTAGTGTAACAAGGTATTCTCCTCCGTGCGATGTCTGGACCAGTAGAATCTACTGGGTTGTTTTGTTTTGTTTTTTTTTCATAGACTAAAGATCATTTCTGTAATGACATGCGAATTTACAAGTCTTTGATGCTTGATTTTGCACAACATCATCTTTGACAATTGTTACATATGAGTTTGCCCTTTTCCTGGGTTGCTTTGGTATCACATGGGCAAGCATCATATGTCAATCCATATGTAGTCTCCAGCTTTTGGATAGATACTTTAGAGACAATGTCACATTCCTTTCGCGAGGGTTTAATAGGAGAGGAAGCTGCAATTATTTAGTCAGTGAAAGTATAAGGATTTTCCATCTTATTATTCATTTAGTCTTATTCTATGCTACTTTGGCGGTGCTAGAATAAATATTAAATATAACCTCATTAATAGTCCGCAATTCCGTCAAAGGAATCCTCACAGGAAATGCCAAAAGGTCTTCTTTGTTGAAGTTTTGTTTACCGACATTTGATACTTTAGAAAATCGATGGCCAATAGTAGGAATCTTTGAAGGCTAACTAGGGGAATCAAATGAAGGAATGAGATTTTTGTTTCAAATTTGATTTGGATAAATATGAAGGTAGGATAATCTAATTTTAGAAACATTAATCACCTGTCTAGTAGGTTCTTCACTTCATGTATTTCAAGGTTGAACATGATTTTTGATGCTTCAGAGACATTGGCGATATGACCATGTGCTAACAAAAGGATCAAAAAGACTATGTTAGATAATCAAAAGAAATGGACATGTTTTTCAGTTTTTTAGTTATTTTGTTACCTTTGTTTTGGTTGATCTTTGCAAACCTCAAAAGAGTGACAATTGTTGGTTCCAATGCCATAATGTTTTTGTTGAATGTGTCAGTTGCGCAATTTCCAAACAACACCATATTTAATTCATTGCAATTTCATTGTTCAATGAATGCAAAACGGAAACTTATTTAAAAATAAAATGTTTTTTCCTAAGCATTATTATAAGAATGGCATTTTGCTTAGTTTTTAGGAAAAACAATAGACCACAAGCATGTCGTGAGACAAGTTATACTCTTTATCAGCAAGTGTAAGGTTTTACAAGTGCTAGAGTTTGTTTTCTGGTCTTCCAACTCCCAAAAAGCTTGAAGAAATCCTATCACATTTGTTTTTTGTGGAATGGGTAAACAACTCAAAGTTGGGATGTGAGATGCACAACATCCAATTTTCAATTGATATGCAAAAAATGTGTTTCAAATGTTAGGTATCAATTAGTTCTTCATTTTTGGTAGTGAAATTGGCAATGTTTTTAAAGGGAAGAAAGTTGAAAACTTCCTTAGGTATTAGGAAATCTACTTATTTAAAATATGAAGCCTTGTGGAATATGATCTTTCAAGAGTGTGTGATCACTTTATATTTGTCATTGTTTCCCAGCACCTCAAAATGTTCAACATGGTAGACTTCTTCCTCCTTGATATCTTTCATATAACGTTCTAGTAATCTGTGTTGCATTCAAAACCCTTGATCTTGGTCACCTGCAAGTGATTCAAAAGTTTCAAGTTGTAGTGGGTTAAGAACCACAAGGAATGGAGGAAAGGCACTACATATGTACTTGTTCATTCGCCAAAATCATGCCAATCTTTTAGGGAGCATGCAGTGGGATCTTCTTACAGGAAACAAACTTTGTAAGAACACGTGCGACAATAACCCATGTTTCCTTACGGTCATCGATTTCACAGATTTTTGCATGCCAATAGTAGTCATATTGTACTTTATAGGGTTCACATCAGGGGCGGATCCAGGAATTTATGGAAGGGGGCACCATTGGTGGGGTATGCAGGGGTTCGGGGGCAGCGCCCTCGAATTTTTTTTTAAAGTACAACTTTAAATGCATTAAAAAATAAAAGAATATAAAGGGAAAAACAAGACTAAGTGCTGTTAGAACCGCCTCTATGTAACACGCATTAATTTTGTAACACATGCTATAACATTTTTCTTCCCTACAATTACTGAGGACAAGGATTGATTAAGAAGAGAAATATCATGGCTTAATAGTTCAAAACTCAGCTTATACTAACAGCATGCACAATCCAAGAAGACGCAAAGTAAGAACATACCAAGACAGGAATAATAATCATTCAATGACAAAATCTGATTTGAACTACATGCTTGAATAAATATAAAAGATGACTTAACTTTGTTTAATCTGATGAAAGATTTTGTTCAAAGGTAAGTAAATATGGTATTACCGATGTTTTAGAGTAGCTAAGCTTTTTGTATGCATTGGAGATTGTGGAATGACGCCATTGGAAGGAGGGATTCCCATAAGCCCGCACAACAAAGTCTGGAAAGAAATATGAAAGAGTCCCCCAAAAAATCATTAATTTGTTACATGTAACAATGAGGATATTCTTTGTTGTAAGCTAGAATTGCAATAAAATTTATTATTTCAATTAAATGACTAACCAAAAAGCCCAAAAGAAGAAGGTCATAATGATAGGAAGAAGGTTTTTCGAGATTGAACTCCTTCGTGCAAGTTGTGACGCAACACCGTGATCAAAGAAGTAAAGTACAGCAATCATAGTGTTTAAGGTAAATAAGTATATCGCTCAAATTCTACTCAAGAAAATTGTCCTACCATAAGCTTGCTCAATTTCTACGTCTCCACTACTCATAACACATGCATGCACAAATCAAGAGAGCTTGTTATGAAAGGTTGCAATGGGGTTAGGGTGAAGGTAGGTAATAGTATGGAATGAGAAGCTAAGCACCAAAGAAATTAAAAAGAGCACTAATTAACACAATCATTCTCTATGTAAGAAATTTTTTATTTTACTTATATATCTCCTTTCTTTCTAGGTATTTTCTTTATTTATTTATTTCTTCTTCTTTTTTTTTTTTTTTTTTACTTTTCTTTCTTTCTTTCTTTTCTTTTTCTTTTGTTCTCTTTTTTTGTTGTTGTTGTTGTTGTTGTTGTTGAAAATGAAACTATACTATATACATAATCACAATGACAAAAGCAAACATTCCCCCCACACTTAAACTGTTGCACTCCTGAGCAACCCCCACACTTAAACACAAAACCAAGGTGAAACCAATGCTCAATAAATTTTCAAGGTGCGGAATAAAATGGTTTTTCGCTTAGGCTTGTAATGTGGCGTAGAAAAGAATGAGTCAAAAAGGCACAAAGGGCTAGCAAAGGAATCATGATGCAAGGGAAAGGCTATTTGGCCAAAGTGAGGAAAATAAAAGAATGAAAACAAGCTTTCATCATACTTATGCACGTAAGTGAAAAATGTAGTTTCAAGAAGAAAAGGAGCAAGTTCTAAAGAACACAAATCATGAGCAGATGCACACATGAAAGAAAGAATGGCAAAATATGAATTCCATTCATGCAGGCCCAAAATCTCACAAGGTCAACACCAACTTAAGCAACCAACATCACCAAATCAACTACCAAGATATGTAATCGAAGAGTCAAGAATGGTAGACCCAACGAGAATGATCCTTTAAAACCAAAATGTCCTAGTTCATAATATGTAGCAATCATAGAATGAGAGACTGTATTTATTTTCAAAAAGCAAAGTAGAAAAAGGAAAACAAATAGAAGAAAGAGGGAGAAAGAAAGAAGAATACTCCCCAAGGGGTTTATGGAGGATAAGTGGCATCAATGAGGAGAATCTCTGCTTCCTCAGGCTGCTGTTGGGATCCCTCATGAAATGCCTTGAGGCGATGCCCATTGACCTTAAAGGTTCGTCCTGTGGGTGGATCACGTAGCTCAACAGCACCAAATGGAAAAATGTTAGTGATCTCAAAAGGGCCATCCCATTTAGATTGAAGCTTACCAGGCATAAACCTTAAACGGGAGTTAAATAGAAGAACTTTCTGGCCCACAGAAAATTCTTTCCTCAGAATATGCTTATCATGGAATGCCTTAGTCTTTTCCTTGTACAATCACGAACTCTCATAGGCATCCAATCTAAGCTCATCCAACTCTTGCAATTGTAGCTTCCTCTCCATCCCAGACTTAGCCAAATCCATGTTACACTGCTTAATGGCCCAATAGGCTTGATGCTCCAACTCAACCGGAAGATGACATGCCTTACCAAAGACAAGCCGATAAGGAGACATCCCAATCGGAGTCTTGTAGGCGATACGATATGCCCACAAAGCATCCTCTAATCGCTTACTCCAATCTTTCCGGGTAGAGTTAACAGTCTTCTGAAGGATTTGCTTAATCTCTCTATTTGAGACTTGACTTGACCGTTGGTCCGAGGATGGTATCTTGTGGAGACCTTGTGAAGCACTCCATATTTGCGTAACAAGGCACCCATGCTTCGGTTGCAAAAATGGGAGCTTTGGTCACCGATAATAGCTCTAGGAATGCCAAACCCGAGAAAATGTTAGACCTAACAAAATCCACCACCATAGAAGAATCATTAGTCGGGTGGCTTTCGCCTCAACCCATTTCGAGACATAATCAACAGCCCGGCGGTATGTAAGTATAACCATATGAAGCAGGAAATGGACCCATAAAATCAATACCCCAAACATCAAAGATCTCACAAAACAATATAGGGTTAAGGGCATCTCATGCCTACGGAAATACTCCCGCTCTCTCGACGGTTATCACATGACTTACAAAACAGATGGGAATCATGAAACAATGAAGGCCAAAATAATCCCTTTGTCTAATACTTTCCTAGCAGTTCTTTGGGGTCCAAAGTGACCACCACAAAGCGAAGCATGAGCAAAATGCAATATAGAGTGAAACTCATGATCGCACACATCTCCTAACTACTTGGTCACTACAAAATTTCCACGAGATAAGGGTCATCCCAAACATAATATTTAGACTCACTCTTTAATTTAAGGGTTTGGGCCTTAGTGGAATCTACAGCAAAACACCGCCTACCAAGTAGTTAACCAGATCAAAGCATACCATGGAAGGTTACCTTGCGGGTGTAGAAGCCGCTCATCGGGAAATCATCCCGAATAGAAGAGGGGTGAGAGGGAGAATGAGTGATGCGACTCAAGTGGTCAGCTACCCAGTTTTGTGCTCCACTTCTGTCTCGAATCTCAACATCGACCTCTTGGAGTAATAATATCCACTGGATGAGTCGTGGCTTAACATCTGTCTTTTTCAAAAGAAACTTCAAAGAAGCATGGTCAGAGAAAACAATTACTCTACTTGCTAGTAGATATGACCTAAACTTATCAAAAGCAAATACAATAGCCAACAACTCCTTCTTAGTAGTGGTGTAATTAGACTGGGCAGGATCCAAAGTCTTGGAGGCATATGCAATCACATGAGATGCTCTTTCAACTCACTGTGCCAAGATAGCACCAACCGCATAGTTGGAAGCATCACACATCAACTCGAAGGGGAGGCACCAATCAAGGGCTTGGATCACTGGGGCTGTAGTCAGGCAAAACTTCAAATGATCGAAGGTTGCCTTGCAAGCATCATCAAATACAAAGTCAGTGTCCTTATGCAGAAGGTTGGACAAGGGTCGGGCAGTCTTGCTGAAATCCTGAATAAAACGCCGATAGAAACCTACATGACCAAGAAAAGAGCAAACTTCCCCCACAGATGCGGGGTAAGGCAAAGCAGTAATTACATCTATCTTAGCAGGATCTACCTCAATCCCTTTCCTAAACACTATGTGTCCCAAGACTATACCCGACTCAACCATAAAGTGACATTTCTCATAATTTAGCACAAGATTAGACTCAATACACCTATGCAAAACTCTAGACAAATTAGCTAAGCATGCATCAAAATCTGACCCATATACAGTGAAATCATCCATAAAAACCTCCATGCGGTCCTCTAGAAATTCGAGAGAAAATGCTTACCATACAACGCCGAAAGGTGCCAGTGCGTTGCAAAGGCCAAAAGGCATCCTTCGGTAGGCATATGTTCCAAAGGGGCATGTGAAGGTCATCTTCTCCCGATCCTCGGGAGCAATATGGATCCGGGAAGTATCCGGAGTAGCCATCCAAGAAGCAAGAATGGGACTTGCCGGCCAATCGCTCTAACATCGATCAATGAAAGGTAGAGGGTAATGATCCTTGCGAGTGGCTTGATTGAGTCTCCTATAGTCGATGCAAACTCTCCAACTATTCTCGAACTCGAGTAGGAATGAGCTCATTCTTCCGATTGGCTACCACAAGTAACTCAGCATTTCTTGGGAACCACTGGGATAGGGCTAACCCACCGGCATCGAAATGGGATAGATGATACCGGCTTGCAAAAGCTTAGTGACCTCCTTCTTCACCACATCAAGGATAAGAGGATTAAGGCGTCTCGGGGCTGCCTCACCGCGGCTTAGAGTCCTCTTCCAACGTAATTCGATGCATACACATGGAAGGGCTAATGCCAACGATGTCAGCTAATATCCACCCAATGGCTTTCTTGTTGGCCCTCAATAAGCTTAGCAGCTTCTCTTCTTGGTCAGGAAGAAGATTATTTGCCATAATGACTGGCAACCGTTCATCCACCTCCAGAAATGCATACTTCAGGTGATCTAGAAGGGATTTCAACTCAAGCTTAGGTGGTTGCTCAGTGGAGGGAAGAAGCTTGGGTGGTTGTTGCAACAACTCTGATGTCATCACACTGGAAATGCCTGAAACCACATTCGAAGAAACAGAAGGACTGTGTCTATACGGCTCAATGTTAACATCGAATCAAGCTCATCAAAATCGAGTTAAGCTCATCAAAATCGAATCGGGATGCACATTAGGATCGGGGTGAAGCTCAAACTCGAATCAATATCGAATCCACATGTAATGTAGAATCACCAAGCAAGTTAGAATCACCAAATAATGCAAAGCATTAAGCAAATTAGTGCAACCGAGCACCATTCATTATCAGCACATGCACAAATGGGAGAATCACTCTCAGATGCAAAATCAGGATAATCAGCACACCAATCAGCAATAACATCATCCACAGAATCATCGATCACATCAATGCAGAAAATAGAGTGTTCTTCCCTAGGATGTTTCATGGCATCAAAGATATTGAAATTCATAGATATATCACCAAACTCCATGGAAAGAGTACCAGAATGCACATCTATCTTAGTCCTAGCTGTTTTCATGAAAGGCCTCCCTAGAATGATTGGTGACCTACTACTTTGGGAGACTCATCCTCCATATCTAAGATGTAAAAATCAGCAGGAAATATCGGTTCATTAACTTTGACTAATACATCTTCAACTAAACCGAAGGATTAACATTACTCCTATTAGCTAGCTGAACAACAACACCAGTAGGACGTAAAGGACCAAGACCAAGAGATTTATAAATAGATGTAGGCATGACATTAATAGAAGCACCTAAATCTAGCATGCAATCATCAAATCTATAGTTACCAAAACAACAAGGGATAGAAAACGTCTCTGGATCCTTGCACTTGCGAGGCATTGTCGGCTGGATGAGTGCTGATACATTCTGGTTCAAACTCACTCGTTCACTTCCCTTCAATATTTATGGATTTGTTTGACGGCATCTAAGAGAGGAATGTTGATCACTCGTTCACTTCCCTTCAAGTATATCCTTCTCTTGTGCTTTTTCTGTCAACTTCTTGGACTGAACTGCTCTCTGAGGGAAAGGAAGAGGAATGAGGATGTCTTCCTCTTCACCTTGCTGCACTGACTTTTTATTTTTAGAGTCAATCTTCACATTTTTCGACTCTCTTTCGATGTGGAAGTCACATCTCGCATGGGTTTAGGTTCCTCCAATTGCTTGCCGTAACGAAGGGAGATAGCACTCACATTCCCCTTAGGATTAGGAATCGTTTGTGAAGGAAGAGTGTTGGATCCCTGAGGTTGAAGTTGGTTCAATGATGTTGCCAACTGCCTAATCTGTGTTTGTAAACTTTGAATGGAAGTGTCAGTTTGCTGTCGGAACTCCATGTTGGCTGTGACAAATTGCTTCATCATATCCTCAAGGGAGGAACCACTACTACTAGCCTGTTGTGCTGCCTGTGGAGGTGCACATATGGCTGGTGGAGGAGGTGGGTGGCAAAGGCAAAGGCAAAGGCAAAGGAGGTGTAGATTCTTTGTTGGAAATTTCGTGGTCTCATCTTGTCTCTCGTTGGTAATTCCGAAATTTTGCGATATTGGTTACTCGGTTCGGATTCTCGGGTTCCAACGGAAATTGGGGTGATTTCTCCAACCGGGATTGTAGGTGTTGGAGAAGGCATTATTCTCGCCGGGTATTGTGGCTTCCCCGGAAAAACACCCACCGAAGCTACCGACCGGTCTTGATAAGCGAGGATCATGCAAGGTAGGGCAAGAATCGTAGAATGGTAAGGGTCGGAACGCAGAACCCACATGAGTACCCAATCGAGGAGGAGAAGATTGTACTGTCGTGTCATCGCCACCGCCTCACCGGAGAGGTCGATCATCAAGTCTATTCTCTAATCTCGAGAACCGTACCGGACTGGAGGTGTTTGCACATGGTAAACAGGAGTACTATTGGCCTTGGTGCCAAATTGCTGAGAGTTGGCTGCCATCTCGGAGATCAATTCTCGGGCATCTTCAGGTGTCTTGTTACGTAGAGCCCCACCGCTAGAAGCATCCACCAAACCTTTGTCTACTAGTAGCAAACCGTCATAGAAATGGGTAATCAAGAGTTGCTTGGTGATCTGGTGGTGTGGACAGCTTGCACATAACCTTTTGAACCTCTCCCAGTACTCATACAAAGTCTCCCCATTGGCCTCTTTAATGTTGTCAATTTCCTTTTTGATCGCAGTTGCTCTTGAGGCAGGGTAATATTTCTCCATAAATAACCTCTGAACATCAGTCCAGCTCCCAATAGATGAAGGCTGAAGGTACAACAACCGTCTTTGGCTCCACCTTCCAATGAGAAAGGAAAAGCTCTCAGCTTGATTTGATCTTCATCAATGGCATGTGGTTTCATTGTGCTGGACACTAGATGGAATTCCTTCAAATGCTTAATGGCACACTCACCTGAAAGACCATGAAACTTAGGCAGCAAGTGTATTAGACCAGATTTAAGCTCAAAGTTAGCAGTAAGGGCAAGATATTGAATGCACAAAGGTTGATAATTAACATCAGGTTCATTCAATTCCTTTAAAGTAGGCCGATTTTCCTGTTCTTCTACCATAATTTCAGAGTCACGAAAATTGCTACTAGAATCAGTGAAAACAACAAGACTATCAGAAGCACAATCAGAAAGACCAACAGTATGGACACAATCAGAATGGCCACTATCAGACTCAAGTTCAATGTCCAATTCAGTATTAACCCCACGACTTAGCCTAACAACTCTTCTAGTAGTAAGAATTGTTCTTTCTATTTCAAGATCAAATGGCAACAAGTCTTCTGGATTGATAGTGCTCCTAGTACTCATGCAAAGCATAATCACAAGGCGAATTTGCGAGAAAATCGAATTATGAAAATGCCACTAAAAGTGGTAAAAACAAACTAATTAAGAAAAGTAGAAAAACACTAAGACTTCACACAAAAGCAAAATCACAAAAGCAAAAACCTATGTTAGAAATTGACCAAAAGCAAAAACCTATTTTAGGATTTTTTTTTTTTTTTTTTTTTTTTTTTTTTTTTTTTTTTTTTGATCTTGTTGGGATGGAACGAGTATTTCGAGAATTTAATGACTTACTCCGATGGGGCTGATTTTTGGTGACGAAGGAAAACCCTATTCTAAGACAAACTCGGTACCATTAAGGCACCGAGATCCTCGATTTAAGCCAAATTCTATCGTTTAGACCACTTTTTCAATTTTTTTTAATTTTTACTAATTTATCGAAACTTAAAACAGCAAAAACATGGCCTAAACATTGGAATTTGGGGAAAATAGGTGAGACCACACTTACTAAAAGTAAGTGAATCTTGCTTAAAATGTCCAATTCCTTGTGAATAAGACTGAATTGAGTAACGGGCGAGAAAAATTTCGTCCAAACCACCCGAACCAACTAAACTATCGAAACAAAGCTATTTACACTATCGTTACTAATCAAACCGATGCAAATTCCCCGGTAGCGGCTCCATATTTTGACAGAGATTTCCTGTAATCTCCCAAAATAACCAGATTAAGCAAAAGGATTTGCAGTATAATGTAACCTGGGTCGTTTCCTAACGAATTTGCATCGGTTCAATTCGAAACAAACAATAGAATAGAAACAGAAAAATTGGGGGTTTTTGATTCAAAACAGATTGAAAACACAAATATGCGAAAATGAACGAATAAGCGAAATGAAATGGATTAAACGTAAAACGAGTAAAGATGATCAACCCAACATTCGGATTCCGAAACTTCCGTCATCGAACAAAATATGAACGAACTCGCGTTTGGCTCGGATGAACCGAAATCTCTGCGTTCATCCAGATATTCCTCGACTAGACGATCGTCTAGAATATGTCCGAACAAATTGGCGTCCTACTATGCAATCGCACAGCAAAACTTTAAACCTAGTCCGAAACTCTGTCCTTGGAATGAACCAAACCGAATATTAAATCTAATATTCGAACTATTTCCAGAAAATCAAATCCGATAGATGAAAATAGAAACGAGTAATGTTACCGATTAAGCGCGAGTTCTATGGACGAATCATGGAATCCTCATCGTTGGGTTAATCATAGAGGTTTAGTCGAACATAATTAAGAAAAACGAAAAATAGATGAAGAACACGAAGAACATTGCAGAGCATTTGAAAACTACTATTTTGATCCTCTGAATTCTAAAAACATGAATGAATGATATGTTTGTGGCTGCCACTAACTTAAACCTAACCCTAAAATGGAAATGGGTCAGCCCAAAAACGAAAATAAAATAAAATACATATGCTTCGGCTCCAAAATTGACTGCTCTCTTGTCTGAATTTGCTCTTCATGTCTTCATAACAATTGTAGCTCTCTAAATCATCTGAAATATGAGACAAAAATGAGGTAAATCCGATGTCTAGTTCAAGAGTTATGGTAAAAATAGTGAAGCAATGTAAAACTGAAATTTATTATTAAATAATGGCTAAAATGTAATAAAAGGCCCAAAGCCCAAATAAATATAAAAGTCATTATTTGTTTGCTAAAAAGCCCTAAATTGTAAATGAAAAGACAAAAAGTAGTGTATAAAATATTCAATTATCAAGAGCGTATGCTACAGTAAAATCGTAAAATGAACAGTAATATGCATGTGTCACTGTAGCATCTGTTAAATTTTGTTGTTCTGTCTGGAGTACCGATTTTTAAGTAAGTCAAAACTAGGGTAAATGACATCTTTTGGACCTAAAATTTTGTGGAGATATAATAGACATCTTAATCTTTAAAAGGAGCTAAAGAACAGCCAAAATGGGCATATAGAATGAGAGTTATGATTTTTCAAAGTTGAACCATGAATTCTGGAGAATTTCTGTTTCCAGAAATGAACAGCGATTTTTGGGCTCTATTTTGAAATAGTAAACCTTTGAGTTTGTCTATAAAATTTTTACAGGTGAAAGTTTCTTAAAGTTTAATATGAGCTTTGGAGCACCTAAAACGGAGGTCTATAACTCCAGTTATGATTTTTGGAAGTTGAGTTATGAATCTGGTAACATTTTTGAAAGATGCTGAAGACAGTTATATGACGTTGCATTTCGGAATAAGTAAAAAATTTCTAAAAATTATGAAAATTTTCAGATGTGTAGTAGACACATAGAGCTTTAATTTGATAGGTAATACGTCTCTTTTGGATCTATATTCAGGGGGATATGAATTTTTGAAGTTAAGCCTTATTTCCGGAGTTACAATCTGAACAGTGTTGAGAAAACTTAAACCTGGGAATGATCCAGAGATTTTGAGTTTGTGCCGTTATTTTTCCTTAAGAATAGACATATTATGGGTTATGTAGAATTTTTCAGAATTTTATTTCGATGTTTTTGGAATTAATTATAATTTTGCAAAGTTTGTTCAGAAAATCTGGGAAAAATCCTGTTTCAGATTTAAGTAACATCTACTTTTTGAATTCCTGGGAATTATGCAGTCATAAATTGGTTTGATGACTATTTTCCTCTTAAACTAGACTTATAGAAATTTGAATCATCTCAATCGAAGATCTAGATAATTAATTATGAATTTTCAAAGTTTAATGGAAATTCTGAGAATTTAAAGCTAAGTCTAAAAGTAAGGAAATTAAGGGAATTTTAGGGATTAAGAACCACTTTTAATCATCTAAAGATAATTCGCGTAGTTAGTTACTTTTCTATGTAAGAAGTGACTAATGACAATGATGAACGTTTTTAGGCATACCTTGATACCTCTACTGATCCCAACACCTCCAAACAAAGTTAAGGATTCAAGCTTAAGGTGGGTAACTGTTATCTTATTAGCCTGTATGTATGTATTCATGTATGACTGATCGTGGTTGCTAGATAATTTGCGTATGTGTATCCTAGCTATGGATTGAGGTTGCGTGTCTCATAGGGCTGCGTGTCTTAAAGAGCTACGGTCCTTGGCCGATAACTGCGGTTACGGTGCGACTTGTTTACTGTAAATTATTCTATGCTTTTACATGTGTTATATTGTTATTTACATTTCATACTTGCATATGAGATTAACTGTTACCCCTGGGTTCATTCATTTGAACTCCAGATCGCATGAAAGAGACAGGTAGTGGATCGGGATCAAAAGGAAAGATGCAACTGTAAGGGTTACAGCAGAAGGAACTATTGGAAGTTTATGAATAGATAGACTATATATAATCGTTCATCATTTGTCTACTTTGGATTATTGTATTAACAACCTACTATGGGTTTGATTCAAATCGTGAAAAAATTATCCTTAGATTTTCAAACCAAGTTAATTTAAGGAAAGTTTTATTCTACAATCAAGTCGTCCAAACTACTTCGATGCCTGTGCGCTTAATCTCTGATAAATAAGGACGTATTAAGGACGGGCATTACAATCTGAAAGGTGTAACTCGGGGGCATGTGAAAGGTGTGCCAGTTGGTGAAGTGTTTGTGCTGAAAATAGATCAAGAGAAGGTTTTCATTATCATTAAATGGGTCTTAAGGTGGGGGGTAGAAATTTGAAGTGAAGGGGTTTTGGCGATGAAAGTAATTAGGAGTTTTACATATTATTTTAATTTAATTACATCCAAAAGCAATTAACAACGATGGAGGAAAAACATAAACGGTGTTAGTCTTCAAAATCCAAAAGCAATAACAACAAAGAAAGAGTAACATCAATGATGTTAACCAATTTTTCCACCGTCACTACGTTCTATCTAGTTAGAAAGTAGATGCCACAATAAGATGAACAATTTGTACATTATAAAGAAGTGTGGAGGCCCCGCACAGGACTATATTCCATTGTTAACTCTTCTTGTTGTTCAACTTTCATTACTGTCGTAGTCGCGACTTGGTGATCATCATTAATCACTTCTCTTTGACTATCATCAACATTATGTTATGTCAATGGCCACACCCAATTCATGGCTTCCTCCTGTATTTTTGTTAATTTATTTCAACTTTTATATCTAAACAGAGCTTGCATTTCGTCACTCGAAGTTTTGTAAGAATAATTTTTTCGCATATGAAAATATGATTAGTTGAAAAGAAAGGAAGCCTGTAGCTGAACAGAAATAGAATGAAAATTAAAATAAGGAGTGAACGTTAAATAATGAAGATACTATATATAAACGAAATTGCAATTGTTCATGTATTTGAGCTTCAGAGTCCTGTTGGGGAGTGATTAAGGTGAAAGAAAGAACATGCACTTTGCTTTCTTAATAAAATAAATAAATCAGCCGTTTAGAACTCATTAAGAAAATTTGAATAACACAAAGAATGAATTAGAAAGAAAAATTGAATAAAATAAATGAAGAGTTTAGTCAAGATATAAAGTCCACCGATTATCTCATAAGGTTTTGGGTCTCTGTTTTTCAGAAGTTAAAGTATTAAAAAAAAATCAAATGTGGAGGGAAGCGATAGAAAGAAATAGCTCTTAAAAAATGTTAGTTTCAGAATTTGCAAACTTGCTTAGATCTTCAGATTCAAAGATGAACAAGTGAAGTGAAGTGAAGCCGTCCTGCGTTTGTGGCCTTATGCGGATTGCCTTAGTCCTTCATAATGTGGGCTTTTGTTTGTTTGGTCTTTTTCTTTTTAATTGATAAGGACGCAAAAGACTGAGTTAAAAATAACGAGTGGGATTCAACCCATTCAATTGGTTTATTTATAAGGTAGTGGCCCATAATAGTAATACAGTCTCTAGGAAAATCCATATAACAAAATAAATTCTCTCACAATCGTCTTTCTCCTTTTCCTCTCAAAATTTCTTCTCTACCCTTAAATTAAAAAATGATTGGTCTAAATGTAATATCTTATAAAATATTATTATAATATTACTAAAATAAAAATAAATAAATCTAACTATTAAAGTTTGATTTGGATAGTTCATATCTGCAATATAAGCAAATTTTAATTTATAAAATATAATAATAATAATAATAATTTTATAACATATGTAGTACATCTAACGATTTATCTATTTTTAATCTAAGGATGAAGAAATGATTCTGAAAAAAGAAAAGGAGAAAAAAGATTGTGGGAGGATCCAAATCTAGATCCTACATGTTGATGACTCTATCTAGTAAAATAAGATTTATTGTTGTTGTTTTTAATTCTTGCTTTCATAAAACTAGGGAAGAACTTAATCGTTCTAAAGTTAGGTTCTTGTTTGCATTTTGTCTATAATAGATTCATCCCAAAGATAATCATTTATAAAAATGGAGAGTGAGCCATAAACAAGTAGTAGCCAGTCAAATAAATGTATTTTGTTTCAATATTTGTAAATCGATCAAGATTATTAATGAATAAGCACGCTACGTTCCAATGAAATAGCTAGCTTAGTTTTAAAAAAAAAAACAAAAAAACAAAATCTCTTCTTGTTTTGTTTAGGGCCACGGACGTGAATTAAATATTAAAAAAAGCAGCAAAAGTAATATTTCATAAAGCGCAATATAAATAAATAAGACAACTTAAATAAATAATAATTTTTTTGACCTGTGAAGTTTAAATGATAATTATTAAATGTTCCAATTTAGATACTGAACAATGAAGTCATAACCAGAATCAAGAGACCTATAATTACGAACAAAACATTGGAACCAAGTATTGTGATCATATCGGACTCTGAAATGATAATCATGAGGCTCAATGAAAGCGGATGGCAGAATGTGGAGGGAGAGTGTTGCATCTAAGAGAGGTTTGCAAGAAGCATGAGAGAATGAAAGTGAAAGTGATTTGAGGATTGACTCTTCAACTATATCACTCCTTTTCAATCTCAATTTCGTCAAGAATGACCAGCGAGCTGAGTGATGCTACTGGGAACTCTTATGAATATTGTATCATTACTACTACTGTTACCACCACTACAATAATATTCCCTCATTAACTCGTCATCCTCTTCTCCTTCTCCTTCTCTAGCTTCCATTGATGTTTGATGATGATGATCATTAATCATTTCTCTTGTCAATGGCCCCACCACATGCCTTTCTCCTCCTCTATCACCCCTCCTCCTCA
The DNA here is from genome assembly GCA_019022655.1 of Acacia acuminata. Taxonomy (NCBI): domain Eukaryota; kingdom Viridiplantae; phylum Streptophyta; class Magnoliopsida; order Fabales; family Fabaceae; genus Acacia; species Acacia acuminata. The sequence continues at coordinate 1,735,031 of JAFJYI010000117.1, forward strand.
CCTCCATTCTAACTAAAATCCTAGGAGGACTCCAACATCACAATCGTAGTCATAGTCAAAATGTTGCTTGAAATCATGCCCATACTCAATTAGACCCTCTACTAATCCAAATTTCCTCACAAATGGAAGTAAATATCTCAATTCTACTATCCCTGCCAATGGCATTTCCACGTGTTTGAATCCAACACCGCATATGATGCCGCCACATACAAACACCTTCAATCTCACTTTATTTAATGACAACTTGCGAAGATCCAAATAATTGGAACCATTACTAACCCTAACCTTGTCCCTTTCATACTTCCCCCAATGTTTATTTGCCTTGGCCCATCATTTCCTACCCATAAATAAACCATATTTCCCAGGACAATTGAAGAATGGATTTGATCCAATTTCACACAACCCTCAAGACACATATGTTTAATCTTAGAGGCATGAGAGAGACCTGGGAGTGTAGTTAGATGTTTTGAATACCACAGACTGATTTCCTTTAGATTTGAAAATGCTGAAAAAACAAAGGATTGTTAAATAAATTGCAAAACCACATGTATATACAATTTAAAGATAACAAATCTATGCACTTAGACAATGAATCGGATTTCCTACAAAAAGTACAGCTACTATATTTAACATCAATTTAGAGGTAGTAAAGCAAATATTTGCATTGCCAATTATTTGGTCAATGTTTGATGCCAAAAATGATACGTACCTGATTTCCATTCCAAAGCTGTCAGATATTACTATAAGGCATTCTAAGCTCAATAAGATTCTCAGAGCAAAAATGTAATGGCACATGTGGAAATGGATATTCATCCCATATAAAGAACCTCAGATCTTCAGGAAGATAATCCAAATTGTCGCAAATAGTGAATTCTGAAGACTTTCTCTTATTAGACTTGTGAACTTTAAGGAATATTAAATTATGCATCTTCCGAAAATTACTAGCCCTCCATGCAATCTTCCTTATTTTGCTCAAGTTCAATGACAAGCATCGAATTGCCTCTATTCCCTAGTAATAGCAAATCAATGGAAACACAATTATCACTGGAGATAACTTTTCTCCCGTCACTGGAGCAATACTTTTCCCATAATGATATGTAATATATGTCATGATTTAATAGTTTATTTTGTTCCTTTACTCTAAAAAAAACGCTCAACTGGCTTTTTTAATAAAGGTAGAAGGGAGTAATTTATACATAAAATAATAAATAAAGTCATATTTTTTTCATTTAAAAAATTCATATTTTTTGTTAGTCTTTGTCTTGATAATTTTTTGGGAAAATGCATTCAAGGGTCCTATTTGGAGAAAAAAATCCCAAAAAGGGCCCTAAGATTATGAAAATCCCAAAAAGAGGGTCCTTTCGAGATTTTTAGAATCTACATGAGTTGTAAATGTGGGTCGATATAGTTGTTAACAAAATGATATTGTTGTTAATGTGGCTGATTTAGTTGTTAAAATATTGTTGTAAATGCGATCGCTTTAGTTGTAAACGAGTATTGATTTTGTTATAAATGTGGCGATTTATTTCGAGACTTTGGAATCTTGGGGCCCTTTTTGGGATTTTTTCTCCAAAAAGGGCCCCCATGTAGATTTTCCCTAATTTTTTCCAGTTTTTTTCCTCCTTTTATATTTATGTTTTCAACCTTTTTTCTCTTAGCTCCGTTTTCCCTACAAAATGAAAAATGGATCGAAAGCCCAACGGAGGAGATGACATGTGAGTTAAAATATAAAGAATTAACGAAATTAAAAAAGTAAATGACATGCATATTTTCTTTTTCTAATAAGTAGGTCGCATATAGGTCTCAAATTATAAAGAGTATGAAAATTTCCGTTAATACTTCTCTAGTCTTTAATATATTAATGACTGGAGGATTATTATTAATGGCCTAATAACTTATGAGTGTTATAAATTTTTTTATAAGTGAGAAATCGCAAATTTAACCCTATTTGTAATTTCAAATTTTCCTAACTCTTTAATTAAAATAAAATTGCATATCTAGGCCTCCTTACCCTTCTCTATCATCATTTGTGGCTTGGGGTCGACTGTCAAGTCTCATTAAGTCAAGTCATACCACGTTCATCACTTTTGTGAATTGTCTTGTTGGTTCCTTGTATTTGTACCGCCCCGCCCCCTTTGCTTTTGCGTTACCGTATTATTAGGGGTCATGTGCGCGCTCCCACCCACATGACTTGTTGAGGGACCTTGAAGGAAAGAAAATAACTTTCTTATGGGGAGGCAATGAAGATGAGAGGAAACTTCACTTGATTTCTTGAGACCTTGTCACAATCGCAAAAGCTAAAAATGACGGTGGTTTCTGGTTTGGGCATCTTGAATCTTTGAAAACAGAACGAAAAACTTTCATTATGAAATTGTGTTGGAATCTACTGAATAACAGGATGAGTAATTAATTAATTAGTAAATAAAGTAGAAAAGGGAAGGTGGGGCGATTCTTTAATTATTGTTAACATGGGCTTGGAATTCCGAGAGAATTTTTGTTTGCCTTTGGACTTTCATTCCTCAATCTTCTTTGATCCTTGGAATTGCTCTCATTTTTCCATTCCAGTGAGCTGGCTATTTTGAAGTGTGTTAAACCCTTCAACCCCACTTTCTCCATTAAAGGCGTTTTATTTTGACATTCTCCACTCATTTCTCTGTCTTTTTTCACATACCTCTCCACTTCAAGTTTCGGTGCTTTTTATTATTATTATTATTTTTTTAAAAAAGTGTACTTGTATGCATTGCCCATTTTCTTAACTCTAATTCATAAACTGTATATGTTCCACTTTTGTCTTCGTAACTCTTGTTCGGTAATGATTATATTACTCCTATTAGACATTTCCCCTCTCTTTTAAAAGCTTGCAAAGTGCATAAATGGTAGAAGGCATAAATGATCACTAATTATACTGTGCTGTCTCTTGACCTAAACTGATATACATATACACATGCAAAGGAAACAAATGCATGGGTGCGGGTGATGCTAAGCTTGCACATGTCATTTTTGACAATTAAACCAAATGAAATACGTGTCATTAAAAGTATGAAAGATCACATGCTTCGTGAAAATAATAAATGAATAAATATATATATATATATATATATATAAAAAGAGGGCACAAATTTTTTACTTGAGATGATCGAATGTGTGGTGCGTGTGCTGGGGGCGAAAAGAGGCCTAATGAGTTGTAGATGATGGCGACGTCAATGTAAATATCTGAATAAAGGGTCAAGCGCTAATTAATTAACATATGTTATGAATATTCCAATATTGGTGTGAATGTCCACAACCTTTTCAAGAAGAGTCTTTTGGAGTTTCTAAAGCCATGTAACCTATGACATGAATGGCATGGGAGTTTTATATGACTAATGTTAAAAACTTACAAAACCTCATAATATACCATTATGTAGATTTATTCTTTTGTAACTCTTGTAATAGAATTCCTTGCCTATATATAGTAGGCATGTATCAAAGGTTAAAGGAGAGTACAATAGAAAGAAGAAGCACTCTCACTTTGCTCTCCATTTCTCTCTTGCATTTCTTCATCTCCCTCATCTTAATCTCTCTTGTTATTTTACTTAGTTTCATAACACGTTATCAGCACGATTGCTATAACGAAAGTATAATTTCTTTAACGATTTCATCTACTTTCTCTAATGATTTTATTATATGTTTATTTATATATCTGGGATAATCTCAACCACCATATGGAATACTCTTTTACCGATTGTTTTTATACATCGGGTTCCATGGTTAAGATTGGAGATTATTTACTCTTTTATATAGTAATTTTACTATTTATCATTATTCATCAATCAATTTTATTCATGCACAGTAATTGCATAGTAATTTATGATTGTTTTACTATTTATATTATTGTTACTAACATAACATTTAAATTAAGCATTTTACTTTTATGTTACTAACATAACATTTATATTATTATTACTAACATAACATTTAAATTAAGCATTTACTTTTATGTTATTAACATAACATTTAAATTAAGCATTTTACTTTTATTGTTGCTAACATAACATTTTACTTTTATTGTTATGTTATTATGGCTAACTTTTTATATTATGTTATTTTATACAAACTCTTTATGTTATTGATATTATGGCGGAAGCCATACACCTCACGATTTCATATTAAAGAAATTATATGACCGAAGTCATATTATTCCGATTTCCTATTATATGGCGGAAGCCATAGTCTTTTTATTCCTACTTTGATTTATTATTATTGTTTGTATATCTTACATTTTGATTTATTATTTTGATATTATATGACCGAAGTCATATTTCTTTTACTCTTATTTTGATATTATTATGGCCGGAAGCCATACACTTCTATTTTCTTATTCTCAAATTATATGACCTTCTAAGTCATATCACTTTAATTTCTTATTTTGAGAACTAAATGGCCGAAGCCATAAAGTTTTAATTTTAATATACTTATTTTTATTGTTTTTATTTTCATATTCTTTGATTCATTATTATATGACAGATGCCATATATATATATATATATATATATATTAATTATTTATCCTGAAGATAAATGGCTAGAAGCCATATTGATTTAATTTCTTATGAAACAAATTGGCCTGAAGCCATGAGAAGACACAAATTGGCTTAGCCTATGAGGAAACACAAATTTGCCGAAGCAATGTGATAATTTGGCACGAAGCCATAAGACAAATTGAAGTAAAGCCGGATAATTTGGCCTGAAGCAATGTGATAAGATATTATATTATATTACTATTACTATTACTATTTACATACTATTTTACTACGCACACCAAATTTTTAAGAATTTTCATTTGAACTTTATGAGATATTTGGCTTTTAGTCTTCTATACCTACGAAAGAGGTATGAGAGCTTGTTCACATCTAGAGATGAATGGTGGACAAGAAAGTGATATTTGTTTGTTATTAATATCAAAGACACGAAGATTTATGTTTCAAATATTGTATAAAATTTTTTTTGATAGCCTTGGAAAAATATTGTCTAGAAGACAATAACTTGCATAGATTTATGTCGTAATAAGTTTAAAGGCTAATAGTCCTGGAGACTAATTAGCATATTTTGCCCAATTTTATAAGAGAGGCTAATGTGCAGACAATATATGGTAGTATAAATTTGACTGAAAGCTCCAAAAGAGCTATTATTTTGTTACCTGAAGGAACAAAATTATGCATTAATTATTCTATCAAGTATAAAAGAAACTTATTAAGTTTCAAAGATATCTCGAAGTGGATATATCGAAAACACGCTATTGTAAACCGAAGTTTACTAATACTAATACAAGAAATTGTAATTGTAAATTAGAAGTTTACAAATATAGCAAATGAAATGTTTGCTAATGCTGCCAATGAGATATCAAAGAGGCAAAGAGTTGCATAGAAATATCTCTAGATTTATTTTGAAGCTAAGACAGATAACAAATAAGCCCAGAAGGTAATACGGTGTTTAGTTTCTGTTGTTATTAAAAAAAATTATTATTATTTACATTTATTGTGATCCCATCATCTTATAAATTTGTTGCCATGACAATTTTCTGCTGGAGAATTTTCATATGTGTGATTCTAAATCTGTGAAATTTTGAGTTATTTTGATTATGAATATCTTCATATGTGGTGGACTGTGTATATTTTGCATATATAAGTAAATTGAAGTATATTATTAAAGAGTAATGAGATTATCTAGTGATGTAATCTTATATATTTATTCCTGACGAATCAACATAGATTTTTATTTCGAGCTTTAAAGGGTTTTAAAGTGATTTTGAAATGCATATATATAGAAAGTATGTTTATATGACTCACACTTGAGGGAGAGATTGTTAGAAAATGAGTGTGAGTTCAAATACAAGTATGAGCTAATTTTTAAAAAGTTATATACTTCCCACATAAAGCCTAATATATCTCCCAAAATGGATGTTAGATTATGATCAAAAGTTTACGATTGATTGAGACATATGTTATAGTAAACCGTAAGTTTACTTCGCAAAGACTTTTGTTGTTGGCATGACTTGTTTGATCATCCAAGTCATATATATAATCAAAATAAGATTACGTGTTGACATCCATCGAAGAGCCAGAAGATTCTTCAAGAATAACCAACATATTATTTATGAATTATGTCTTTGCTTGTTCTCAAAAAAATTGTCCATGAGAATATCATTGATCATGTAAAGCCTCCATAAATAGTTAGATCAATTCTTATGAGAACAAAATTTTTATGTTGGTATGTTTGATCTTATATATTGCAGCACTTATAAGCCAACAAAATTCTCCCCATATAATTGGTTTTAGGTCAGGAGCCAGACAAATCCCATCGTATAAAGTTTGTATGTGCGATGATTATTAATCCACCACAATGCACAGAGATGGATATGGAAAGAAAGTTGAGATAAATGTTGTATAAGGACATTCTTCTTCTTGTTTGTCTCTATATGAAACAAAATAATGTTTCTAAAGGAAACAAATGGATTAAGGAAACTTATACTGTATGATTAGTCAATTGATATTTGACATTATTTTCTCAACATAAGGGGGAGAAATTGAATAGCTGGACAAGAGAATACATGGAATGCATTATAGCAAAGTATATATCCTCGAATAAAGAAGTATGAACCAGAAGTTCATCAGGTTATGCATTCATCATATATTTGCCAGATAGAATTACTGACCTAAATGAGATTTATTAAATCTCATATTCCAGCTAAAAATGCTCCAATTAGTAACATGCAGAAGCATGGGTAAGTATTCGGTTCCAAATATAAATATTATAGATAAATTGGAGCATATGATTAAGATGATCATATTAAGAAGGCAGGTACTCCAGAAGAGTACTGAGACATAACTTATTGGAAAACCTCAAGAAAGGTTCAGGTACTTGAGTAATATTGATATTGTTATGTCGAATTGGAAAAATAGAACCGAAAAGATAAAGTTGTCGACAAGAGGATATTATATAAAGATTATTGGCCAAGAGGATAAGTAAAATTGAGAGTGACGCAAATATAATCATATTATAATAGTTAAAGACCTGAAGTCCAAATTGGAATATATGATTTTGTGGTGGATACGATAAACGGCAATTTATGAATGATAAATTATGCGTCTATTAGATATTGTTATATAGCATATGCATATTTCTTATTAAATTATGAAGATTGAATAAGAATCTTCAAAGGATCCAAGAGTGCTAGTAGCACATGTCCCTGAAGGACTCAAGATGCCAGAAGCATCTAATTCAAAGTTCTCGAGAACAATACTTAAGAAGTTTTGTAAGACTTAAAATTATTAGAGCATGTATGATATAATAGTTTTAATGAATATCTGTTGATATGCATCTAGATATATCTTATAAGAATGCCTAGAAATCATGTTAGTATTATTATGATTTTGCTGGAAATATTTAGTTCTTGCAGTACGCAATAGAATATTTGATGACCAAAAAGAAGATATGCTCAAAAGACATTGGAAGTAATGTAGTCATCGGGGGAGTAATACGATGTTGTCAAAAAGAGGGATTCGATACACGCTGTACTCTTTTTCCCTTATCTAGGTTTTGTCCCACTTGGGTTTTCCTATAGAGGTTTTTAATGAGGCAGCATTGGACGGTGTATCAATGGATGTTGTACTCTTTTCTTTGGCTAGGTTTTTATCCCACTGGGTTTTTCCTAGTTAAAGTTTTTAATGAGGCACATTCATAATGGACATTCAAGGGGGAGTGTTATGAATATTCCAATATTGGTGTGAATGTCCACAACCTTTTCAAGAAGAGTCTTTTGGAGTTTCTAAAGCCATGTAACCTATGACATGAATGGCATGGGAGTTTTATATGACTAATGTTAAAAACTTACAAAACCTCATAATATACCATTATGTAGATTTATTCTTTTGTAACTCTTGTAATAGAATTCCTTGCCTATATATAGTAGGCATGTATCAAAGGTTAAATAAGAGTACAATAGAAAGAAGAAGCACTCTCACTTTGCTCTCCATTTCTCTCTTGCATTTCTTCATCTCCCTCATCTTAATCTCTCTTGTTATTTTACTTAGTTTCATAACAACATAATTTTTTTTTTAATTGGTCAGAAAAAAAGGAGCCGGTATCCAAACTTTGCCCCCAATATTTTGCCCAAACAAAATGTGATGGACCCCACATGCGACCCTAAGGGTATGTTTGGTATGAGGGAATGGGAGGGAAGGGAAGGGGAGGGGAGAGAAAGTGGAGAGAGAAATTTTTTTTCTCTCCTTTTTACAAAATTGCCCCTAGATAATTTTCAATATTCCTAAAATGTACTCACAATAAAAAAGAATATTCCCTTCATTAATGGTAAAATAGTAAATGTCATTCCAACATATTTTTTCTCTCCCCTCCCCTTCCCTCATACCAAACATACCCTAAAAGTCCTCCCTCCCACACCCTTCCCTACTACCTAATCTATATTAGCACCTCACCATGGGAAAATTACGTGCAGGTCCCAAGGACCAGAAATAAATACAATTAGGTCTTTTGAAATCACCAAATTACACAAAAAGTTCTTAGAGACTTTTTTGATATTATTGTATTAACAATAGGAAATGTCATATTTACAACAGAAAGTGTCATATTTACAACAACATTTAAACACCTGACCATTTACAATAGAAAGAGTCATATTTACAGCAACATTTAAACAACTGGATTTTGAATATACAGAGGTCATTTAGAACAGAAAAATGCCAGATTTACAATAGAAAGTGCTATATTTACAAAAAAATTTAAAATCTGACCATTTACAACAGAAAATGCTATATTTACAACAAAATTTAAAAACCTGGATTTTGTTTCCATACAAATACTTTTTTGATATGTGAATTTATATTAATATTTTTTTTGCTTTTTTTTTTCTAGTTCTTGGGACCTACACGTAATTTTCCCTATATAAATATATCTAACTAATCATGTTTCCTCCATTTAATTAGGTTTAGGCAAACCTCTAACCCTACCTCTAGTATTTACGCGACTACATTTCTATTTATAAACTATTATTACCTTACATTAAATTTTTCTTTTTATTGAATTGTAGAAAAGATTCTGCAGTACCTGGTTCTTATTTAAAAGTAGTATCTATTAATTAAATCTTACCAATTCTCATTATCAAATGCATCTCTAGCTACTTCTATGCATTATATATGACCCAAACTTAGGTTCCCAAAAGTTAGGGTTTGGAAGCAAAACCTAGGTTTTATTACAAGTCTATCAAACACCACTCTTTTTTCTAGAAGTTATTTTGTATCAAACCTAGGTTTCGTAAAAGTTTGCAAAACACCCATTTTTATCCAAAAGCTATTCTTCAAAAATCATTTTTACCTTATAAACCCCAAAAGCTATTCTCCAAAAGCCATTTTTGTTAGAAACTTAAAAAATCTTTTCGCAACTAAATCAACAGTTATATATTCAAATAAGTATATACTAGAAATATAAGAGATAAGAGAGGAGAATATGAAAATTGTATTTTATACTGGTTCGACCCAATCCTTGACCTACATCCAGTCTCTAAGCTCCACTTGAGATTTTCAATATACTATCCTCTTGTTTAATCCGAACACAAGAGAAGCCTATACAACTTGATTACATTAATATTTATTCAATATTGGAATTATACAAGGACTTAAGTGCAAATAAAAGCTTTATAGATGATCAAGTGGGATAATTTCGATATGAGACCCACAAACTACCTCTCAATTGCATTAAGTTCACGTGCTCCTATATATTACAAGCAAAAACCAACTCCCTCCATTTTTGTGCTCATTCATGCAGTGTTTTGTCCCTCTTATTATTCAATGTCCATTGGATTAAAAACACTCACAGTGCATTTCTAATTTGCTACCTTCGGCCCATACACCATTTCTTTCAGACCCTCTATTTGACTTGCACAAACACAACAAAACCCAACCCATTAACTATTTAATAACTCAGCCCATTACTATTGATCCATCAGCACTTCCTTTCATAACTCAGCTAGCTGCAACGTAAGTAAAATAAAAAAAGAAAAAGAAAAGGAAAAAAAGGGAAAATCCATATGGGGGCCCTTTTTGGAGAAAAATCCCAAAAAGGGCCCCAAGATTCTGACAATCCCAGAAAGGGTCCTTTTCTGGGATTTTTTAGAATTTGCATGAGTTGTAAATGTGACTGATATAGTTGTTAACAGGGGGTTGATATTATTGTTAATGGGCTGATTTAGTTGTTAAAATATTGTTGTAAATGTGACTGATTTAATTGTAAACGAGTTAAAATTTTGTTGTAAATATGGCTGATTTAGTTGTCAACGCAAATCCCAGAAAAGGTCCAAGGGCCCTTTTTAGGATTGTCAGAATCTTGGGGCCCTTTTTGGGATTTTTTCTCTAAAAAGGCCCCGATGTGGATTTTCCCCAAAAAAAAAGGGCATCCATATCAGGCAACCACAATAAACGGATCACGCCACATCCTGCTTTCGGATTCAACTGTACACAAACCAGCAAATTCAAGCCTCCCTCACATGCTTCTCGAGCAGCACACCACCTCCCCACTCCTTCTTATATCTTCAAACTGAGACACAGCCGAGAGAGAGATTGAGAGCAGAAACATAGAGTAAGCGAGAGAGAGGGGGTCTGAGGAAGAAGGAAGAAGCAGACGCATGCCATGAAAGCTGAGAGCCAGAGAATCCCAACGTGTGTTTAAGCTCCTTTCCTTCCGGTTTCTGTAAGCTCCCAACGTTAGCCTCCTTGTATTTATGCACATCAGTTTTGTATTCAAGTCTCTGTTTCTTTAAAACTAAAACAGAGGAAAACTTGATGGGTTATCATATATATATATATATATATATATATGCCACAATGCTGAACCCACAATATATATTTATATATGCATAGTCGCTACATTGAAAAGAGAAAAAGAAATAGAAATATTGCTGGATATGTAAAGGAGAGATTTAGACTTTGCTTCTAATGCTACACGTAGGAATAAAGAGAAAGCTTGCTCCTTGTATATATGTATATATCTGGACTTGGAAATGAAAAAATGGTGTACATATATATATATATATATATGCGCATAACACTGCCTTTAAAAAGAAAGTATATTACTAAGTGTGTATGTGTTCATGTTGCACATTTAAAAAGGAAGTAGGAAACTTGTTGATATAGGTAGAGTTCATTGTACATGAATGCCTAACTTTGCTGAGATGCTGATATAGGGGTATATATATATATATATGAACATTGATGTGAATCATAGAAGGGAAAGAGAATGAAAAAGTTTCTGTCTATAGTATAACTGAACTTTAAGTGTCTAAGTTGAAGTGCTGATATATGTATATATTAAGAAGAAGATTAAGAAGTATATTGCTGTGAAGTTATAAATACGTGATGCAAATGATTTATGGCTATTGTTATTAACCATAGAACACTTAACCATGCTGACATCTTATTCTCGGCCCAAATATTTCTATCATATAGCTTCAGTTATTTTTAATCAAGCAATGACGTTTGACTAAAAATAAATACTTGAATAACCATAGATTTATCTTATTATTAATTATCAAACAATAAATACCCTTAAAAAAACAAGATTATTGTTTGATTAAAAGCAATGACGTTGATCATATATTTTAGGCATATGAATAAATGAGATTAATCATAGATTAGTCTAATTATTAATTATTAAATGATAAATGAAGAATCTTTTTAAGTATATGATTAAAAACAATGATGTTTGATTAATCTATTGTTTGATAAATACAATATGATTCAAGTATTTATATCATATGGTATTGTTATTAACAATATATATATATATATATATATATATATATATTTATGCCTAAAAAGGTATTATTGTTAAGGGAATTTTTAGGGGTTAATAATCATTTTTAATCCTCTAAAAATAATTCGCTTAGTTAGTTACTTTGCAATGCAAGAAGTGATTAATGACAATGATAAACATTTACAGCCATACTTTGACACTTCTACTGATCCCAGCACCTACCGGACAAAGTTATGGAATCAAGCTTAAGGTGGATAATTGTTATCTTATTAGCTTGTATGTATGTATTTCATGTATGACTGATCATGGTTGTTAGATAATTTTGCATGTGTATATCCTAGCTATGGATTTGAGGCTGCGTGTCTCATAAGGCTGTGTGTCCTAAAGGGCTGCGGTCCTTGGCCGATAACTGCGGTTACGGTGTAACTTATTTATTATAAATTATTCTATGCTTATACATGTGTTATACTGTGATTTATATTTCATACCTGTATATAAGATTAACTGTTACCTATAGGGTTCATTCATTTGAACTCCAGACCGCATGAAAGAAACAGGTAGTGGATCGGGATCAAGAAGGAAGATACAGCTATAAGGGTTACAACAGATTTGACTTTTTGGAAAAATAGGGTTAGATAGACTATATTGTATCGTTTATCATTTGTCTATTTTTGGATTATTGTATTAAGATACCCTTAAGGGATCGATTCGAATCGCGAAAATTTTATCCTCATAGTTCCAAACTAAGTTATTTTATGAAAGATTTATTCCATAATTAAGTCATCCAAATCATTTCCATGCCTGTTCTCTATAATTCTGATAAATAAATGTACATTTAGGATGGGTGTTACAATTGCTCGAGCAGACATGAGTAAATAGCCTTTGTATCAGTAAAAGTCACTCATGCTCGAGCAACATCGAGCTCATGTTCGAGCACCATGCTTGGGCATTGAATCTGTAATGCTCGAGTAATGATGAATTTCATTACAGATACAGGTTTAGCAGAAGAGTCTGTTGGTGGTGCTCGGGCAGCATATATGTTATGCTTGAGTAGCCTGCTTGAGTAGACCTGAAAGCTTGCTTGACTAGCATTAGTCAGACAGAGAAGAAATAACAAAAAGAATCATGAATGCTCGAGCGTCATATTTACCATGCTCGAGAAGCATCCTCGAGCAACCCGTAGGCTTTGCTCAAGTATACCTTAGATAGAGAGAAGTTAAGATGAAGATTGAGACTGCTCGAGCAAGCTGAAGGTTCTGCTTGAGCACCATGCTTGGGCAATGTATAAACCTTGCTCGAGAATCATGCAAATAGAGAGAAAGAATATAAGTTTATCAATAGTGCTTGAGCATAGATTTACCTCTGCTCAAGTAACATGCTCAAGCTTTACTTACTTGCTCCTGAAGCAGCAGCTTGACAGAGAGTATTCTTCATTCTAGCTCGACCGTGCTCGAGTACCAAGAATGCCTTGCTCGAGAAAGCTTCTCTCATCAAGTGTGAATAAGCATAATACTCTCCAGTACAAAGCTCAAGTTCCAGAATGTAGAGCCTTTCAAGAAACACAAATATTGGTAGCACAATAGCCAATTTCCAATAAGTGTAAAGTCTTCAATATAGCTCCAATTTTGGAAAACTACCCATTCTCAGAAAGCTCTTTAAGTCTTCTTTTCATTGCAAGAAAAATCAGCTTCAAACTCATTGTATTTCGTCCGTTATCATTAGATGAATGGATGTTGTTCTTCACCAGCGTTTTTTGCAACATCCTGAACTAACCGTCAAATTCAAAACATCATATCTCCTTCCACTACTCTTTTTTTTCTTCATGATCTTTATGTTTTTTGGAAGGTATGTGAGTCTAGTTCCATATGCCACCAATTTCAGCTCAATCGGATGTGTGGTTTGTGAGATACAGCTAAATTACCGAAGCTTGGTCTGCTGTGTGGCGTGAATTTCACTGTCATCTTCCTAAATTCATAACTCTCTCATTTGAACTCATTTGGGCTTGAATTTTATATCAAAATGATGCATTGGGAGTCTAGTGTTATATAAAATTGGTTTCACCTCAATCGGACTTCTAGTTGGAAAGATATCATCGAATTACCAAAGGTCGCCCAAGTGAAACATGAAACAGAGTTGAACAGAGTGTTGAAAAACGATGTTGCTCGAGCACCAGATTTTCTCTGCTCGAGTACCCTTCTCAAGCATGGTATTTTTGTGCTCTAGCATGACCTTGTTTTTGCAAGAATAAGAGCTGGAACCGTAGCAATGTCCTGTAGCAAACTACTATTCATCCGGAAACTTGAACTTTCTTATTTTAACTCCGAATTGAGCTGTTCCAACTTCTGTTTGATCATAGAGCCTTGAATATTGATATTCCCATAATGTTTAACAAGTTCTTCTTTCTTCAATCTCCATTCTTGATCATTCTTCATTATTTAAACTTGGACTAACCTACATTAAACAAAGTAGTTAGTCAATGTATATGATATAAACTTTTTACTCTGAATAATGACATCTATATAAGACATCATCAAAACTAATCATATCCAACAATCTTTACCTTGTAAATCATGAAAATCATTTTTCAGTACAAGTCAGTATCCTGAAATATTTCATGATCTATAAAATTTATTTTAGGATATTAAAAAAAAAAATTCAGGATAACAACTGATCTTGAAAAAATATTTCAAGGTACCGACGGGTACTAAAAATATACTTAATACTGACTAGCATTGAAAGGATATTGTTCATACTCTAAAAAATTTATTTAGGATATTAAAAAATATTTCAGGATAACAACTAATCTTGAAAAAATATTTCAGGGTCGACAATATTGAGAAAAAAATTTCATGGTACTAATGGGTACTAAAAATATTTTGAAAAAATATTCCCTGATCTTGAAAACAAAACTTTAGGATATTGAAAAAAAATTTGAGGGTAATGACTAATCTTGAAAAAATACTTGTGGTACATAAAGGTACTAAAAAATATCTTAAGGATACTGACTGATACTAAAAAAATATTGATGATGGCAGAGGAGAGACAAAAAGCTTAAAAAATAGCTTTTCACAAAACCTAAGTTTTGATGCAAAATAGCTTCTGGAAAAAATTAGAGGTGTTTGGTAAGGTTATAACAAAACCTAGGTTTTGATGCCTGATTCAGGGGTGTTTGACAAACTTTTGCAAAACCTAGGTTTGATGTAGAATAGCTTCTGGACATTTTGGAGTGTTTGACAAACTTTTTTCAAAACCTAGGTTTTGAAGTTATCCAAACACTCATTTTTATCCAAAAGCTATTCTCCAAAAATCATTTTCACCATGTAAATCTCAAAAGCTATTTTTCAAAAGTCATTTTTACCTCGTAAATCATGAAAATCATTTTCCAAAAGCTACATCCAAACGGACTCCCATAAGGCCAAGTATAAATGTGGACAAAAGGCCATGCCAAAGATTCGTAAAAAGAAGAGCTCTTCTCTTACCGATTTGTGGGGTCAAAGATGAACAACCGCTAGTTAACCTTATTCCTGGTTATGAGGAATTGACCGATAACAATGAGAAGGTGGCTTATTATGTTATTCCTTGGGGAGAATGGGATAGAGAGAAATTTAGGGTATTGAAAAATTCTTCAGGTACTAATTAATACTAAAAAGATATTTTAGGGTATTGAAAATTTCTTTAGGGTACTAAAAATATTTTTAATTTTTTTAAAAAATTAAAAAAGCATGATTGTGTGGCATACTATGAGATGTTAGATTGATCTAATGGGTGGAAATTAAGGTTTCTGAGGGACATTGAGAATTTTACTTATGAAGAAATCCGGTTCTGAAAAAGTTGCCCTTTTTTTATTATAAATAAACGAAGCTTAAACAAACGAAACAAAAAAACTAAAAACAGATTACAGTCTCAATCCTCTCCTCACATGTCGTACTCCAGCCAGATCTGCAACAAGGAAGCAATGAAGACCAGTAGGGGGATCAGAGAATGGGATTCATCCGGAGCCTCCACATGCGTCAAAGCAAAATTAGCCAACCTCTGCACACTGATTTCCCTCCCTTAGAACATGGCTATATTGTAAAACCCACTGTCTGCGGGTGAATGCTCATATCCGAGCCACCAGATGGGACTCACGAGCTGCATTACCTCGTTTAGATAGTAATGCAATGACTGAAAGACAGTCACTTTCAACAATAACATGCCTCCAACCTGCCTCCCATGCCATCTCTAATCCTCTCAGGACTCCCCACAGCTTAACTAACATCGCTGAGCACCTTCCAAGTCGTGTAGCAAAGCCTCTAACCCACTTACCAGAGAAGTGTCGCAGCAAACCCCCACAAGCCGCCACCTGTTCTGCACCCTTTGATGCCCCATCTGAATTAAGCTTCACAAATGGGGCTTCTGGAAAGGACCAGCAAACATTTGAATGATTCTGTGCTACCCGCTGAAACCCCCCTTCATCCCTTCTAGATTTTAAGTCTCCCAATAACTTAAGAATGGGCCTTAGACCATATTTAAACTGAGCATCCGGACTGTTATGAATACATTCATTTCTCCATTTCCAAATAAACCAGCAAGAGACAATAAATAAGTCATGCCAATACAATCTGCTAAGAATAATTTCATCACATTTCCAATTCTTCGTTACCCATTCAATCCAATCATAGCCAAAAAAAGAAAGGGAATGATCAACAGGTACCACCTCATACCAAAAAGCACGAACCACATGACAGTTTCTGAACGCATGTAGACTGGATTATGCTTCTTGATGGCAGAGTGGGCAAAGTCCATCGTTGTCAGACCAAACACTGATCCACGACATCAAAGGGAGTCGCTGATGAAATAATTTCCACCCAAATATCTGTACTCTATGCGGCCCCACCCACTTCCATAGCTTCATCCATATGTCACCATTAATACTAGATTGTTGAAATCCATATTCGGCTAAATAAAGATAACAACTTTTAACATTAACACCAATTAAGTTGCCCTTTGATTCCCAGATTTCATAAAAATTTAAATGATATATGATGACGAGATGTTATTTTCTTTGGTAAATTAATTAAACTAAATAAGTTATATTAATATGTATATATCTATTATTTTTAAAATAATTTATTATATATATAAACTTATATTATATTGGGTCCTAAATATAAGATAAAGTTTATAGCATAATTTGTACTATAAATTTTGTCTTATATTTAAGACCGGAGTATATGATGTAATACCCGGTAATATATATTATGATTAAGTAGTTTATTTAACTTTTTGAATTTTATATAAAAAAAATCAGTTGACTCTTACTATAATAAAAAAAGGATGGAGTAATTTACACAAACAATAATAAATAAAGTCATATTTTTTATTCCTACTGTACTGATAATGTTTTTCATTTTTTTCCTTTTATATTTCTGTTTTCAACCTTTTTTCTCTTGCCTCCGTTTTCCCTACAAAATGGAAAATGGATCGAAAGCCCAAAGGAGGAGATGGCATGGGGGTTAAAATAAAAAGGATGGATTTTATAGTTAATTAAAAATAAAATAAAAATTTAATCATAAAAATATTTTTCATCGGAAGCATAAAAAGAATTAACAAAATAAAAAATTAAATGACATAAATATTTTCTTTTTTTAACATTAAAGTACGACGTATATAGGCCTCAAATTATAAAGAGTATGAAAATTTCCATCCTTCTTACATAATACTTCTCTTACTTAATATAGGCTATAGTTGTCCCACGATTTTTAATATAAAACATAGTTGATTTTTTTAGAGAGATTAAAGAAGCTAAATAAATTAGTTAATCATAGCATATATCGTATATCATTTGATTATATATCAATTTATAAATAAGACAAATTAATTTAGTATTAAAAAGATAAATATCAATATAATTTAAAGTAATTTATTTAGTTTCCTTAATTTCTCTAAAAAAAATCAACTTTGTTGTATATTAAGAACATTAGGATTATTACTAATGAACTAGTAACTTATGAGTAGTATAAAAGATTTTTTGTAAGTGAAAAATTCTAAATTTAATCCTACTTATAATTTCAAATTTCCTGGCTCTTTAATTAAAATAAATAAAGGGGATATTTTTTGGATTATATTTTTTTAAAAGTCCTTACCATTCTCTTTCATCATTTGTGACTTTGGGGTCAACTCTCAAGTCCCAACAAGTCATACCCTTTGCTTTTACTTTGGGAAAATCACGTGCAGGTTCCAAGCAAGACAAATAAACACAATTAGGTCCTTTGAAATCACCAAATTACACCGAAATCCCTAGAGACTTTTTTAATATTATTTTTATGAACAACGGGAAGTGCTATATTTACAATAAAATTTAAAAACCCGACCATTTGCAATAGAAAAAAAAAACTATATTCACAACAAGAAGTGCCATATGTACAACAAAATTTAAACACCTGAATTTTGTTTCAAACTCAAGTCCCTAAGTGTATAGAGGTCATTTACAAAAAAAAAAAAAAAAAAAAAAAAAAAAAAAAAAAGAGAGGCTAGATTAGCAACAGAATGTGCTATATTGACAACAAAATTTTAAACGTAGCCATTTACAACGAGAAAAAGCCATATTAACAACGAGAAAGTGTTATATTTACAACACAATTTAAAAACCTGGATTTTGTTTCAATACAAATAATATCACAAAAGTCCCTATGGACTTTTTCAATATGTGAATTTCTATTGAGACTTTTTTGTAATTTTTTATATTCCTTGGGATCTGGCTGTAATTTTCCCTTTTACTTTTGCTTTTACAAAAAAAAAAAAAAAAAAAAAAAAAAAAAAAATTAACTTCAGGAGGGCCCACTTATTTGAATTTATCCATGATCATCATCATTTGGGGCATTTGATTGTATTTTAGACTTAGAAGACGGTTTGGAATATGAGAAAGGAGCATTAATTTAATTTATTTATATATTCTGTGCCAACAGACCCAACTATAAGGTGTAAGATCTTGATTATGCCATAAAAGAAAGCGGAAATTAATAAAATGGGGGTTTCTTACATTTATCTATTTTTTCTTCCATTATCAAATATTATGTCTTTGTGGTCAACAGGTCAAGCTATCACTGGATTTAGGGGTTGTTGTCACTTTATTGTTGTTTAAAAATTGTTTTATTTGTCCGGCACTCCCACATGACTATTGGAAAAGAAAGAATTTGAAAAATTATTTATATTATGAATGTCCTTGTTTATCTTGTAAATGTCCTCACTTATCTTTTAAATCCCTTATTTATTTTTTGAATCACCTCATTTCAATATTTCAAAGCAGACTTCACTCTCTCTTCAAATTCATAGATCAACAAATGCCTCTCTCACTTATTTATCTCTTGTTTCAACCTTTGGGGTCAACAAGTGAAGTAAAGTTATCCTAGGTTTGAGACTTTTGTGGATTGCTGTGTTGCTTCATTCTAAAGAAAATCACATGAAGGTTATCAAAAAAGTCCCATATAAAATTCGATGTAAAATAGGTCTCATTAACAACTTTTTCGTAGATAATTAACAACTCCATTTATGGGTTTTAACAACTCTTTGGAATCTTTTTGACATCAAAATCATTTGTGGGACTTTTTTAACATTTTTTTTTTGTCCCTTTGGACTTTAAAGGGATTTTCCTTTCATTCTATTCATTTATGTATCATTTGGGAATTTTCTTGTTTTGGAGGGTGAGGGTATTTCCTGTTCCATTTCTCTTCTTTTTTCCATCCTTATTTGGTATAAGGAATTTGGACAGGAGGAGAAGGGAGTATTTTATAAGTTAGATTTTAAGAAATTAGAGAATTGACATTTAAAAGATTTTAATTAATTTTTCTTAAATTTTTATTTTATATCCTCTCTATTTTAAAATTTTATAACCCCACTTGTACAATTTTTGTAAATTCAACTCATAAATTTTTTTGGGAAAATTATGTACAGGTCTTAAGGACCAGAAATAATTACAATTAGGTCCCTTGAAATCACCAAATTACATAGAAGTCATTTGGGACTTTTTTGATATTATTTGTACTAACAGCAGGATATATCATATTTACAACAAAAAGTACCATAAAACACCTGACCATTTACATCAGAAAAAGCCATACTTACAACAGAAAGTGTCATATTTACAACAACATTTAAATACCTGAATTTTGTTTCAAACTCGAGTCTCTAAATGTACAAAGGTCATTTACAATAGGAAATGCCAGATTTACAACAATAAGTGCTATATATACAACAAAATTTAAAATCTGGCTATTTACAACAGAAAAAGCCATATTTACAACAAAAAATGTTATATTTACAATACAATTTAAAAACATAGATTTTGTTTCCATACAAATAATATCAAAAAAGTCCCAAGGGACTTATGTGTAATTTGGTGATTTCAAGGGACCTAATTGTAATTAGTTACGGTCCTTGGGACCGATTGTAATTTTCCCCAAAATTTTCTTCCCCCCCCCCCCCCCCCCCCCCCCCCAATCCTATCAAACTCCCACAAACCAAACAACCCCTAAGTTCACCCAACAACTTTACTTATTTATTTAATATTTCTTATCAACAACTTTGAAGTTGTATTGTGCTTTCATTTCTTTATATTTTCTTTTACAAGAAAATTTCTAAGCTATTTCTGTTGTGGCAGACAACGTTCTTTATGCGCACCCTACCATAGCCTAATTAGCAAATCCTTATTCCATCCAAAATTTAGCAACTAAACACTAATTTGCATACATTAAAGAAATTACCTTTTTTCCCTTTAATAATAAGAGACAAGGAAATTAGTTAAGTTAATTATTTATATTAAATGTGTGTTAATTATTTTCTGAAGTATCCTCTTTAATCATTTATATTGAAAACAATCCTTGACAAAAATTCTATTAATATGTGTAATCAATGGGGGAAAAGTTTATGAATATAAATTTAAGAGACAATGTGGATTGAGCTACTCCTCTTATCCTAAATATAGGAGCTAGTTAAGGAGTTATGTTAACACTCTTTTTTAAAATAAAACCTCAATCCATTTTACTACTATTTCTAATATACATTTATCATTTTTCTCAAACTAATTTACGTAGCATGCAAAGTGATACTACTCTGGTTCTAAATACAGGACATAGTTTGTAATGCAAGTTGTACTATCGATGATGTCCTATATTTAGGACCGGAGCTAGTATATAATTTGATGTTAAAGAAAGATATTTTAGGGAAATCAAGTCCCATTTGATATAATCAAGGAATCTATTTTCCCTCCTAAATCTACCTATATTAGTTAAATAGTTCCAGACCAGATGAGTGTTATATTTAATTAGGATCAAAACAGACCACAATACTAGCTCTTATATTTAAAATCGGGAAAAATAATAATTCATATAACGAAGCTTTTGAGGGTCATACAACATACATATTTTGGACTCTCTAATATCTCAACTCTCCTTATTACTCCTTCTAATAGATCAACCTACTAATTTTTGTAATTATTATATTTTATATAAAGTGAAAGAAACTTTGATATTTTACTGTGTTTAATTGCAAGAGATTATTTAGTTGGGAGATTTTTTTTTTTTTTTTTTTTTTTTTTTTTTTAGTTTTTTAAGAAATTTTAAAGCGAGGATTCTTACAAAAATATATGCTGTAGATAAAAAATCTTGGGGTAAAGTATATTTTAAATTATTTAAAGTTACATGAGATATACCTTTAGTATCTTAATTTTATAAAGTATACTTTTAGTCTATAATTCTAACACATTAATATTGTTAACGGAAAATGCTAACACAACAAACTTATATGATAACTATGTAATTAAGAGAAATTCTTACATGAATTAGAAGCACCGCATTCTCCATCCTCTTACCAATAAAAATATAACACAAGCTGACAACAGTTGTTGAGGATTGAATCTTCAACCATATCACTCTTTAATGCCAGTTTCCCCAACAATGACCACCGAGTAATGTTGCTGGATTGGAAATTAACGCATTCCCTTTGATTACTTGTCACTGTTTTTTCACCCTTTTCTTGAAAAAAATATAGTTAAAACAATTAAATTCCTAATTCAAAAAAAAAAAAAAAAAAAAAACTTCAGTAGAAAGGAAGAGATCAAAAGCCATAAAAGCAAATCACAATCCACAAAAGAGAAACAATTGAAAGAGTTACAGTAAATTGAATAAAAGAAATCATATATTGTTATTATTATTAAAAGATGAAATATCTTTACTGTGGGTATTGATGGGCACGAGTAGTGGTAATAGAAATGGCGGTCCTCAGGATGGGGCTTCACCAAAAGGTGTAACTCAGATGCCTTTCCGGTTTATTGCTTCCTGGCTTCTTCATGAAGAATTTAATGGTTTGGTTAAGGACAAGTGGTGCTCGTCAAGAGAATGGTCGGTAAACATTGAGAGCTTCACAATTGCTTGTCAACGTTGGAACAAGGAAGTGTTCGGCAATATCCGAGTCGCAAAAGTCAACTCCTACGAAGACTGGATGGGATTACTCATGCAATCACGAGAGGTGGGAATACCATGTTTTTTGAAGACCTCAAGAGAAGACTCTGGAACAAGGAAGTGGTTGGAGCTTGATGAGACTCTAACACAAGAAGCCTTGCTATGGGCTATTGATGGTGATAGAAAGCTAGGATTAATTGGGCTATTGATGGTGATAGAAATACACGGTTGTTTCATGTCAACTTTACGCAATCACAAGCTAATGGTGGAGCTTGATGAACTCTAACAAATAGAATTGATGCGATAGAATTGTGTGAATGAAGGGAGTGGTGTTTTGAGGAGGATAGTATAAAAGATCATGCAACGATATACTTCTCCAATCTCTTCAAGGAGGAAGTAGTGGAGCGCCCAAGTCTTATACGTAATATTGGCTACCCAGGCTTAACAAAAAACGCTTAAACGAGTATGTCTAAGGGATGTAGAAGAGGGGAGATCCGGACGCCTTGTTTAGTATGGGGGCTCGAAGGCACCAGGGCCGATGGCTTCCATGCTTTATTTTTCCAACACCAATGGAAAACCGTCGAGAGAGTCCGTGGTTCACTTTGTGAGGCAAATATTTCTTCATCCAGAGAGGATATGTGAAGTAAATAAGACATTACTGGTCTTAATCCCGAAGACAGATCACCCCGAGATGTTTAAGGATCTTAGACCAATAAGCCTATGTAACATGATTTACAAGCTGGTTACAAAGATCGTGGCAAACCGAATGAGGGGGTTTATGTCCCAAGTTATATCCCCGAATCAATGTAGTTTTGTCCCAGGTCGGCATAGCTCGGATAACATTATCGTGGCCCAAGACGTTATTCACTCCATGAGAACAATGGGTGGAAAAAAGGGATTTATGGCTATTAAGATCGATCTGGAGAAGGCGTATGACAGGGTGAACTGGAAGTTTCTGCTTAGTTGCTTGCATGAGCTCAACCTTCCTACCAACCTCATTAGGGTGGTGGAGCAATGTATTAGCACTGCTAATCTTCAACTTTTGTGGAATGGTAGTAAGGCGGACTTCTTCAACACTTCCTGCGGGGTTAGACAAGGTGATCCGCTCTCGCCCTACCTATTTGTAATATGCATTGAGAAGTTGGCACACATGATACAAGAACGTATGGCAGTGAAGAAGTGGAAACCTATATGCCTTACTAAGATCGGGCCACCAATATCACATTTGTTCTTTGCTGATGATATTATCCTGTTTACAGAAGCCTCGCTCCAACAAGCAAGAATGGTAAAAGAGTGTCTGAGTCATTTCTGTGAATGCTCAGGGCTTAAAGTCAATGATTCGAAGACTCGGGTGTTCTTTTCCAAGAACATAAATCATATCAGAAGTGCGGAAATTAGCGATGCACTTGGTTTCACTCTAACGGCGGATCTTGGAAAGTTTCTTGGGGTGCAACTGCATCATAAGAGAGTGGGATTGGACTCGTTTCAAGCGGTCATTGATAAGGTCAAGGACCGGGCCGGGCGTGGTGGACCCCTAAGACTTTCTCCTTAGTTGGAAGAGCTACACTTGTTTCCTCGGTGTCTTCCGCTATCTCGGCATACACAATGCAAACATCCCACCTACCTAGTACGGTTTGTGAGGCCCTGGACAAGCAGAATAGATCCTTTTTGTGGGGTAGCACGGTAGAGAGTCGTAAAGTGCCACCGGGTTGCTTGGGATGAGGTGTGCATGGAGAAGCGAAAGGGCGGGTTGGGGTTGAGGCATGCAAAGTACCAAAACCAAGCCTTCCTTATGAAGTTGGGATGGAGACTAGTCACGCATAGGGAGGACCTATGGGTTAAGGTTGTACGGGACAAGTATAAATGTAGGGATGCCTTAATTCCTCGCATTGAGGCTACACGACCTGGTTCAAATGTGTGGACAGGAATTAAGCGAACTTGGGATAAAGTTCAAGGGGGGATCGAGAGTACAACTAATCCACCCGGCGTGCGATGGAAGTGGGAGAGGCATGGTGAATTCACAGTGAAAATCGGCATATAGCGTGGTTTCTAACAAGGGAAGGGAACATGGATACAACTGGGAGCGCATTTGGAAGGTTCGAGCGCCACACGGGTGTAAGATGCTCCTTTGGTCGCTAGCTCGTAAGTGCACGCTCATGAATGCAAATCGAATGAGACGGAGAATGACGAATGACCTAGAGTTGTGCCCATGTGGTGCATGGTGCGAAGATATTATTCATGTATTTAGGGATTGTACGCACTCACGTTCCTTATGGAGAAAAGTGGTGCCCCCGGACAAGTGGCGCACATTCTGAACAAGCCTTTATTAGAGTGGATATGGTGGAACATCAGTGGTAGAAGCAATGCGAATAAGGAATGAGCATCCCGATTCACTATACTATCTTTGGTGGATCGGAAGGTGAGAAACTTATTTGTGTTTGAGAAGCAATTCACCCCTAATAGTAACATCATTGCTAGCACGAATGCGATGTTGGAGAGTAGGAATAGTATGAATAATCGTCTAGCGGTATGCCACTTAACGGCATTACTCTTACTACTAGTCGTGGGTTTTGGCATCCGCCAGAAGCCGGTTGGGTAAAGGTGAATGTGGATGGTGCCTATTCTAGAACTACAAATAAGGGAGCCTGTGGAGGGATCATTCGAAGTTCTTCTGGCTCCTTTCTTAGGGGATTCTTTCACTCTATTGAAAGGGGCGATGAGTTGACTGCTGAAGCGTGGGCTTGCCTATTAGGCCTCAAAACTGCTTGGGCGATGGGCTTTCGGAAGGTTTGGTTGGAATCGATTCTATGGAGTGTATTACATTACTTTCGCATGCACGGGGAGGTTCTCACCGTGACTCGACATTCGGATGAGGTGAAGCAACTACCGAGATGGAGTGGGAAACTAAGGTGTTGCATGTGCCTCGGTCCGGAACAAAGCGGTGACTTTCTAGCATTAAAGGGACTAGAATCGGGATGGGGGTTCCATGAAGTGTATCAACCTTCAGAGGCTCTTGAGGTTATCCTCCGTCAGGATTGTAACGGGTGTAATACCCTAGTAGGAGGTAGGTATCCCAATCTTATAAAAAAAAAAAGAAATGGCGGTCCTCCTGAATCACATCCCCGACCCCGAGAGCGGGGGGGGGGAAAAAAACATAGATATAATAGTTCTTCAAATTAAAAAAATAAGGTGAAAGAAAGAATAAGAACTTTGCTTTTTGAATAAAAATAAATGAAGAGTTTAGTCAATAATTAAGTCCACCCATAATTTTAAAGGTTTTGGGACTCTGTTTTTCAAATGTTAAGGGACAAAAAATTTCAAATGTTTAAGTTTATTAAATTTCAAATGTTTAAGTTTATTAAGGACGAGAGGTAATCTTTTTTTTGTCAGGAGTATATAACAGACATACACATAGTATATAGTTTTCAGATCTCACATGTTAAAGTTTCATTAGATCTGCTAGTGAAAGTAGAGATATTTGCAGAATTTTTTCTTGAAATATTCTTGATTGTGAAGAAGAAAAGAGAGAAGTATGTAAGTATTACCCTGAAAGTAAAGAGAAGATACTTCGCAGAGATTTCATACAAATGTTAGTTTTTAGGATGCGTAAACTTCCTCCGATCCTATTTAAACACATCTACAGTTGGCTCTCAACCTGCTGAGTTTATATATACGAAAATTCAATTTGCAAGCAGGCTTGGACTAGTCCTGGATATGGAAAAGAATAGTGACGTGTTAAATAAAGTGACGTGTTTGCTTCATCATGTCCATAGAAATAAGACTACAGTGGATAATAATTCCAGGAAAACAACATATGGTGCACTTAATATTAGCTAATATCACATCAAGATATTAATTACGTGAATTATTGATAAAAGAAGTTAATTTGTAAGGACAATGAACTATTTTCAATTATAAAGAAGACACTTGAGAGGATAGATTCCCAGTATTCAAAACAAATCTATATATTGATAGTCAAGTTACCTGGCGCACTATTGAAATCTCATTATAAAAATAAATAATAATAAAAAAGTCAGTTTGGGCCATCAAAAGGTCCACACGTGAACTTAAACTTAATTTTAGCCTGCTGGGTTATAATATATTGTCTTGCCACATCAACCTCCATGCTAGCGTCTTCGATTAACGTAGGTATACTTAATGGTCAATGTAAACATCAACGATGACATTTTCACCCCGATTAGAAAGTTTCATTAGTTTTGCATCCAAAATAATTTTAAGATGTCAAGTGCACATTGTGAAAAAATTAAAAAGTAGATTTGCACATTTTCCCAAATTCATAATAAACACATAATCTCTTTTAGTATGTACTCCCTCATATATCATATCCTTTGGCCTAATAGTCACTTCCCTAGATTTTTTTCCCCATACAAATAACTTCTTGGTTGAGATGATAAATAGTATCATAAAAATAAGAACACAAGTTTGAATCCCAATAAGCGCGTTTGTTGGGAAGGCAAAAACTCTTTGTACCTAAAGTCTAAAAAACGATTATATCTTTGACCAAATTAAAAAAAAAAAAAAGGAATTCCTTCTATCGTTAAAAGAGCTATCACCAAAGTCTATGTGCCTTGACCTTTGATAATACCCAAGAGTGAAGTTGGTATGTTTGGACAAGACAGTTGAAGAATGAATTTGAACCAAATTCACACATCCCTCAAGATCCATACTTTCAATTTTAGGGGTATGAGAGAAATCTGGGGATGCAATGTCAAATAAAATAGATCCAAATTTACACAACCACCTAAGCCTAAGCTTTGGGGCCACAGATAGATTGGGAAGTGCCATAAGATATTTTGAGTGACTTCGATCAATCTTCTTTAAATTTGAAAATTTGAAAATTCCAGTCTAAAAAGTATTTCTTAAGACTGGTAGCATATCCGATCTTAAAAGTAATAGATTTTTAGATCATTTGTATCGAGACTTGTTTCAGAGCTGGTCTAAGATGCATTTTATATCCGGTTTAAAAAGTCTTTTTTCTATTAGTGATTGTTAAATATATTAGATAGACAAATAATTTAATCTTGAGTTTCGCTAATGAACCAGCCTTCTTTGAACATAGAAAACAAAGCACTTACTTGTCTTTCATTCCAAAGAATATGTTGATGTATCTTACTTATACATGTAAATAACAAATAGAACGAGTAATTATACTTCTTTTAGAAAAATCTAAATGATCATTTTCTTTTAGATTATTAAAATTAGTATTCAAAGAATTCATTTTATGTTGCAATAAATAAACTGGTCATAACAAATACTCACTTGGACAAGCTACCAGCTTAATTACATGCACACTTTTATATATATTTCAATAATTAATAATTCAGACCGAACAACTAACGGATTTTAAATACTTTTATCTTGCCAAAGCCTTTTGCACTAAATTATTCAATGCTTCCTTTAGTTTTTTTTTTTTTTTTTTTTTTTTAACTTTTTGTTCTTGTGACTGGTCTAATTGGAAAAACTCACTCATGTTCCAAGGACTAGAAAAAATATAAAAAAAGTCTTAGTGTAGATTACTCTATCAAAAAAGTCCTATTGTAGAATCCTCTATAAAAAAAAAGTCCTCAGAGACCTCAGTGATATATATAGGCTTGACAATAATTACTCTATGACTTGTAAATATATGACATCCATTTGTCAAGAGGAGCTAGTTTAGTTAACATGGATGAGCTTGTCAATGGTCATTCTATCACTACAAAAAAAGTCAGGATTTGTCTTTCGCAAAAAGGATTTGCGATGAAATTCCACCGCAAAGAAAATTTTACGACGGAAAAAATAAGTTCCGTCGCAAAATTCCAATTTTTCGACGGAAATTTTGAAATTTGCGACAGAATAAGGTTTCCACTGCTAAATTGGTTTCTTGCGATGGAAAATAATTCCGCCACATAATTGGTTTCTCCGTCACAAACGACGGATCAGATGATCCGTCAAACCACCAACATTTTGTCTGCCAGTTTGCGATGGACCGATTTCTCGATTGCAAACGGGCATTATTTGCAATGGATTTCTAAAATCTGTTGCAAAACTTCTAATTTGAGATGGAATTTCAAATCCGTCATAAAAATCCCCAAAATCTGCGACGGAAAAAATTCCATCGCTATTTTCTAGTAGTGTATAACTTATCAATATAGTCATATACACTTGTCAATGAGAGCTGCTTTAGTTATTATATATATATATATATATATATATATAGGAATATATATTTGTTAATAAGGTAAGTTCTCATTTGGAATCTATTTCACTAAGGTCATATGAACTTTTTTTGATAAAGGATTCTTTTTACACTGAGACTTTTTTAATAAAGGAATCTACAATGAGACTTTTTATTTAAAAATAAAAAATTTCAAGTCCTTAGGACCTAAGTGAGATTTTCCAATTAAAATTTGTAATGCAAAGGGCAGTTTGAAGCTGAAGAGACATGAGTTAGTGTTGAAGAGCCCAATTGTTGTTTCCCATCACCCAGTTAGATAATCATACGTAAAAAGGGATTGACCATTGAGAATATATTATTTCACTATAACTTTCGTTCATGCATTAAATTTAAAAATAAATTTTAGAATAAAAAATATCCATCACAAAAAAGACAAATATTCCAAAGTTTAATTGCACTATGGGGCTAGTCCGATTCAACTAGCTGGAAGAGTTTTGATTGGTTTGATGTGTTGTTGCAATTTCTTACCCTAGTGACGCATTTGGGAAAATTTTACTTAGCTCATGTGGAGGTAACATCCAAAAGATTCTAAAATTTCAATGCACCCCTTGAGTTAAAATAAATTTAAGTTTTGTCAATGAAAAAAGGGTAACGCCCTTGGTTTATTTTTTCATAAGGGCATTTACAACATAAATAAGGGCATTTACAAGACAAAAAATGGAATTCAAAAAATAAACAATGGGTATTATTGTCTTTTCACCCACAAACCTTAATTTCATTTTGACCTAAGAGAGTGCAGTGAAATTTCAAAATATTTTGGAGTTAACTAAAATAAAATTGCTTCTCTATGGGCTAAGTGAAATTTTACCAATAATGTTTAATGAAAGGCCAGTTTATATACCCAAAAATGAAGTCCTAATAATCAGGAAAAAGATACCTATGATTACCAACATACTAGCCGAAGCAACCAATATCAAGATATGGATGCTCGAGGTGTTGCATCTAATTGAGGTTGAATCCCTTTGCAACATCCATGAGAGTGTGGAAGTAGTGATTTGAGGAATGCTGCAACCTCCATCATTCCCAATCATAATATCACTCTCTTTTATTGTCATTAGCGTCAATAAAGACGCGCGACTGATGTTGTTGGGAAGTCTTGTGAATGTAGCATTACTACTGTTACTACCACTTGTTTGTGTATCATAGTTTGGGTCTTTGCCGGTCCGAGTTTAAATTAATGAGTTGAGTTAAACTCAGTAAATTGGGCCATTAGTGGGGTTGTAAACTTGTAACCCATAATAGCAATACAATCTTTGGGATAATCAATATAACGAACCTGAATGTTTTGTCTCTCACAATCATCTTTCTCCTTTTCCTCTCAAAATTTCTCGATAAAAAAAAAAAAAAAAAAAAAAAAAAAATTGAATGGTTGAAATGTTCTTATAAAATATTATTATAATATATAAAAAAATTAACCATTAGAATTTGATTTGGCCAGTCATATTTGCTGTAATACCCAAAATTTATATTTCTCTTGAATATTATATTTTGGCAAATTAATACCTAGGAGAATATGTTGTCTCTAATTTTGGTAGTTTATTTATTTATTTTCTTGGGTAAATTTTCCTTGGAAATTAAAGAGGCAAAAATCCAATTTTCTAATTTTGGATTTGGGATCATAAATTGCCCTATGATTATTAAATTAATACATGGTGCATAAATGACCATGAAAAGCCAAAAAGTTGTGAGAAAATAATTAAACCAATTAGAGAAAATTGCCAACAATTAGTGGATAATTCAATCTACATGAATTGAATTAATTTCATAAAAATTCATAATTAATTTAGTGGCATATGTTAAAGACATAATTAAGGATGTGTTACCTTAATTAAGAACCAATAGCTAATAAAGGTCTAAAGTAATCACATGAATTAAAGCCTAAATCCAAGTAGTAATTCATGAACCAATAAGGGTTAAAGGCATGGGTTATTGGAGACAATGAGAACACAAATCAAGAGTGTATGTTGGCGAGAGGGGCCAATGTTACACTAAGGGAAAAGCAAAGAAGAATTAAACAAAAATCTAGATATTATTTTAATTAGCCACATGGTGTAGTTAAAGTCAAATAGCCTTGTTGGCACCATGAGAGTCAAGTGTTCCAAAGATAATATCTCAAGTAATTAAGCCAATAAAAGTAAAATAATATTTGCCTAATTGAACACTAATTCTCATGATTAGTTCATAAATCAATTAATCAATCAATTATTGTCAAAAACAATTAAAGGTTAAATTCAAACAAAGGCACATATTGAAATTGGGATAAAGTGTCATCATAATTTTTACCCAACTTATACAATTAATTCTAAAATGATGGGAAGGCAATTAGAGACTTCTAATTAAGCCATGATGTTCAAAGTAAAAAGGTTAATAAAGAGACTTAGATAAACCCTATAGTTAAAAGTATTCTTGCTTAGTTAAACTATCACTTTGCATCTAGTTACAAAGGATACTTAGAGTAACTGATTTGATCATAAAGATCAACCCCAAAAGTCTTCTTACACTTGGTAACTATTAAGCCAACAATGAAAGAGAAGAAGCAAAGTTATAAAATCTAGATATTCTTCTAATCACACATGGTGAGAATTTGGCCAACAATGCAATGGATGAAGGAGAAGAAAGGAGGAGGACACATCTCCTTGGTAGTGTGTGGTGTGTGTGAGTGTGTGTGTGTACAAGAAAGGCCAAGGTAGCTTGAGGAAGGAGTTGGGATTTCACTATAAATAGAGGTGTTCCCTCTTCACAATTCTTCACACCCAACTCAACCAACATAGGTGAGTTTTAGAGAGAAAGAGAGTGGGTAGCATGAAGGAGGAGGAAGTTCTTCAAGGGTAAGTTCCCTAGTTCTTGAGTTTTAAGCTTTATGTTCTTATAGTTCTTAGAATAAATGTTAGTTTGATCTTGAATCTTCCACGTTTTGATTTCATGTTTTTGAGATTAAATATGCCTTTATTTCGAAAATATGATAGAGAAAAATTCTTGAAAGTTGAAGATCAAAGTAGCGAAATTCTAGCGAAATTTTCGGTGAAAATTCTGGGCAAATAGCGAAAGAAATGCTAATATTTTATGTTAAAAATGACACCCATAAATCAAGAAAATTTCCAGAAATAAATTAGATATGTAGGGCTTTCTGAATATATATAATAAGTAGCGTTTTGATTCCTGTACAAAGAAATACAATCAGTTGAAGTTAGGCTATTTTTCTGGACGAAATTCTGGGCAACGTTGTGAAAGATGAAAACTGGGAATTTTTCATAAATTCTGGGTATGTAAAAGTATTTTTAATTGAAAATAGACATCCTAAGGATTCCGGGGAATTTTACGGATCCTCATTTTGATTTTTGTAGATTTAATTATGATTTTTCAAAGTTACCGAAAAATCTGCCCAGAAAATCCAGCATTGCGTTTTTAAAGAAATGTAAGGGAAAAATTGTAATAACAAATCCACCAAGGGTAGAAAGGTAAATTATACCTTTAGGATATTATTCTAAGAAATATGATATTTATCACAATATCATATAATAATCCAACGATAATGTATAGGATATCCGGGGAGTCCGGAATCGGGTCTAGAGGTCGGACATGTTGTTAACTACACGGTGAAAGGTACGTTCGCGTACTAGTAACTTTAATCATCTATATCTTATATGCTTATATGTGATAGATAAATTTACATCTACTGTGTGCTTTTGAGATACATCTGCTGTGTGCTTATGTACGGTTGAGATACATCTACTGTGTGCTTATGTATTGTTGTTGAAACGCCATGAATATCTGTCATATATTTTTATATCTACTATAGAGGTTAACTGTTACTTGAGATTCAATTCGATTGAATCTCAGCTTTGACTAAGGTTCAGGGAAGGAACCAAGGTCTAAGATGACAACAGAGATGGAGCCGTGAAAAGGCAATAGTAGACGGAGCCGTGAAGAGACATCGGTCGAGATGAGAGACTAGTTCTGGCATGAATCTAATAAAGTTATTTCAAACCGTTTGGTGTCTAGAAAGGGTTCGTCTATGTGGTTCAGTCGATCAGTCGCCGTGAATTTGAGGAGACTTCCACTAGACACCGGCCTGGCCAAATTGGTTGATTAACTGAGTTAGGTTCATTGCCCCAAGTGTACCTAAGGTTTGGTTTAAGATTGTATAGTTACTATTGAAGAGTTGTAATTATACAAGTCCTGTAATATTGTATCACATGAATATTCCTTCGGGATTATTTTTATATATCAGTTTATGTCGGGACATCATCATATGTCTGGGCATTTTGTATCAGTTACTCATCATCCAAATGTTAGCGCATGCTCTCCGTTTCCGCATTACTCTGAGTGGTAGCACCTCAAACTCTGTTAAGTTTTCTAAAACTAAGTGTCAACATACACGATTTCAGGTATGGAATTTGGGGTGTTACATTTGCAATATAAACAAATTTTAATTTATAAAATATTATAATAATAATAATTCTATAACTTATTACATTTCAGCCATCTTTTTTTTAAAAAAAAAAATAAAATCTAATGATGGAAAAGGGATTAGAAGCAAAAAAAAAAAAAAAAAAAAAAAAAAAAAAAGGAGAAAGAAGATTGCGAGAGGATCCAAATCTAGATCTTATATGTTGGCAACTTTACTAGTGAAATAAGATTTATCGTTGTTGTTTTCAATAATTGCTTGCATCATAAAACTAGAGAACAACTTAATCCTTCTGAAATTAGGTTCTTGTTTGCATTTTTTCTATAATAATTTTCATCGCAAAGACGATCATATACAAAAAGGGGGAGTCAGCCAATTGACAGGTAATTGACTAGCTAGTAGCTAGTCAAATAAATGCATTTTATTTTAATAGTCTTAAATTCAATATTTGTAAATCAATCGAGATGATTAATGAATAAACACGCTACATTCCAATGAAACAGAGAGCCTAGTCGTTTCTCTAGTTGTTTTGTTTATTGCAATGGCACAGTAAGATCAACAATTTGAACATTATAAAGTGATGCAGAGGCCCCATGCACGTGAATTAAATATTAGAAAAAAGATGCAGCAAATTAATATATCATAAAGCACAGTAAAAATAAACAAGACAACTTTAAATTAATAATAATTTGTAACCTACGAAATTTAAATGATAATTAAAATTACTTCGTGCCTGCATGGTCGACAACGAAGTCATAATTAAAATTCCTACCAACATAACAGTAGAACAAACGACATCGATCATATTGGACAAAGAAATCATAAAAACCACGAGGGTTAGTGACAGCGGATGGCGGAATGTGTAGGGAGACTGTTGCAACTAAGCGAGGTTTGCAAGAAGCACGAGAGAGTGAGAGCTGTGAAAGTGATTTGAGGATTGAATCATTCTTTCTTAATTTCAGTTTCGTCAACAATGACCAACCATTGATACTGTTGGGAATTCTTGTGAATATTGTAGCATTACTACTCATTAACTCCTCATTCTCTTCTTCTTCTCCTCCTTCTCTAGCTTCCATTGATGTTTGATGGTGATGATCATTTATCATTTCTCTTGTCAATGAGCCCTCCACATGCCTTTCTCCTCCTCTATCACCCCTCCTCCTCCTCCCCATCATTCTAACTCCAACATCATCAGGATAACCACCATAATCATATGAATAATCATACTCATAATGTTGCCTGAAATCATGCCCATACTCAATTGGACCCTCTAACAATCCAACATCCCTCACAAATGGAAATAAATATCTAAATTCTGCTATCTTTGCCAATGGGATTTCCTCATGTTTGAATTCAACACCGCATATAATGTCACCACATACCAACACCTTCATTCTCACTTCATTCCATGAACTCATGTCAAGATCCAAATAATTGTAGACCATTACTAACCGTGACCTTATCCCTTTCATACTTCCCCCAATGTTTATTTGCCTTGGCCCATCTTGATCTACCCATAACCTTTCAAGATTGCT
This sequence comes from Acacia acuminata, assembly GCA_019022655.1. Taxonomy (NCBI): domain Eukaryota; kingdom Viridiplantae; phylum Streptophyta; class Magnoliopsida; order Fabales; family Fabaceae; genus Acacia; species Acacia acuminata. The sequence goes on from JAFJYI010000117.1 coordinate 1,769,446, forward strand.
TAGGACTGTTGAAGAATGGATTTGATCCAATTTCACACAACCATCAACTTCCATATATTCAATCTTAGGGACATGAGAGAGATCTGGGAGTGCATTTAGATGTTTTGAACCCCCCAAAAGGATTACCTCCAGATTTGGAAAATGCTGAAAAATAAAGCATTGTTAAATAAATTGCATAACTATATGTACAACTAAAATATATTCAACCATCAATTTCAAGGTAGTAAAGAAAATATTTGTATTGCAGATTATTTGGTCAATGTTTGATGGCAAAAATGATACGTACCTGATTTTCGTTCCAAAGTTGTCGGATATTACTATTAGGCATGTGAAGTTCAATAAGATTCTCAGAGCAAAAATGTAATGGCACATGTGGAAATGGATATTTTTCCCAGATAAAGAACCTCAATTCTTCAGGAAGATAATCCAAATCGTCACAAATAATCAACTTTGAAGGATTTCTGTCATCTGACTTGTGAACTTTAAGGAATACCAAATTATGCATCTTCTGAAAATTACTAGCTCTCCATGTAATCCTCCTTCTTATTTTGCTCAAGTTCAATGACAAGCATCGAATTGCCTCTATTCCCTAGTAATAGCAAATCAATGGAACACAATTATCATTGCCTTAAAAAACAACCAACAATACTGTGGTGCAATCAAATAAATCTGATCTCTATTTACAAAAATATATAAACTAATTACCTCCATGCATGTGTAGATCATTAATTAATATAACTATAAAAGCAAATATCGATTTAAAAACACTCGGCATGATAAAACTGTTAATCAGAAAAACATGAACTACATCCGAAAGAGAGGCCCAGTCAAAAGATATCAAACATTGATGTCATTTAATGGATATGAAGCCTGAAACCATTTAGACCACGTTATAGCCCTCGATTTAACATTTGATTTGTTTTCAACTTTCAAATAATTTGTACTTCTAATAACGTTAACTTCTTTACTATTCTAAAAGAACACTCGTGCGTACGTCTCACAATAGTCCTAATTTATATTTTAAGTTTAGGTAGATGAATACATTAAATTACACCCCAATGCAACTTTAGAACATTTAAATCGCGAAATAGTTTATCTTATAGGAATAATCAAATAAAAGAAAATAAAACAAAGGAACTTCATAATATATGCTGACACTTACCGCCAAAGAAGAATAAATAACATGAAGACAAACAATTATCAGTAAGAATTAATCTGACAATTAAGATGATAAAGAAAGTAAGATAAAATGATAATAGTAAATCATTACCTTGTCACAGATGGAAAATTCATAAATGTCCTCATGCCTCCATAGTCGAATAGGAGTTTCAAGACTAGAGAATAACTGTCGTCTAGCAATTTCAAGGCCCATTTTCATTACAAGATTGTGCATCCCAATACCATCAGTATGGTTGTCAAATGAAATGAGGGATTTATGTATCAGAACACTAATTTCAATATCCACAGAAGAGCCATGTATTTGTCTTATCAGGTTCACAGAAATCCAAAATCCTTCCTTAACTAAGAATGCCATGTCAAGAAACACATTCTGTTGTTTGTCATCAAGTCCATCAAAACTCAACTTCAAAACATCAACTACGTCCTTGGGTGGAGCTTCAATTAGTTTCTCCAAAGCACTTTCCCACTCAACTTTTCCTCTACCATAGAGAAAGCAACCCAACACTACCAAGGCTAATGGATTTCCCTGACAATATTCCACCACTGATTTTGATAACTCCATGTAACCTTTAGATGGCTCATGTTGCTTGAATGCTTTCAAACTAAAGAGATAAAGGGCATCATGAAAATCCAAATTTGAAACATGATAGGTTGAAAATGCAGAAGCATTCTTTAGCACTTGCTGGTTTCTTGATGTTATAATAATCCTACTTCCTTCCCCAAACCAATCACACACTTTGGCCAAATCTTCAGCAACTATTGAATTGTCCACATCATCAAGTACAAGGAGAACTTTTTTGTGTTGAAGCCTACTTTTCACAGAATTTGATTTTATATCATAGATGTTGATGTCCCCAACTTTTAATAATTCTTTGAGACAATTTCTTTGTAACTCATCCGAACTAATTCTTGATAATTGCTCCTTGACATTTTCTACAAAGGAGAAAGCATCAAATTGAGCTTTCAACTCTTGAAAGAGAGTTTTAGCAAGTGTGGTCTTACCAGAACCACCCATACCCCATATTCCCACAATTCGAGCTGCAGTCAGAAGTTTTTCAATGTTTTCAATATGACAAGAAATGCCAACCAATCTTTCAAGGTGAGATGATGACCTATAATTCAACTTGCTCAACATGTCTTTGGCAATCTCCTCGACAAATTTGGATTCAGGTCTAGCACAAATGTCAATCAAAACAAAATGCATAATTAACAAAGGTAGAAAATTAAAAATAAAAGTAAAAATAAAAACAATAACAATGCTAGATTAATTCAATAAATCCCTAAAGCTAACAACAAAGGGGCATTTTTTAAGCTACCTGGTACTATTGTAATCCCATCCGGAGAGACTTGCAGATTGATTTAAAGCATTTCTCCATTTTTCCAATTTTTCTTGATTGTCTTTAAATCTTTGCTTCAATACATCAAATCCATTTCCAAAACTCCCCTTTATTTTGCGTATGTTTGAAGGATCCACATTGTAGAAAATAGGTATCACAACCCTTCCAAATTTTTTCTTACAATCTATTATGTGAACAAGTTCATCCATACACCATGTTGAAGAAGCATAATTCTTAGAGAAAATAATCACTGATATTTCTGATTCCTCTATTGTTCTCAAAAGAACTGGTGATATTTCTTCTCCTTTGCGGAGTTCATGATCCATAAAAGTGTGGATGCCTACATTGTGAAGTTCTTTATAAAGATGACTTGCAAAAGTTTGGCGAGTGTCTTCCCCTCTAAAGCTAAGGAACACATCATACTTTGTAGCACAAGGAGAACTCGTTTGACTTAAAATCACATCATCATTACAACTACAAGCAGAAACGAAACGTAAACAAATATTGAGTTATATGATCAAATCAAGAAACAAAATAAAGAGTGTGAGGTTATTGATGGGAAGCTAGCTACCTATCATCATCAACAATAGCTTGGTTACTATTTAGCGAATGAGAGATGAATCTGATAGCCTTGTGAATTGATACTCCCAATAGGATCAATGAAGCTTCTTTGAGCATTATTAAGCAATTTTTCGCTTCAACCTTCAGCGACATGAAACTAAGGCTTAGATCTACGGCAATAAGGTAGCAAGGAACGAGATTCCAAACTATAAGAAACATGAAAAAAAAAAAAAAAATTCCTGTGGGAAGACCCCTGAAAAATCTGGGGAAAATACTTGCAAGTGGAAGAGAAAAATGTCAGCCTCGAGCATTGGAGACTTCCTCCTCTTAAATATGGTGAGAAAAATCTATAAATTGTGCTCCCTCTTCTTTGAACTCTATTAATTGTTACTTGAGACATTAGTAGTGAGAAATTATATATATATATATATATATATATATATGGTGAGAAAAATTAATGTGTAATTTCCCGTATTTTTGTTTATATCAATTTTTGTCTTCTAAATAGAGCTTCCATATTAATTCGTCAGATAGAATTTAGTAAGAATTGTATTGGCGCATCTGAAAATATTGAGTAGTTGAAAAAGATGAAATATCTTGTGAGATAGAAGCAATTGTGAGATATTTCACTATGGGTACTCCTAAATCGCAACCCCTAGCCAGAGAGCATAGAAGAAAAAAATCAAAACAAAGATATAATAATGGATCTAATAGTTCTTCATATTCTGAAAGAAAGAACAAGCACTTTGCTTTTCGAATAAAATAAATAAATCAGCCGTTTACTTCACTAAAAATTTTTAATAAAAGAAACGAAGAGTCTTGTCAATAGATCAAGTCCACCCATATCTTTGGTTTTGGAACTTTGTTTTTCAGGAGTTAAAGTATAAAAAATTTCAAATGTTTGAGATTTATAACATGTACGGCAGTAAGGTAGCTAGATTGAACTAGCACAAGGAGAATAAAACAGCAAATATTTGAATAATTGTTGATCATCTATATATAAAAGCCACAAAGGATTTAAGCCCAGCCATACCATTGAAGTTCAAGTATAAAAAATTCCAAATGTTTGAGTATCAGGAGATCTACGACGGTATGGTAGCTCCATAAGGAGATTGAATATATTCAATAGCTAGCACAAGGAGAAGAAAACAGCAAATATTTTGAAGAAATTTTCTGTGAAAAATGAAGGGAAAACAAGTAAAAGAGAAGAAATAATTAATAAGCTCGATCGAATGAAATAGCTCTCACAAGCAAAGGTTTCAAAAATGGAAGCTTTAGAATTTCCAATCTCTTTCAACATATTCTTCAGACTCAGATGAGCAAATGCCTCACTCACATATGTTTATATTTTGTTGGGTTAAAGGCCTAATTTGCTATGGAAGTTTTGTTAAAAGAGCGTCCAGCACCCGAAAGTTTTTTGGCTACCAAATTTGCCCTAGAAGTATGAAAAAGGTACCAAATTTGCCCCGAAAGTATGAAAAAGGTAGCAAATTTGCCCATCTGTTAATTTTGACCGTTAAATTTGACTGAGTGTACACGTGGCATGCCACCTCATCAACCCAATAAGAGTTAAGTATTATTTTTGCCCTAGAAGTTTTCACTGAGAGCAAGTTTTCCCCAGAAGTTTTCACTAAGGAGCAATTTTACCCCGGAAGTTTACAAAATGTATCAATTTTTCCCTTCTTTCCCGCATATTAAATTTGAATATTAAATCAGTCAAAGGCCACACATGTCATGCCTTGAAAAGGTCGAACTTGGAGTCAGAGAAAGAGATCCTTGAGATGTTGAGCTTAAGGCAGCAAAAATTTGTGAAGCCGAACTAGTCACAGGAAGCATCACTTATGATCTAAGCAAATGATCAGTCTATACAAACTGCAGGGCCAGCCTGATTAAGCCCGAGGCCCTCCAGGGCCAATTTCAAATTTCTGGCTTATTTTTCAAGCCCGAGCTCTGCAGGGCCAGGGCTTAAACAGGTCGGCCCGATGGGTCCGGCCCGATTTCCCGGCTCTAGTCCCTGTGACCAGTTTGACTTCACAAATTCGGGCTGCTTTGACCTCAACATGTCAAGGATCTCATTCTCTGACTTCAAGTTTGACCTTTTCAAGGCATGACAAGTGTGGTCTTTGACTGATCTAATAGTCAAATTTAATATTGGAAGAAAGAAGGGCAAAATTGCTACTTTTGTAAACTTCCGGGGCAAAATTGCTCCTCAATGAAAACTTCCAGGGCAAAAATGATACTTTTTGATCGATGAGGTGGCATGTCACCTCACATTTTAACGATCTACGTGGACTTCCATCACTTTTGGGTAAATTTGATACCTTTTTAATACTTTCGGGGCAAATTTGATACCCTAAAAACTTCCGGGTGCTGGGCACTCCCTTAGTAAAATTTCTGTGGCAAATTAGGTATTTAACCCTATTTTGTTTCAGTCTCTTATTCCTCTTTCTGGGGAGCTCGCGTAGCGTGGTGCAGTGCTCTGCTTCAACATACGTGTGGGACAGCTTTAGAAAGAGTTGCCCTCAGAGGCGCAGCTTTCATGAACATTTGAATGATATAATGAAGAGACACTACTTTTTTTTTTTTTTTTAATTTTTTTAATGAATTAAATAGACTAAATGAAAAAAGTCATATTTTTAATTAGTACTGTACTGATAAATTTTTTTTTTTTTTTTTTTTTTTTTTTTTTTCAGTTTTTCCCCTTTTATATTTCTGTTTCAACCTTTTTTCTCTTAGCCCCCTTTTCCTACAAAATGGAAAATGGATCGAAAGCCCAACTGAGGAGATGACATGTGTTAAAATAAAAATAATGGATTTTATAGTTGATTAAAAAAAATTTTAAGCTTAAAAATATTTTTTTTATTGGAAGCATAAAGAGAATTAACGAAATAAAACAGTAAATGACATTATATTTTCATTTTTTTTAACAAAAAAGTAGGACGTATATAGGTCTCAAATTATAAAGAGTATGAAAATTTTCATCCATCATACATAATACCTCTCTATCCTTAATATAAGACATAATTATTCTACGATCCTCAATTTAAAATATAGTTAACCTTTTAGAGAGATTATGGAAGCTAAATAAATAGTTAATCATAATATATATCGTATATTATTTGATTATATATCAGTTTGTAAATAAGATATTTTAACTTAGTATAAAGTAATTTATTTAGCTTCATTAATCTTTTAAAAAATTAACTATGTCATATATTAATCGACCGAAGGATTATTACTAATGACCTAGTAACTTATGAGTAGTATAAAAAATTTCTTATAAGTAAAAAATTGCAGACTTGTAATTTCAAGTTTTCCTGGTTCTTTAATTAAAATAAATAAACAGGATATTTTTATGCATAGAAGCTTGTAATGAAAATGAATTAATTTTTTTAAAACTCCTTACCGTTTTCTACCATCATTTGTGACTTTGGGGATAACTCTCTTTTTTTGGGACAAATCTTTGGGGACAACTCTCAAGTCTCAACAAGTCAAGTCATGGCCTGAGCAAAATTAATACAGCTTCAATGAGCACTAAAGAAAGGGTTGCGTCCATGTGATTGTAGTTTCTTGCTTCAAGCTTCAGCTTTCAGCAACCTGAGAAATGATATGGTGGTTCTTGATTAACGGAATAAAGAGATCATACAAAAATATTTCGAAAGTGGGATGAAGTTGCCGAGGATCAAGGCAGCTAGTCAAGTCTACCCAACAACTTTATTTATTTTAAAACAAGTTATAGTCAATAAGACTGCACATGTTGAAGGTGTTTTATTGTTAAGTAGGTTCTCTTCAGTTTTAACCGTTGAAAAAAGAATCCGACTAACACTACAGGAAGAAACAAGCAGAACTTTTCAGAGATTTCTGATTCCTCTACTGTTCTCAAAAGAATTTTTTAAGAATAGCTTTTTTGCATCTGAAAATATCGAGTAGTTGAAAAGAAAGTAAGCTTGAAGCTGAACAGAAATAGAATCAGTCCTCTGGTTTGTTAAATATCCATATTAGTGCTCTGTTTTTAAACAACAGAACAGATCAATTCATTCTGGTGGGAAATTAATGCATTTCCTTTCTATTTTTTCACCTTTTCCTGGAAAAATGAAGTTAAAGAGAAGAAATAACCTGGGTCGATGTGGAGAGAAGCGATAGAAAGAAATAGCTCTCTATAAAAAAGTTTCAAATGTTGAAATATTATTAGATCTACGACGGTGAGGTAGCTAAGGAGGAGATTGAATCAACAGAAAATTTGGGAAAACAGAAGAAGGATGATGGATCAATGGGATAAAGCAAGTAAAAGAGAAGAAATGACCTGCATCCATGTGGAGGGAAGCCACCGAAAGAAATAGCTCTCACAAGCAGAGGTCTCAAAAATGGCAGCTTCACTATTTGCAGAGACTTGCTTTCTTTTCAGATTCAGAGATATGAACAAGTCAAGTCGTTTGGGGCTTTGGTGGATTGCCGTGTTCTTGACTTCCTTCGTAGGATGTGCTCCGAACCACTCCATTGCTTATGGGGGAAGATTCCACTCTTAAGGGCCCACTTATTTTCTAAGTCTACTTGTTTTGGCCAAATATGCTTGTCTCACAAGATCATGTGTCATTTGCTTCATTTTTTCCATGTTAGCTTTATAAATAAGGAATTTTACTTAACATTTATAATAGTGAGGTCAATGTTTGGATCTGTACTTGTTTGGACTTTAACCCTATCATAATTTGGGTCTATACTTGTTTGGATTTTTTGGTTAATTGATAAAGAGGCAAAAGCCTGAATTAGAAATAACTATTGGGAATCAGGTGAATCAATTAGGCCATTTCAGAGGATCCATATAATGGGGTTCCACTTGTAAGCATGTTTTATGTTGGCGACTTCTTCTAGCTCGTGTGATAAGATTTATGGGAGCCATATAAAGATTACATAGAGTTATCAAAATCGGTAGCGGACTATTGTCAAGGAAATTCATCAACCATGATAGTGTTGTGTTGCTTTCTCTATGGAAGAGAAAAGGAAGAGCAGGAAAGTGCTTTGAAAAAATTACGCCAAGATCCACCTAAGGACATTACTGATATTATAAAATTAAGTTTTGATGAACTTGTGAAGAACAACAGAATGTGTTTCTTAACCTAATATTCGTAATCAAGTAAAGGGTTTTATAAGCCTATGGACATAATAAAACAACTATATGGCTCTTTTGTGAATATTGAGATGAGGGTTCTTGGTGAGAAACTGCCGATTTCGATTTCTTAAAATGGTAATATTGAGATGCATAATCTTATGAGAAAAATGGGTTTCGAAATTGTTAGACAAAATTTATCCCTTAGTGCTAATATTCCTGTTTCACTATATGGAGGCACGGTGATGATTTATTCATTAGTGACAAGGTGATGATTTATTCTATTTATTATTATCGCATATATCCTTAAAATCTTTAGCTTGGTAGGCATCAACATTTATATTTTGAAGTTCCTCTGTTTTATTTCTTTAATAAGATTATTCATATTAAAAAAAATTTCTCGATTTAAACTATTAAAGTTGCATTAGGGTGTAATTTACTTATCTGTGTAAAGTTTTTTGAATAAAATGCACAATAGTGTTATTAATTTGGATATTTCTAAAAGCTCACACATGTATATTAATTGTATTGTAGATAAAGATCATATAAAAAAGAAATGAATATTAAGATATATTGATTCTAATGGAAGATAAGATTAAAAAGCAGTAATAATTCTTTGCCATTTTAATTATATAAACGATTGTGAAGTAGAAAGAAGTGACTTAAAATAGAAACCACATTTATGAGGAGCAAAAAGAAATTGGGTTCATAGCTTTTTTTAAGAAAAATTAAAGTTTTGACCCTTGCTTTTATGTGGTTAATGGTCTCAAATTAGCATCACGAAGCATTTTGGGCTAAAACTAAAGGTATAATAAATACATGTCATATTCAATTATTTCTGTTTATTAGAGGCCACTACTCAAATTAATGTTAATTACTCTATGCATGGTGAAAGAACTCCATCTTATTAAAGTAATCTTCTTTTTGGCCAACATTAAAGTATCAAAGTAATTCTATTAATACTATTTTATTTTATTTGTAAGTGAAATCAATTAACCATGACATAACAAGTGTTAGGGTTATTGAAAAAAACAACAGGTGATAACATGGGACGTGGCTTCTCGGCTTCCCTCCACTATGTGCTTCTTCAAGTCAATTGCCTTCTTATGCTTGTACTGAGTATAAAACACACACACACACACTTGTAAATATTAGTAGATATTGAATACCTCTAGAGAAAAGTGGTAACTTAATGCTTTATCTTTTTCTAATTTTTATAGCCTGTTTGGATTAGCTTTTGAAGAATAGCTTCTAGAAAAAAAAATGGTAAAAGTGTTTTTTCAAAATAGATTCGAGCGAGAATATATTATGTGATTTTGATAAAATGATAGTATTCGTATATTGTTATCATAATAGCTTTTTCATGCTAAAATTACTAAAAAAGACATTAGCCTTTGTGATAATTGCATATAAAGGATCATATTTTACTTTAAATATTTTAAACATTAAATCTCATAATAAATACCACAAATTACATAAATTTGTGTACAAAATTAAAATACATCATGATACTGACGGGTATTAAAAAAATATTTTAGGATACTGACTGGTACTGAAAAAATACTTCATGATCTTGAAAAAATATTTCAGGGTACTAACTGATCTTGAACAAATATTTCAATTACTAACGAGTACTGAAAAGATACTTAAGGATACTGAATGGTATTGAATAAATACTTCATGATCTTACAAATTTATTTTAGGATCTTGAAAAAATATCTCATGGTATTGACTGATCTTGAAAAATATTTTATGGCAATGATGAGTACTAAAAAGATACTTACGAATACTAAATGATGCTGAATAAATACTCCTGCATGATCTTAAAAATTTATTTTAAGATCTTGAAAAAATATTTTATGGTAATGACTAATCTTGAAAAATTTTTTTATGGTAGTGATGGATACTAAAAAGATACTTAAAACATAGTTATTGGTAGGCATCGGTAGCTACTTGAGTCGGTGTTCGAGTCATCACAATGTTCCTTGATATGTTCCTCCAATCTCCTTTACCATGCTTCTTCAGCCCCATGAGAAACAGTCCGTGAAGCATTTCATCATCACCCTTCAGTGTTTAAAAAACTAAAAGAAAATATCTCACCACCCTCAAATGACTGACTTCCTCAAATGAGCGTTCTTGTTTGTTAATGGCATTTCCTGGAACTTTATTTGACTCAGTCTTGGTAGCCACCTAAGAATAAGATCATCAAATTCAAGAACTATCAAATCTCAAACGTATTACTACCATAACATGAAACCATAAATAGGAGAATCAAGAAACAGAGTCTAAAAGTATAGCATTAGCAAATTATTTGAATATTTACTGCATCAAAATTGAAATGGATAAATTTATTGCTCCAAAAACTTGGCCTAGGCCAATAAAAGATTTGAGGTTTGAAGCTTTGACCAATGCAAAATCAAGCATACAAAATCACAGTAGGGATGTTTGATGATACGAGTGTGCTAGAAGAAATGGTAAAGGAACTAAAAATTAAGCAGCCATTCTTGCATATAGTTAAGTGAACCATAGGCATGAAAAAGATGTGCTTACCCCTATAACCTCCGCAAGTAACTGTAGAGAGCAAGAAAATCATGTGATTTCTTTAATTAAATATAAAGTCTCAGATTGCACTGCAGAAGAACTCAAGGTTTGTATAGATATTTAAATGTACAAGCAAATTTTTATATTGGTAAAATGTGTTGGTTAATTTTGCCTATTACATGACTTTCATGCAAAGTTTCATGAGGTTGAAAACAAAAATTTTGTTTGATCGTTGTGGAAACCCGTAACTCCTTACGGTCCTCATGAATTATTAACCTTAACTTATTACGCTAATTAGTTATTAATTATTAATCCGTAACTCTTTATGGTACTCATGAGAATTCATAACAATTTATAATATTCATGAGTTTCAGGATTACTCGTTAAAACAACTATTGGGGTGTAGGATAATTTGATGAAACGATTATTGGAGATTAGAATTACCTAAGATCACTCAAAGACTTCAAGGTTCTTGATGTCCTCTAACGTTGATCCACACAACTATCTCCCGATTGCAATGAGAACTCCTTCTCTTGAAACCTCCCACTCCTTGAATGCTTGCTAGGCGAAGACAAGGTTGAGTTTTGGTTTCTTTGGGTTTTGATCTTTTCAAGAAGATGATGGTTTCTTAGGATTAGGTTAAAGATAGGAGAAGTAAGATCATTAGAACCTTGCCTTTCTATGGATGGTGCCTTTTCGTCTCTAAACCTTTGGTAAAGACCGAAATTTAGAGAGCATACGGATCTTGTTTTTCTCTTAGAAAAACGTGTAGGAAAAAGGCACACCAAAAAGCAGCACTTTATAAGAGTCTAACCCTAATTTAAGTGCTTATAAGAAAGGCTCAATCCAAGCTTGAATTGGAAAATCCAAATCACAATGAATTGAATTCATATCTTGATTGGTTGATTGAATTTAAGATGATGAATCACATTCATATCTTTATTGAATAATAATTTAAGATGATTAATCACATTCATCTTTTAGACTAAAATTCAAAATCATTGCAATCAATCCTCATTTATTATTTCTCCTATCTTCATCCAATCATTATTGGATCTTAGATAATTCAGAATTATCTTTTATAACCTAACCTTTTGGATCAAAATTCAAATTCAAATTTTAAACTTAAATTCAAAATTCAAATTCCAAATTCAACTTGGCCTAAGACCCTATTGGGTCTTCCAACACATTTGGGCCCTTTTGTAGAGAAATTGATTTTCCACTGGGGACACCAGATATGACGTCATTTTCTCCTTATTGGACTTGGAGCCCCACTCCAACCCAATTACACCTTTACTCTTGACAACGCCCAATAACAATTATTGGCCCAAGTTTGCTAAATTTAAACAATCGGGAATAACCTTTTGTATGTGACCCATTAGGCCCAATTTGTCACTGACATAAATAAACTTGGACCAATTAAAAACCCTTTTAATGGGACCAATTTATTTAATGACCTCATAAGACACTAGCAATGCTCTGCGGCCCCAAAACTAATTGAGTTGATCAAGTGATCTACCTTTCATATTTGGATACCGTACAGGCATCATCACTCACATCGTCATTCACATTTAGTCAAGAGCAAAGATATAGTATCATCTCTCTTAATTGACTAAATGTAGCTATTTCACAGAACTGAGAATCTTCTTATATTAACTCTATAACGAATCATGACTCTTCATGATCACTTGTTGTGCGCACAGACTCTCAAGTTAATTAGAAGCTATCCAAGCTCTACCGGTCTTGTGAATGACTAATCCCTTGTAGGGGACTGTGAGTCCTCTCAGCATGTCCATCTATACTCATGCATTCGAGTTACACCCAAGAGTACACTATTCTCCCCATTTTCAAGTGGATAGAGTTGTACGGTCAAAGTATAACCCTAGGACATAGTGTTCGATGACATCCTTAAGTCCAAGACGATCCGTACTACCAAACGATGAGAGACTTTACATATCCAATGATACTTTCTACAATGAGTCTTTGTGGAGCCTCTCGGTGGGTCTGTTTGGTACTATCTGTTCTCTAACAGATCTACCCACGACATCAGCTAAGGCATCTCCATGCCTACATTCCATGAGGTCCCTACCTTGTATCTCTATGCAAGTAGATGATGTCGTACTAGTCTTATTGAGATAATCAATGCCCTTTCTTGGTGATTCAAGACTAGGAACAAGTTTGAGGTAATAGATATACAGTGTTCTCGAGTCCTCATGATCATGATCTCTATCATTGATCCTCGAGATTAACACATGTTCTATTCCTAGGGCTTTTTTCTTCAAACACATATTTAACTTAAAATAAAGGCGAGACATAAATATAATAAAGATAAAATATGCTCATTTATTAATAACGAAATACTATAACGTATAAATGGTGTTGATCTGTCCTTACCGATTGTCTCTAGGACACCTAAATACTAACAAAATGTTTTCAGATGACTATAGCCTTTAATTGGATCATTTTTCTTCTTATTATTACAGGCTGCACTCTTGTTATCACAAATGCCTACTGATCTAGTTGGGGAGAAAATGGAAACAGAACATTTCTATGATTCTGTAAATGTCATTCTCTCTCTACAAGTAAGCCTTTCCAACTTCAATCTCATTTTTTCGTCTAAAGCGAGAACAAGCCAATCGATAATATAAACCTTAACATGTTTGATACCATGAGGAGGAAAGAAACATGATTCCTCCGGCGAGAACCCGAATAAAGTGTCCTACATTGCAACTTATAAATTTGATATGTTTAATCCATGGCTTTCATAGTAGACGCCCAGAGTATAACCTTTATGTGTGTGGTTCATTTTTCTTCAAGGAGGTGGGCCTCGTTAATCATGTTGATATGCAAATACCTTGAAAGGCCGAAGACTACCGAGAGCTACGCCATTTTGCAAAAACAATAAAAATTACAAATTATGAAGTTTCCAAATTATACTAAAATGGAAAAGCCCAAGTAATGGATAAGCCCACTTAGTAATAAACTTAGAAACCCAGATACCAACCTATCCAACCCAGGTATCACAAATAGCCTAGAATTTATGGTGGGGAAAAAGGGGAAACAAATCAAATGTGTTTAATTCATCACAAATAAGAACTCAAGTTCCTTTAAAAATCATCGAAGAGACATACTAACCTCAATCATATCAGATGCTCTGCCAAAATCGTGAAGGCCACAAGAGGATGATGACTTGGAATAAGGGTTTTAGGATTGACGCGGGGTTGCAGTTTACTTCTTCAATAATGGGTTAAGGTGTAAAATACACATGTGCTTTACTCCCAGGAGTGTCCAACATCAAGTGCTTCTTTTAGGGGCAAAAATACACATATGGTTATCAAATGGGTGCAAAAGTTATACTGGACGTTAAATTCAAAACGTTGACTATTAAATGAAAACTTTTTGACTAATTATGATGACATGGATGCTGAATGGCAGATTGAAGATGAAAAAAAATACTGAACACCTTTTCTAAATTTTTTTCTATTCACTTTTTCTTTTCTCATGCTTTTGTCTTGGTCTTTTCCGTCTGTTTCTTCGACTCTTCTTCCCTTGCCACACACCGTCATGGGGCATTTTACCGGCTACACGTTCCATTCCTCCACCAGTATCGCCGTTGCCTGATCGTAGAGTCTTCATTTCTACCTCCGGTAGAAGCTTGTACTCCATTAGATGCTCAATCTAACGGTTCAGATCTCTCTCTCTCTCTCTATCTCTCTCACTCTCACTCTCACTCTCACTCTCACTCACACACACACACACACTCAATATAACCCTTATCTTCTCAAGATCCCTCGTTCTCTACTATACTTGCTTTTTGTTTTAGGTATTGTGATGCGTGTGTATACAAGTCCAATAACATATACCCCTAAACAATACTTTTTCTTTTTCAATCTATCTCACTCTTGTTAACGTAATATAGCGCTATGTCCTGAGTTTTGTTGGTTAAGTTTCAGGCCTTTTTTACAGGGGAATCCTAAAATACTTAATTTGCATGGTAAAGTCTGAGAAGATATTTGCTTTGTTGAATGAATAGGTGGAGTTAATTTTACTGTTATCTCCGGAGGAAAATAAAATGAAAAGAAAGAAAGGGTAAGTAAGAGTTGCAGCACAAGAAACACAGGGTATAGACTAGAGAGAGAGCGATTAGTAAACTTGAGTTTATTAGCAGGAGAAGGGAGAGAGAAGAAGAAAGAGGGATTTTTGTGGTTGTGGTAGTGAATAATGTTTGGAGAGACTGTACTAAACTGATCACAGGCTACTCCTAACAAAAGCAAGAGAGAGAGAGGGAAGGGGCGGGGGTGGGGGATGAACGATCAAATCAAGGATGTTCCAACAAGTCACCTACTCCACAATGACGGATGCTCAGGCCATGATGCTGATGTCATCTTCCATATCATCAAATTAACAGTCAATGTTTTCAGTTTAACGGTTAGTGTGACTTTTGCACCTATTTTATAACCATATGTGTATTTTTGCACCTAAAAAAATCACTTGGTGTTGGATGCTCCTGAGGGCAAAGCACATGTGTATTTTTGCACCTTTACCCTTCAATAATTCATCTCTTGTAAGAACCTATAGTTATCTAGGGGGAAAAAAAGATAGGCTAAGCTCAAATAAAGATAAAAGAGAATCAAAACTGGCAAAAGATCACGTGTTCAATTCATCATGAATTCCAAAAGCAGATTTTGGCAGAGATTGTACTAAGATATCCCAAAGCAAAAAAAAAAATAAAAAGAATCAAAGAGACATACAAACTAACCTCAATCAAATTGCTCCCTCCCACACTGCTCAGAATCGTCACAAGGATCGTAAGTCGGAATAAGGGATTGATGCAGAGAGAAGCTAAGAAAGGGAGTAACAAAGCAATCAACTTAAAATTTGGAATCATTTATAAGATAATCCATTCGGTTCTTTACTAGCAAAAGGCAGATGCATTTAATTCCTCACAAATAATGATTCAAATCCCAAAAGCAGATCGTGTAGCTGATATTGAAGTAAGATTTCTGTTATAGGCCAAAGAAAAAGATAAATCATCCAAGAGACATACTACTAACCTCAACCAAATCGCCGCAGCCGCACAAGGATGGGAACTCTTGATTAGGTTTTTAGGGTTTACACGGTTGTTTTTAGGGAACTCTCGTAAGAGAACGGAGGAGCTACGGTGTAGAGGGAGGGGCGCAGGAGCAACCATGGTGGGAAGGGGAGGGAGTACGTAGGTCGCGTCTATAAACGAGGGAGGAGAGAGATAGAGCATATATGCATACCTTAGGCTCTCAGTTATAAAATGAACACCAAAATTATAAAAGAACACCAAAATAGTAGTGTTATTGGCAGCAAAAGCTCTGCTTTTAGCGCCTATTTTATAATTAGGACACCAAAAATAGTGGTCTTAGCACCAAAAGCTCTAATTAATTTTGACATCCTTTTTAAAATTAGAACATCAAAATCTCCATTTTTTGGCGTCCCTTTTTTAATTAAGACAGTGAAAGTATACTTTTGGCATCAAAATCTCCTAATATTTCAAAATTCCTCTACAAAATTACAAAGATGTCACCACCTTTACTTTTTACTTCTATTTTTAAAAACAAACTCTATAGTTTGTAATAGTGACCACATCCGCAAAAGTTCTTATCATGAAGAACAAGGTATATTACATGAGGCAAGTGATTCTAGAAATTGCTTTGAAATTCAATATGGAAAAGGTTCATGCAGGATAAGCCCACCATGGTGTGGGTCCCATATGGAGGTATAATAATGAGTAGAATCCACACTTCCATGCCCTCAAAGAAATGGAGTCTTTTTCAAGTCACAGAATATATAGCTAGGTAGTATTATGTGGAGAAAAGAGCATAGAAAAACATAAGAACTGGGTTAAGAGATTCTATGACTTTATGATTCCTTGTGCTTCACTCTTTCCAAGAGAGGTATACATGAATTATAGAGACCTTGATATTGTAACATCCCAATTTTCGAAAGCGTTTTCATGGTATCGTGATCAGAGTAGAGCATCGGAAGTAAATAGTATTGAAAAAGTAACTGATAAGTAGCCACTGTAATGTATGTGTTAGCTGTTAACAGCGTTACAAAAAGATTTCCAAATGACATCATCAGTAAGTACAAAACAAAAGGGCTTCCTCCAGCCGGTTCCTATATCTGCTGCTTACCCCTGTCTTCGATCCTGTTCACTCCGGATCCTGAAGCTATGGTAAGAGCTGAGGTTCAATACCCATTGAACC
The DNA here is from genome assembly GCA_019022655.1 of Acacia acuminata. Classification (NCBI taxonomy): domain Eukaryota; kingdom Viridiplantae; phylum Streptophyta; class Magnoliopsida; order Fabales; family Fabaceae; genus Acacia; species Acacia acuminata. The sequence goes on from JAFJYI010000117.1 coordinate 1,786,404, forward strand.
TCAGGTAACGGTTAACCTCATGTTTATGTAATAGATATGTATGACAATTTATTCATGATATCACAGCAATATCCACATGTAAATGATAATAACCGAACACAGCCACTGCATATGAATGTTATTATAGTCTGCACTATTCACCAGTGCCACGATGTACGGTCGTGTCCTCAGCGCTAGGAAAACTCAACGGCGTTGTCAATACCATAACCCGTGTACAGCTGTATATGTATGCTCAATAAATTTTTAAAAACAGAAGCTCAGTCTATGAATACAACCATCACATATAGGTATACAGTAAACATCAGAGTTAGTGTTACAGTACGCGTCCGTACCTTCGTCGGCGATTTCGGTACGTCGTTGGTCGGATGGTGATCACGTTTATCCTATAATGGTAATATCGCATTTATTAATTTAAAAATAATATCCTAGAAGATATCCTAGTCCCTAATGACCTTTTTACCCTTGTTGTATTTATTTTTCACCTTATTTCCTCAAAATTCGTAGAACAACGCTGGTACAAATCTGGGCAGCATTTCGTCTAACTTTGAAAAATCATAATTAATTCTAGAAAAATCGAAACGAGAATCTGTAAAATTCCTTGAAATCCTTAGGATGTATATTTTCAAGTAAAAATAATAAACTTTGCCCAGATTACACGAATCACTCCCAGGTTTTAAGTTTTGAACCTCTGCCCAGTATTTTTCCAGAAATTCGTAGCCTAACTTTGAGGATTTTTATCTCTCTGTACAGAAATCATTTTGACATGTTCTTGACATATTTAAAAATCCCTATATGTCTATTTTAACCATGAATTTTCTCAGAATTTTTTGACCATATTTTCAATATGAAATTCTGACGTTTTCATCACTGCCTCCAGAAATTCCGAAACCGATGAAATTTCGCCAGAACTTCGTTACTTTGATGATTTTCTTCCAGAAATTTTGCTATATGACCTCCCTCATCATTTTTTCGAAATAAAGGTAATTTTGACTATAAAAACATGTAAATAAAATTATCCTAGCATATTTAAGATCTAAGCTACTTCTATCTAAGAATTTAAGAACTAGAACTTAAAGCTAGAGCTAGAGAACTTACCAAGAACTTTGCTACCCCTTCAAGAAGCTCCTCACTCTTACTCTCAACTCTCTATTTCAGATTTCTTTGCTTGCTTTGGTGTGGAGAATATGAAGACTCAAGCCCCCTATTTATAGCAAAAGGCTATGGCAATCTTGTAATTCTCTAACTTACACATCTCTCATTTTTGGCCATGGGTTTGAATCTGATTTCTCCCTCCAGCTGAGCCAAAAAACGTGGCCTACCTCCCCCCCATACTTCCTCCTTTGATTTTTCACCAAAGCCTCTTGCCTTGGTGTCAAAATTGTCCCCATGTGTAAAGCTTTTGGCCCCAAGAGCGCTTTGGTGGCTCTTTCTCCTTCATGCACTCTCCAAGCAAGCATTGGTGGCATCTCCATCTTCATGCATTTCCCAACTTGGTGTTTTAATTCCCTAGTTACTCTAAGTATACTTGTAACTAGATGACTTTGGTGATTGGTTAGCAATTAAGCAAAATACTCTTAGGGTTTAGTCTTTAATTAGCTTAATCTTTGGTCATTAATCCTAAAATGGTGTTTTAGGTGTTATTAAATTTATTTGATTGGTTGCTAATCATGATCATTAATAATCATCTTTATGCTAATCCTAACCCCTCATTGGTCCTTGACCTTTAATTATCCTAATGTATCTTTAATTGGTGACTATTAACATTAATTGTAAAGAATTATCTAAATATTCCATTAGTGTAATTTTAATTGCTCATTAATTGTTGGTAATTTCCCCTTAATTGTTTCAAGTGTTTTGATAATTCTTTTTGGCTTTTATGACTTAAATATGAACTTGGTATTAATTTAATCTCTTGAAAATTATAAAAATTGGTGTTTAAGCCCCCTTTGATTAATTGTGAAGTCTTGCACAATTTATTTAATTTGGTGAAGATTTAGTTGGTCTTTAATTGCCATTGTTTTCTCTAAATTTACTTAAGTATTTTCATAACACTTTCTTGCTCTTTTAAATTCCACATGAACCATGGTTTAATATGGTATTTATTATATTTTATGATATCTTATGATGCCTAACAAAATTTAGAAGATTAAATTATTGGTCACCTTAATCCTAAAGAAAAATTATCTAGAAAATAGGATAAACTTATCACAAAATTTGAGACCACATATTCACCTATTTTAAATAGGGTTTATCTATCAAAATATAGTGGTTATGCTAAACGCGATTTTTAGGGTATTACAGATATGAGGATGAACCACTTCAATAGGACAAGCAAGCTTCTTGAGGTGAAACACTTGGGATGTAATTCAAGTAATTTAAAGATAACTTTATAAGGTTGGTGAAGGTGAAATCTAAGATTAATCCAAGTAATTTATTAAGGCGTGAACATACCATCCCTCCATTGCCATTCGAAAGTAATAATAAGGATAAAAGGAGTACAAATTTTTATGGTGGTTCTTTTAGATTGTTCGTATATGTTGTTCCTAATGTATTGAGTAGGTAGAAATTGAATATACAATTAACAGAAGAGCATAACTAGAATCTATATTAACTAAATAGAACATACAGAGAACATTTAACAAATCTGTATAATATGGAAAACTGTAAAACGAACTCACAAGACTGCCATATTTCGAATGAACAATGCAGAAATCCGAGCCCAACTTTCGTTTTGTCCTTAAGACAATTTTGCTCCCTCAATACGGATGCCGAAGGTTGTCTGAGCAATTCTCTCCCAGGATAGAGCGGATTGTTCGTCTCCAGAAAGATGGCTTTGTTTGTCTCAAGCCCAAGCGAATCCAACGAGTCTGCTTTCGGAACGCACAGAATGTATATGCAGAATGCAGAGAGAGAGTGTGCAGAAAAAACGTAAACTAATCTATGACTAGGGCGCCCTATTTATAGACTCTGAAAAAACACGATCAGATGGACTCGTCTGTTGCTGCGAACTGGTGAGTTATGCAAACAGATGCACCAAAACAGAACGAATAGAGGCGACCTGCGTCTGTTGCCGGTGAACTGGTGCGTCGTACGAACGGACACACTAGAATGGAGCGAACGATCTGAACGGATCGCGAAACACAGCTAGTGGTTGGAAAACTCGGAGAGGCACAACGGAATTATTTAAACGTTCGGAAATTCAAAAAAATTATTTAATAAAAATTATTTTTAATCCAAAAATTAATTTAATAAAAAATTAATTATTTATTTCACACACGCGGAGCGGACTAGGCGGGCGGCACGTGCGACCGACCGAACTGAACTGCGTCGGCCGGACCAAGGGTCACCTAAGTCTTCACCCCTCCACAAAAGTGGGTTGGCCCAAGGCCCAATTAGTAGGAGCCAAGTTGGGGCTTATATACCCTCCAACTTCTCTCAGACTAAGCAATGTGGGACTATTCTCTCTCACACACATTCCTTCTTACTTTTTCCTCTCCTTTTCCATCCTTCTTCTTATTCATAACCCATGGGATTTTCTTCTAAAATTCCAACAATCCCCCACATGGATAAGAAGTTAGTCCATCATGACCAAATGCAAATGATTATGTATGCAAAGTGCGGTTCCTCTACGAGAAACAACTGCATCGAGAAAGGTAGGGGTTACCTTTGAACCTTCTCTAGTAAAAACCTATCGGATATACTGATCAATCGGTGGACGCGCTGTCTTGAACCGTCGACCTTTTAGTGCATACCAAGACAATAGGAGTTACACAGTTGCTCCTCTAGCATCGTTGGTTCTCATGTTGTGTCCATTTTGGCCCTGGACACCGCCTAGTTCTATGAGTGTTCTAGAGAATCGGCCGTTTTTAAGTTCTCATAGAAGCGGCCCGCACTTCACACTCATATAGGTGATTCTTTGTGATGTAAGTCATCATACATCATCTGAACACATCAGATTAAGAAACCATTAAAAGCTTAAGAGCTTACCCTTTATATATGCATTGTCTTGTCTAGGAATGAGTATGAGTTAAAAACTCCACAGAGTTAACAGTCAATTAAAACTTAGTTGTCTCTTTTTACCTAGTTCGTGGGATCTCCACTCTACTTGGTAGAGTTACCGCGATAATCAAAAATGGATCGGTCTTAAACCCATTCCTTTGGACAATTTCCTAACTATCTTTCTAGGAATCCCTTTAGTCAATGGATCCGCTATATTCTCTTTTGATTTCACATAATCAATTGAGATGATTCCATTCGAAAGTAGTTGTCTAACGGTATCATGTCTACGACATATATGTCTAGACTTGCCGTTATACATGACATTCTTGGCTCTACCAATAGCTACATGACTATCACAGTGTATACACACTGCTGGTACCGGCTTTGGCCAACTAGGAATGTCTTCAAGAAAATTACGAAGCCACTCGGCTTCCTCACCAGCTTTATCTAACGCAATGAATTCTGCTTCCATAGTTGATATTGCAATGCAAGTCTCTGCTTAGATGACTTCCAAGACACAAAGAACCCCACCAAGGGTGAATACATATCCACTTGTGGATCTTGTGTCATTAGATTTGGTGATCCAATTTGCATCACAATACCCTTCTAGTACTTGCAGGTACTTCTCATAATGCAAAGCAAAGTTTTGAGTTTGCTTTAAGTAACCCAAAACCCTTATCATAGCTTTCCAATGAAACTCATTTGGATTACTTGTAAAGCGACTCAACATGCTTACTTGCATAGGCAATATCGGGTCTAGTGCAGTTCATAACATACATAAGGCTGCCTAGCACTTGAGCATATTCCTTTTGTTTAACAGCTTCGCCAGTATTTGTTAACATTCGAAGACTAGTTTCTATAGGGGTCGACACAGGAGCTATATTTAAACTCTTGAATTTCTCCAGAATTTTAGAAACATAGTGTGTTTGCTATTAGCTAACCCTCCAGATGTTCTATGGATTTTAATTCCTAAAATAACATCTGCTAGACCCATATCTTTCATGTCGAACTTACTGGTAAGCAATCGCTTAGTAGCTTTAATCCTTTGATTATTACTACCCGTTATCAACATGTCATCTACATAAAGACAAACTATGGCAAACCCGTTTTTAGTATTTCAAATGTATACACACTTGTCACATTCATTAATACTAAACCCATTTGATAACATAACTTCATCAAATTTCGCATGCCATTGTTTTGGGGCTTGTTTAAGTCCATAAAGGGACTTTATTAAACGATAAACTTTCCGTTCTTGTCCTGAGACAACAAATCCCTCAGGTTGTTCTAGATAAATTTCTTCCTCTAATTCACCATTCAAGAAGGTTGTCTTTACATCCATTTGATGTAACTCCAATCCATTCAATGCTGCTAACGCGATTAACATCTGAATGGATGTAATTCTTCTAACAGGTGAATAGGTATCAAAGTAGTCTAGGCCTTCACGTTGTCTGTAGCCTTTTACTATCAGCCTAGCTTTGTACTTATCGATAGTGCCATCTGCTTTCATCTTCTTTTTGAAGATCCACTTAGTTCCTAGAGGTTTATTTCTAGGAGGAAGGTCAACCAATTCCCAAGTGTGGTTTGACATAATGGATTCAACTTCATTATTGATAGCCTCTTCCCAGAATGGTGCTTCAGGAGAACCCATAGCCTCTCCATAAGTTCAAGGCTCATTTTCCAACAAATAAGTCGGAAAATCAGGCCCAAAAGATGTTGAAGTCCTTCGCCTAGTACTCCGTCTAGGTTCCTCCTCTCCAAGATTATCATTAGTCTCAGTATCCTGAGATATCATTGTGTTGTTGTTATCATTATTTTTATTGTATGGAAATACGTTTTCAAAGAACCTAGCGTTCCTTGACTCAATAACAGTGTTCACATGGATATCTGATACATCAGACTTATAAACTAGGAAACGATATGCACTACTATTATGAGCATAGCCAATAAACACACGATCCTACTTGTCTTAGGTCCGATTCTTAACCGTTTAGGTTTGGGAATCTCAACTTTTGCCAAACACCCCCACACTTTCAAATAATTCAAGGAAGGTTTCTTTCCTTTCCATATTTCGTATGATATGTTTTTTTATCGTTTTATGAGGCACTCTGTTGATTAGAAAGTTAGCAGTTAGAATGGCTTCTCCACACAAATTTTGTGGTAAACCGGACTCAATTAATAATGCATTCATCATTTCTTTTAATGTCCGATTTTTCCTTTCTGCAATCCCATTTGATTGAGGAGCATAAGAAGTAGTCGTCTGGTGTATAATACCAGATTCTATACAAAATTCTTCGAAGGGGCCATAATATTCTCCCCCATGATCACTCCTTACTATTTTAATTTTCTTGTTAAGTTGATTTTCAACTTCAATTTTATATTGTTTAAAAGCAATAATAGCCTCATCTTTACTATTAAGCAAATACACATAACAATATCTACTACAATCATCAATAAATGTACTAAAATATTTCTTATTTCCCCTAGATGGTACAGATTTCATATCACATATGTCAGTATGTATAAAATCTAACAACTCAGTTGATCTTTCAACAGAAGAAAAAAGTAACTTAGAAAATTTTGATTCAATGCATACTTGACATTTATCTTTATTTGAACAATCAACTTTAGGCAATAATTCTAAATGAATTAAATTTTTAATTGATTTATAATTAACATGTCCTAATCTTTGTTGCCATAAATTAGAGGACTCAAGCATATAGATAGAAGCAATATTATTATTAATAGCACCATTATTGGTGACAGTCATTACATTAACTTTGAAAAGGCCCTCACTAAGGTAACCTTTTCCAACATACATATCATTCTTAGAAAGTATAAACTTATCAAAAACAAAAACAAGCTTAAAACCATTCTTGCTTAAGAGGGATCCAGAAATCAGATTCTTGCGAATATCAGACACATGAAGCACATCAGTAAGTGTCACGACTTTTCTAGAAGTCATCTTCAACACCACTTTCCCAAAACCTTCAACCTTTGAAGTAGAAGAATTTCCCATATACAGTTGTTCATCTGGCTTCGCAGGGGTGTAAGAAGAGAACATCCACTTGTTTGCACATACATGCTTGGTGGCACCAGTGTCCACCCACCACTCCTTGATATTTCCAACCAAGTTACATTGCATTACAACTGCTGAAAGACTCATATTATCCATCATATCAGTGGCATTGTCAACCATATTGGCTTCAGTGTTCTTCTTCTTGAGATTCTTTGGCTTCTTGCAATCCTTAGCATGGTGGCCAGGCTTACCGCAATTATAACACTTGCCTTTGAATTTCTGGCCTTTGCTAGGGCCTTTGTTATGGCCTTCTTTGAAAGATCCCTCATTGAAGCGTTTCCTTTTCTTAAACTTTTGACCATCTTCAACAATGTTGGCCTTTGAGACTACAAGATTGTTGCCAAGTTTCTTTTTAGAAACCTTGTTGTCTTCTTCTATTCTCAATCTTACAATCAAATCTTCAAGTGACATCTCTTTACGCTTGTGCTTGAGGTAATTCTTGAAGTCCTTCCAAGATGGTGGCAGTTTTTCAATAAAAGTAGCAACTTGGAAAGACTCGCTTAGAGACATCCCTTCAACATGAATCTCATGCACGATCAATTGAAGTTCTTCAACTTGACTTACCACAGATTTAGAGTCAAACATCTTGAAGTCCAAAAATCGCCAACAATAAATTTCTTCAAGCCAAGCATCTTGGTTTTGTACTTCTTGTCCAGACTCTCCCATAATGCTTTGGTTGTCTCCAAAGCACTATATACAGTATACAGTGTATTGTCTAGACCATTGAGAATGTAGTTTCTATAAAGGAAATCAGAATGCTTCCAAGCATCTATCGCAGCAACCTTTTCCTTGTCAGCCTGTTGTCCTTCTTCCAATTTTGGAGCATCTTCAGTGAGAAACCATGCCAAGTTCAATGTAGTTAAATAGAAAAAATTTTCTGTTGTCATCTTTTAAAGTCATTTCCATTGAACTTTTCTAGTTTTTCACCATGCATTAGAACATGATCACTTGGGTTAATCAAATTGGTACTTGTACTTGCCATCTCTGTTGTTAAAACAGAAACTCTGATTAATCACACAGATTAATCCAAAAATAGTATAATAATAATATTCACAAAAATTAAACACAGATTCAGTTCAATATCACTACCAACATATGAAATCAGCAAAGATATAACTTAATGTAAACTGATTTCAATAAACTAAAAAATTGTCTTAAGATTGTTGTTCCTAATGTATTGAGTAGGTAGAAATTGAATATACAATTAACAGAATAGCATAACTAGAATCTGTATTAACTAAATAGAACATACAGAGAACATTTAATAAATCTGTATAATATGGAAAACTATAAAACGAACTCACAAGACTGCCGTATTTTGAATGAACAATGAGAAATCCGAGCCCAACTTTCATTGTGTCCTTAAGACAATTTTGCTCCCTCAATACAGATGCTGAAGGTTGTCTGAGCAATTTTCTCCCAGGATAGAGCGGATTGTTCGTCTCCAGAAAGATGGCTCTGTCTGTCTGAAGCCCAAGCAAATCCAACGAATCTGCTTTCGGAACGCACAGAATGTCTGTGCAGAATGCAGAGAGAGTGTGTGTGCAGAAAAAAAAACATAAACTAATCTATGACTAGGGCGCCCTATTTATAGACTACGAAAAAATACGATCGAGATGGACTCGTCTTGCTTGCGAACCGGTGCTTGTGCAAACGACGCACCCACGTAACGAACGAGTCGACTGCGTCTATTGCCGTGAACGGGTGCGTCGACGAACGGACACACAAACGGAGCGAACGATCCGAACGGATTGCGAAACGGGGTGGTTCGAAAACTCGGAGAGGCACAACGGAATTATTTAAACGTTCGGAAATTTAAAAAAATTATTTTTAATCCAAAAAATAATTTAATAAAAAATTAATTATTTATTTCACATGCGCGGACCGGACCGCGCGACCGAATCGGCCGACAACGACGGCGGCGTGCGCGTGGATGTGGTAGACCAAGGGTCACCTAAGTCCTAACCCCTCCACAAAAGTGGGTTGGCCCAAGGGCCCAATTAGTAGGAGCCAAGTTGGGGCTTATATACCCTCCAACTTCTCTCCAACTAAGCAATGTGGGACTATTCTCTCACACACACATTCCTTCTTACTTTTTCCTCTCCTTTTTTGTAATACCTGATTTTTAATTTACCGAAAATCCGGTATTTTGGAATATGTTACCATATTAAATTGGTTAACATATGTGACATAGAGTCACATAAAATAATGGTTATTTTAAATGCAAATGAGCCATGGGAAAGCTATAAAAACACTTAATTAAATTAAGTGCCAATTAGAAAATAATAGGCAAATAAGCTTTGCACTAATTGAGATTAGTGGCATAATTCTTCAATTTAATTATGGGCAAATTAAAGTCATCATTTTTTGAAATAAAAGAGGGTTGATTATTTTGAAATATATAAGGGCCAAAAATGAAGAATTAAGCTTGAAAAATAAAGCACAAATGACCATGATTATCTAACCAACAAATCCTATGTTGACACATGTAATAATGGGACAATTAAGCTTTTGTTTAGGATGATAATTAGCTTAATAAATTTGCCCAAAGTCACATTTCAGCTGAATATGTGTGGGGGATTATGAACCAAGTATTCAAGATGATAATTTATTTGAGTTGAAAAGTCAAATAAACACACTAACCAATGAAAAATCAAGGAAATAAAGCCTAAATCCTCTTGAAAACTTATTAGCCAAAAGGAGAATTAAAGACATAAGATTATCAAGTATGCAAAACAATCCAAAGGCCTAAAGGTGAGGTGGATGTCGACCAACACTTTAATAGCTAGGATTTGGAGTTGAAATTTTGTCTAATGCATGTGAAGGGATGTTATTGTGTTTTTTTTTAAAAAAAATTTTAAAAACAAATTAAATGGTGGCTGAATAAGGGGCATGTCGGCAAGGTTATGGAGGGATTGGATTGATTTTAATAAAGTGCTTTTCATCCAATGGTGTAAAGGAAAGAAGAGAACTTGGAACACCTTGTGGTTTACCATTTTAGCCTTGAAATTTTCTCTATAAATAGCAAGGTTCCCCTCCTCATTTCTTCACACCAAAAATCACAATCACCTCTGATCCTTTGATTAAGAGAGTGAGAGTGAGAGTTTTCTTGGAGCAAGAAGGAAGAAGGAGTTGAAGTTGAAGGTAATGTTCTTGGTCTCTAGCTTTTTGTTTTTAGTAAATAGTAGTTTAATCTAGGAAATTGTTAGGAAAATTCCCTTTCATGTTTGGAAGTCTCCATTACTTTTAAAACACAAAATGGAGTGGAAAACATGTTAGGGAATAATTTTTAGAATTAATAGATCATTGTGGTAAAAGCTTGGAAAACTACCGGTGTAAATCCTGTTCTGGTAGCAAATATTAAGGCTATTATTTTATGTAGAAAATGAAGTCATTAAATCACGAAATTTTTCATGAATAAAGTAAACATGTAGGGCTTTTTAAATATGTACAATATGAATAATTTTGAGTTCTACACAAGGAGTAACATATTTTTGAAGTTAAGCCATTTTTCTGGGATTAAATCTGGGCAGCGTTGAGAAAATATTAAATTGGGAATTATTCTTGGTGTTCTAGGTTCTGGGAATATTCTTCCTTGAAAATAGACATGTCAAGGGTCATGAGGAATTTTACGGAACCTCAAAATTATTTTTTAAAAATTAATTATGATTTTGCAAATATAGTGAAAAATCTGGCCAAAAAGCTGAAGTAGCGTTTTTCATAAAAATGTAAGGGTAAAATTGTAATAACAAATCCACCGAGGGTAGAAAGGTAAATTAAACCTTTAGGATATTATTCTAAGTAATAAGATATTTATCAAATATCATATGATAATCCGACAATAATGTATAGGATATCCGGGAAGTCCGGAATCGGGTTCAAAGGTCGGGCGTTTTGACAATGACACGGTGAAAGGTACGTTCGCGTACTGTAACTTTAACTCTGATGTGTCTTGTATGCATGTATGTGATAGAATGATTCATGAAGTGATGAACAAGACTAGGTCTTGGGCCGGCAATCGTGACTAAGTTTATGGGGCTTAGATCACTACATATACATTCAGCTTTATATACGGGTTATAGTTTTGATAATGCCGTTGAGTTTTCCTAGCACTGAGGACACGATAGGTCATCGTGGCACGGTAAGGTGCAGACAACTATACATGTGAATTGTATAGATAACTTTACATGTGATGTGTACTGTTGATATATTAATCTTACATCTGCTGTGTGCTTATGTGTTGATTAATGCTGTAATGTCATGAACATATGTCATACATATCTTGTTATACTTTTCATATGAGGTTAATCGTTACCCGAGGTCCGATGGGTATTGGACCTCGATTTGACTAAAGTTCGTGAAAGGAACTGGAACGAGAAGACACCGGTAGATAGAGCCGTGAAGAGACACTGATGGACAGAGCCGTGAAGAGGCACCGGTCAAAGCAAATGCCGAAAGAAGTTTAATAGAGCCTACCGTCTGACATGAATCTAATAAGGTTATTTCAAACCATTTGGTGTCTAGAAGGGGTTCGTCTATGTGGTTCAGTCAGTGAGTCGCCGTGAATTCGAGGAGACTTCCACTAGACACCAGCCTGGCCAAATTTTTTGATTAATTGAGTTAGGTTCATTGCCCCAAGTCTACCTAAGGCTTGGTTTAAGATTGTATAGTTACTATTGAAGAGTTGTAATTATACAAGTCCTGAAATATTGTATCACATGAATATTCCTTCGGGATTATTTTTAATATAACCAGCATATGTCGGGACATCAGCATATGTCTGGGCATTTTGTATCAGTTACTCATCGTCCAAACGTTAGCGCATGCTCTCCGTTTCCGCATTACTCTGAGTGGTAGCACCTCAAACTCTGTTAAGTTTTCTAAAACTAAGTGTCAATCGACACATTTTGAAGTATGAAATTTGGGGTGTTACATTTTCCATCCTTCTTCTTATTCATAACCCATGGGATTTTCTTCTAAAATTACAACAGTATATGGCATATGCTTCGGTTATCCAAATAAGCATGCAAAAATAATTCATTGGTGTTGTAAAAATATTGTATAACTGTGACATTGATTTTCGATCTATGTTTAGTTAATTACTTATTTACTTTATTGATGGTGCGTCACAAATTTATATATGATATCGTACAATAAACATTCTTGGATACTTGTTAAAAAAAAACAAAAAAGAATTCATATATAGATTGCACTATGTCATTGTGTTCTATCGAAAAGAAAATATAGAATTATATTATTTAAAAAATAAAAGTATGATAAAATTCATTCGATCAGCTCGCTCAAGCCTCCCGATGAGGCTAGAGAAGTGGATTCAATCCCGCCTTAGGTATGTGTTCACTGTGTTGTATTCCCCTCTCGTTTACAATAAAAGTATCATTATATCAATTTTCTATACGAATTAAAAATATGTTGGTATGAGAATGAAAGTTAATAAATTATGCCGTTTGAATTAATGTGTAAATTAATTTATATGAAATATAAATAAAATTAATGTCTGAATGAAAGGTAAATTAGTTATTATCACTCCTCTCATTGCAAGCTCGCATTTTGAACCAAACAAAGAATGGATCTGTTCCGTTGTGGAACACAAATGTCTCAATTTTGGAGGTGGTTAACTTCAATGTAGGATGCGGTAGGCTTGTCCAATGTTATCTATGGCACAGATAACGGTGGGCAAGATGATCACTTGTACACAATAGAGGTGTGGGGTGTGTGCACGGTGGGACGATATCTAAAAAGTAAGGGGGAATACGTGTGTACCGTTCACCACGGGCGTGCCCCTATTTATAACCGAGCCGGGTTGATCCGACTCTCTAGGCAGCATGTTCCCATGATGCCGTGCGCTGTGCCCCCATTTCCCGCACCATTGAGGTAGTGGGGATAGGTGTGGGGTAGTTGGCCTCTTATTGGGCTTGACTTGGTCTCGCCCATTTCCGAGGTCCATAACAGTTGCCCCAAAGTCGGCTATTCGGCTTACGGTGCCGAGTTTTACTCCGTGTAGGTCCCGATTTTCCAGGCCCTTATTTCTACGAGCCATTTTGGGTTCTAATTTCAATTGGCCGTAACCGCATCCTACATTCGTGGTGAGTAGAGACTTGCACAAGCATTGCCGCGGATCTTATATATCCGATCCCGACCTCGTACACTAGAACCCGACCTCGTGCGTTTCCACAAGCCGCCTAGGAATGGGTTCGGTCCCCACCTAGATCCCGACCTCGTCGTTTTAGGGTATTCTTTTGGATTCATCAATTCACCTCGGACGTTGTACGACTTGGTACTCGGCTTAGGGTTTTGAGCAACACTGCCGACATACCGGCAAACGCGACCGTTCGCCTAGCTAAGTGTCTTTTCGTTTGCTTGCGTCGCATCGTATATCTGTCGTTTCCGATTATAATGACACGTGCCTTCAAGCGCCGCCTTTGGTTAACGCGCCCATTAATGCCCTACGTCATATCGTCATCATAGCTTTCTAGGGTTTTTCTTTTATCCCTTCGTAAC